>ML681981.1:47745128-48018221 GCA_007922195.1 Podocnemis expansa
GTCAGGCCGGGGATTCCCGAGGGCGTGTCAGGGTATGCCCCGACACGCCCCCTGCCGGCGCGTCAGGCCGGGGATTCCTGCCCGCGCTTACCGCGGCCCCGGCAGCAGCGGGCTGCAGCCGCGCGCCGGGGCTGCAGCCGCGCACCGGGGCCGCGCCTCCAGGTTGGGGGGCAGCAGGGGCTTTAAAGCCCCTGGGGTGAAGTGCCCCGCTGCCCTCTCCTGGCAGGTGCTTCAGGGGGCTGCAGGCACCCGCCAGGTGAGGCGCGGTGCCTGCAGTCCCTTGCAGGTACTGGCGGAGTGAGGTGCAGCCCTGCGCCTGACTCCGCCGGTGCCTGCAGCCCTCTGCAGGCCCCCATGGGATGCAGTGCCCCTCTGCACTGCACCCTGTGGGTGCCTGCAGTCCCCTCTCCAAGTGAAATAGCAGGTCCACACTGTGGACCTGCTATTTCACTCCGTTATTTCGCGGACATGGTTTTTGTCCAGCGAAATAAGTTGTTTCGAAATAACATATTATTTCGAAACAGCTTGTTTCGAAATGTGTTGTTTTGAAACAAGCCTGCCCTGTGTGAACATAGCCATTTTGAAATAACAGTTTACATGTGAACATAGCCAATGAGTTTAATGGTAAAAGTCCCATTGGCTTTAAAGAGAGCATAGTTGGATCAACAATGATGTCTTGAAAAGCCCGCCTTGCATTCTTAAATTCCTTCAGAACTCTTGTATGTAACCATCTAGTCTTGCTGTTTTGTTGCTAGTTAATGTTATCAGTTTGTACCAGCACTTGCTCTTCCGACCCCTCTATTTCTGGTTGTACCTCATTTTTATTAGAATAGGCATCTTCCCAAGATCCTCTGTGATCAAGATTGATGCAGAGACCCTATTTAGCTTCCCTGAAATGATTTTGTCCTTCTTAATTGCTTCTTTCTTTCCCGGCAGTTCAGCAATTCTCTTGCAAGCTTCCTGCTTCTGATATTCTCACAACATTTCTTGGAATTTGTTTTTTTAAGACTTTGTCTTTTGTTCTTCAAATTCACTCTTGGCCCTTCTCATTTCCATCTGACTTTTCAGCTGCCATAGTCTCTGTTCCTTCCTACTGCCTTCACTTGGACTGGATTTCCATTCTCTTAAGGAGCATTTGTTTTGTTAGTAAGTCTTTGTGAACCTTTATACTCAATGAAAATTTTATACTATTTGTGTTGTGCTTTCCTACTTTCCTTTTCCCTCTGAGACTCTGTCATCTCTTTGCTGAGTTTAACAATTCCCTCACTTTTGCGTAACTCCTCCATTCATGAAAGTGGTGTTTGTGGTGCTAATCAGTTGGCAGGATCAGACCATTAAGGACATAATCCTACAAAACCTCACTCACGTGAATGATCCTGATTCATGCAGCTAGCCTCACTGATGTCAATACTGCTCATCTGAAAAATGGCTTACAGGATTGGAGCCTAAAACCCTGATTTCCACTTTCATTTACACAGGGTAAATCGGGAGCCTCTCCATTGAATTCAGTGGAGTCATACTGGTAAAAATGAAAGTCAAATGCACCTAGGTATGGCCAATCCTTCTGTATGTTTTTGTTGGGGTCCAATCTCCCAGTCCTCCCAGCAAGCACTGCCAGCTGCTTCACCAGGAAAGCTCAAGGGAGTAGGAGCAGCTATGTTGGGCCCTTGTTTTGGTGCAAGAGCATTCAACACAATTTGGCTTCATTTCCCCTTTGTTATGAAACATTAGTTTGCTCAGGGAGACACTTTCCCTGAGCCTCCAGTGGAAGGGAAGAGCACCACTGTAGCATGCCTCTAATTACAGCCACCATGACAGTTCATATGCTGTAGCAATAAAAATAACCATAAACCTACCTAATCATTAAAGTAAAGCAAACAACTCCTCACTGTACCATCATGCCCAGGTATTGGAGTTGCTAATAAACCAGGAAGAGCATTGGGGCATTGAAGGAGTATCTATCCTATCTCCACAGTTTCTCAAACAACTTTAGAGGCATAATTTTATTAAGTATGTGCAAGGCAGATGATCTTAAACCTCAAGAAGAGTGTGCGTAATAATTGTGTGCTCCTCTAATGCTCTCTGAAGACCTATTCTGAGTCCATTCTGAAAGACAATAACACATCAAGAAGTTCTGCAAACTTCCTCCTAATGAACACATGCCAATTTGAGACCAAGAATTCTGGCCTCAGAGGACAAAATAACCACTGCTCTTAGTCTCTGGGTGTTTCGCTACTTTATTTCAGAGTGATTCAAAATCTAATTAAATTTCTAAACTCTAATGAAATTACAGAAGAAAAATCATTTAGGATTATATTATACACAATTACTCATGGCTGAAAATTACAGTTAGCCTCTTTCACCAGGATAGAGTCTCCAGAGGACTCCTTTTGATTCATATAACATAAATCTGACACTACTCCCTCTATTTACAGGTCAAAGGTAAAAGTGGAATTAATTAAACATATATATCCTGCCTGGTGGCCGGATGGTGAGGAGTGGGTAATGGAGCAGAGGGTTGAACAGTAATGAATGTGGTTTGAGTCCATGTTTCCCAGATCGGTCAAGAACCAGGGGAAATTCACTATATGTAGGAGTTTATTAAGCCTGGCTCATTCTGATCAATGCCTGTCCATAGTGGAGGCATTCTATGAATGAGAGCTTGAGCAGCATTGAAGCATTTATAGTGATCAGTGTGGTCATTTTGTTGAGCTGTCTGAAGCATCTGAGTATGGCTCAGTAACAGAAAAACCTCAAAAGCTTTAAGCATAAGGGTTCTGATAAAGATGCAGCTGTTTAAATTTGCTTCTCTGAACTCCTGAAACCTGAAACTCCTGAAACCTCTTCAAGCATCTGATAAAGTGAGATTTTCTCCCAGAAAAGCTAATGTGATAAATAAATTAGTTAATCTTTAAAAATGCCATAGAACTCCTTGTTTGTTTTGCCAAAACCTCCTGAATCTGTAAAGCTGGGCTAGAAAAGACAACATTTTGTATTTATATAGGGCCTTTCCACCTGAAGTGTTCACAGGGCTTTGATTGCCCGGGTTTCTTGGCACAACAGGCATGTGAGGTAGGCAAGTGTTGAAATTTTTCCCTGATGCCTCCGATATTTCCTTCTTCAAGCTGGTCTGAATATACAATCAGAATGGCCTCGCTGATGGTATTCTGTTTGCTCAACTTCTGGACCCAGACTGAACCAGAAAGCATGAAAAACGATGAGGAAAATAGTCAACCAATCTTGTATACTTTAAATCAGTTGTTCCCAGCCTTTTTATTTATGTGGACCACTGCATCATCATTGAAAGATTTAGCAGACCACGTTCTAACTGCCAAATATGCAAAGAGCATTGGTTCATGCTCATGTCATGCAACAGCAGCGCTATTTAAATTCAGAGAATGTTGTATTACACAAGGATGTTTATGAAGCAAATTACAGTGTGAATAATAATGTAGCATCAAATATGATATATAAGAGGTACATAGGATTATATTATTATTACATTATTTATTTTCCCCTCATGGATCACATGCAGTACCCTAGTGGATCACCAGTGCCACAGACCACAGGTTGGGAACCACTGCTTTAAATAAACAGATGGGCTCGATGCAAGTTTTAGATTACTTCTTACTTTGTCCAAACCATTTTGCCCATCCTTCTCCATGAGAAGGATGCATCTGCAGATGGGTACCAATGTCCCTGTAAGGTGCATGGCCGTGCAGCCACGCAGCCCCCCGCTGCTGTCTGGTGCAGGAAATGCTGCCAGCCATGCACAGCTGGCAGCCAGAGTCCCTAACAGCTGGAAGACTCTGTCTTCCAGCTGGCTGAGAGTTCCTCCAGGACTGGGAGTTTTTTAAGCTCCTGCCAAGAGAAGCTCTGATGGAGCATGCTCAGAACTTCTGAGCATGCTCCATCAGTGCTTCCTCTGGCCAGTGGATTCCTGAGTTGGCCACGCTGCTCCAGCAGCCGGGTAAGACTGCAGAAGTTTGGGGGTTAGGCTGGCTGGGGGGGTTAGCAGGGGAGCAGGTTAGGGTGGGAGCAGGGGGACCAGGCTGGCTGCAGGGGGCTGAGTGGGGAGGGCAGGATCAGGCTGGGGAGGGGTGAGCAGGAGAGCAGGATCAGGCCTGTGGAGGTCGGCCCACACAGTGAGCAACATGAGTTGCTCAGCTGCCTCAGAGCCTTAGAGGGAACATTGAATGGGCGCTAACTCAATTTCTCTTAAGCAGTTTTGCGTTTCAAAAGATAATTCTCTAGCTAGAGGTGTTCCCCATCTTCAAAGCATCTGACAAAATGGGATTTTTCTTCCACAAAAGCTCATGTGATAAATACATTTATTAGGCTTTAAAAGAGGCACAGGACTACTTGTTTGTTTTGCTGAACTAGACTAACTTGGCTGCTCCTTTGGAACGTGTCTTCATGATACTGTAGTTCACCCATCAGTGCCATTCTCAATAGCTGCTCTTTAAGAATTGCCACCTAGGGTTAGACCCGTAGGCCACATAGCACAGCTTTTTGGTTGTGACAATTGGCAACACCAGATGATTTAGAGACAAAGATATAAAGTGTTCTTTATGTAACAACTTACACATGACCCTGTATTTCCTACATCTCAAGTCAATGTTGCCACCATCTAGTTTTCCATTTGGAAATCTTTACACAAGTGTCACCCCTCAGGCTTCTCCCTTATTCCAAGGACCCTGCCCACAGGAGTGGGACACTTGCTGCTGAGTATTGTAAGTGCTTTCCAAAGGCTGCTTCAGGAAAACCCAGTTGCTGCCATAGCTTCACTCTAGATTTATAGACTCATAGACTATGTCTACACTTGCAAGTTAGTTCGAATTAAGGAGGCTTTTATTAGTTTGAATTAAGGAAGTCCTTATTTTAAACTAATGAAAGCTTAGTTCAAACTAGTAAGACCTACCGGTTAGCTTGAACTAAGCCCTTAGTTTGATTGTTAATTTGAACTAAAGACGATGTAGACAAGGATTAACCCTTAGTTCAAACTTAATGAGTTCAAACTAAGGGCAGTTAGTTTGAATTACCAAAGTGGAATAATTCACACTAACGTTAGTTTAAATTAGTCCATGTTGTTAATTCAAACTAATAAGTTTGAGTTTAGTTCAAATTAAACTTGAACTTATTAGCTCGAATTAACAAATTTGAAGTAACTGTTCCTAATGTAGATATACCCATAGAGTATGTCCACATGTCTCTTTTATTTCAAAATAACACAGTTATTTCAAAATAAAAGAGATTAGGTCCATACGATGTATTCTTATTTCGAAATGACAGGCTCCGTCATTTCGAAATAAGAGCCGTCATTTCGAAATAGCTTAAACCTTCTTTAAATCAAAACGGCTGTTATTTCAAAATGGTTATTTCAAAATAATGCCGTTCAGACGTGTTATTTTGAAACAACCATTATTTTGAAATAACACTTTTGCCCTTCTCCATCCCAGGGTGCCTTCCTTTTAGCCTATATTGGGTGGGGGCATGGCCCAGGGAGGAGGCCATGTTGTCATACCTCCCATGATGCCCCTCTCCTAAAGTGAAATAGTAAGTCCTGTGCTTGGACATGCTATTTTGCTTTGAGCTTTTCCCTTAATTTGAATTAACATTTTCTCAATTTGAATGAACTTATTTTGAAATAAGGACTTTATTTCAAAATAACTAATTTCGAAATAACTTATTTCAAAATAATGATGTACGTGTGGACATAGCCATAGACTCTAAGGTCAGATGGGAGAAATATGCTCATCTAGTCTGATCTCCTGCATAGTGCAGGCCACAGAACCTCACCCACCGACTCCTGCAAGAAACCTCGAACCTATGACTAAGCTACTGAAGTCCTCAAATCACAATTTAAAGACTTTAAGGTACAGAGAATCCAACAACAACTGAGTCAGGCCCCATGCTACAGAGGAAGGTGAATCACCTCCCCCACCAACCCTCCGCCCTTTGCCAATCTGCTCTGGGGGAAAATTCCTTCCTGAACCCATTGTGGCGATCAGTTAAACCCTGAGTATGTGGGCAAGACTGCTCAGTCAGACACCCAAGAAAGAAGTCTCTGATTAATGCGGTGGGTTCTGCGTTATTACATTCATTGGCATATTTACCAGCCGGAGTCAAAGATCAGGCAGTTGCCAAACAAGGCTGTCCTGTTATACCATCTCTTCCATGAATTTATCAAGTTTTGAAACCAGATAGATATTTTGCCCTCCACCACTTTCTTTGGAAGGCTATTCCAGAACATCACTCTTCCTTCACTCCTTTGATTAACAAGCTCTTGCTTTACTAATTACAAGTAAACAGATGAATGAACTAAACAGCTGTTGATGTAGATCTGCCCATTCATCTGCTCAAACACAGGGAAGGCTTAGTACCCTTCTTAGCTCACACTCCCTTTCTCAGACTCTTGGTTCTAGTGTGACACAAAAGTCTACTGATGGCTCGCAACTCTGCACGAGCATCCCTTGCCAGGCCTGACAGCCTCATGACACCTAATGCACAGGTGTCATAACCTCCCTAAAAGGTGCCACTTAAGGTATCATATACACACTGGTCTCTAAACTCACAGTGTGGGGGGTCTACAAAGAGTTGTAATTGGGTACTAGAAATTGGTCCTAAAACATGTTTGGAAAGCAGTGAATAACCCTGTCTGCCTGAAACAAAGGACTGTGTGTTTGCTTGTCTGACCATCATGGGTGTCAGGCAGAGACCGTGGAAGCATATTTACATATAAAGTAAATAAAGCTAACAAGCAGGGAGAAAGACAGCATGGCATCTGTACCCCAGCAGGACAGAGAAACTGGGCTTACTTTTTGAAGCATACCTTTCAAGGCTTTACGGGACTATAAGGCAAGTGGGAGAGAATCCCCAATTTATCTTTCACCTGAGGAGACAAAGGAACCAAGCACTTGAAGCTCTATGAAGGGTCCCAGCTAAAATAAACCTGTCAGCTATGCTCAAAACAAAAAAGTGGTGAATAAAGGACTCTTGCTAAATTAGATTGAAGATTTAGCTGCATAGTCTTACTTTTGTTTGTTGGTAACCAGTCCTATCTTTATTCTTTGTACTGGATACCTCTTATGTCTACATTCTTTTATTAATAAACTTACTTTACTTTTGCTAGAAACCAGCTCAGTGCTTTGTTTGCTATTACTAGTGAAGCTAGTAAGATGCTAGCAGAAAAATCAGTGCACCTGATAAGGTACAGTAAGAACACTGTAGAAAGCCATCATTATGGAAATTGGGAAACGGGGTTTGCTGACTACTACTTGCTAGGTAAGGTGTGGACTGGCAGAGTCCCAAAGTGTTTGATGGCAAGGCAGAGAAACTGGTATGTGAGAGAGCAGAGCCATAACTTAGCAGGGGGAAAGTTCTCACGTGTGGAGGTCAGGAGGGGTCACCCATTCCAATTCTGGGAATCCCAGCAGGATGTCACACCTACCTCCTCCAAACACTGTCCCAGAGTCACCTTCCCTGGAGCCTCGACTCATGTGTTCCTTGAGGGATAAGTCTCTGTTGTCTTGTTGTCATCAAGATCCTGGAACAAAGCACCTACATGCAGTGAGCCTCAGCATTCCCTCTCAGCTGCTGACACTGAAGCAAACATCCATGAGGACTTAAAGCAACCAAATGGACCTTATGAATGTTGTGTTGCCTGATGTCCAACCACAGATTTTACGTCCCTCCATACAGCACTAACTCAACACCTGACCTGGCATTCTCCTCATTGCCATCTTATGGGCAACCATTCTAGGTGTTAGCTGGCCTGATGCACAGCCCTTCTCTGGAGGCACTACCAGTCCTATATTTGAAGGTGAGAAAGGACCAGAATGATGATCCAGCCTGACATTCTGCATAACTCATCCCACTCTCCACGTTAGAGCACCAGTGTACATACCTTAACATGAGAGCTACCAAACTGGGAATGGCTGCTTATGAAGATCCTGCAAGGCCAGGAGCCACAGATTATTGCACTACAAGTAAGTTCCGATTTAACTATGCTTTTAAATTACAGGGTCAAATCCTGGCCCCATCAAACACTAAGAGCTACAGTTTCAAATCTTTTCTGGCTGTAAAAAGGGGATTGGAGTCAATAGGCTTTTCCATGGAAAGGTCATTTAGCATATAGTATGTACCAGAGCCTTGTAGCTTGTTTCCCTCTGCTTGAAGCCACATTGGTGTCACATATCTTTAAATCAATAGGCAGGCAGACTGATCACTGAATTAACTGAAGGTTTACTGTTACCTGTACCTTACCCCTCTTGACTTGGGGTGTTTCCTAGTCTAGTCAGAGTGCGGCCTGTGAACAGGAACCCAAGTGGGGGATTTTACTATATGAACAAGAACAAAGCAAACGAGATAAGACCAGAGCACCAAAGCAATAACAGCAATTTTTTTATCACATATTGCTACCAATAGGACCAATTGGAGGGAGCAGGAAGATCATTTGATTTGGGGCTCACACTCAAAGGTGGCCTTAAATTTAGACACTTTTTAATTTTTTTGTTAACTGATATGTCTTATTTTGTTTTCATGTGTTGTCATTTTTTATTTGTCTTATGGCTAGGGGCCACAAATGCTGGAAGTGGCCCAGGACCCTCTGGACCTCTGAGAGGGCCTGCCTGTTGAGGCCTAACAGCTCTATGCTCATGCCTAATTTCCATCACTTTATCACCTCTGACAGATTAGCAAATGTGATTCCAGAATAATTCAGCTTTTTACAGCAATAGACCATAGAAACCACAAGTGGACACATTCCTGTAAAGCCATCTGATCCATTCCATATCCCTAGCCAGTACAGTACATTCACTGGGAGGCAATTTGGCCTACTGAATAGAGCACAGATGGGGATGTGGCTATGGGAGACTTAGGTTCTATCTGCAACACACCAAGGGGCCAAAACAAAACCTGTTGCTGGACATCGGGAGGGTTTGGAATCTGCATATAGACTTGGCGGCTCAGACTTGTCTCTTTAAAGCTACTGGAACTCCTCCACCTCAGGGGCTACAATGGAGAGAGAGCCCCGCTGACCCTCCTGGGCCCTTTGCTGCAGCCATGAGCTGGAGGAGATCTCTATCCCCATCACAGATGCAAAGTGGAAGAGCACTGTACTCTGGCTATGGCCCATGGGGCAGAAGGAGATCTCTGCCTCAGGAGTGGCCCAGGAGCCAGAGGATTTCTCGCCCTCTCCCCAGCCCCCCCACATTCTTCCCACTATAGCCAAAGGTTTGTTTGCTACTGCAAACTGTTAAAGCAAGGGCCACTGTGTATGGAATAGTTAAAAACGGAGCTCCAAAAATCTGGCAGCATTCAGGGAGTTTCTGGCATAAGGCTCCTATTGAATCTAAACCAGGGAAATCCTGTGTGATAGTCACACCCCTTTGGCTTTAAAGGGGACCATTTCACTACTGTTCATATTTGCAATTCAGTCATTGCTTGAAAAAAAAATGTTACGCTGTCAGGTCCTGCCAACAAACAAGAGTGCTGAACTGGGCAGAGACTGTCATTTCCACACTATAATTTTCAAGCAATTGCTAATTGCTAAGTAAACTGAAGTCCAAAAAAGGGAACCGATATTTGCAAATACAGATAATCAGGATGTGGTGGCTGCTCCCATCACAAACACGTGACCAGAGTTGGCTCTTGTTTTTCAACACAGTGAAAGAAAGAAACCCAGCAAGCGCAGGTGAAAGAAGCGGGTCATCAAAACTTAAAATGCTCTTCCTGACAAACTGGATTCCCAGCCAAATGATGTTTCTTCTGTTCTTATGTAAGTGATCAACCCCCCTCTCTTTCTAAGGACTAAATATTTAAGCTCGGGTGGTGCAAGGCTGTTTGTCTCTTGCTTGTGCTGGTGCCGTTTATTTCTCAGTTGGATTATGTGGCTGATGTGGTTTAAAGTTTATTTCTGTGTTAAACAGAGAAGGAATATTTATCTAGGGAACTGGTATTATTTAGCTGAGCTTTTGAGAGACTGTTTCATAGCCAGAGTACAGCATGTATGAGGGATTGGACACTGCAGTCCAAAGGGCTCTGTTCAGTGACATACCTGCATCTTGCCTATAATGCAAAGCACCCTCGGGGGGATTTAGTTTCCAGTGTAATTAAAAAGCTGTCATCTACGTTTCCAAGCCCCCTTTTCACCTCTCCATGCCCCTGGATTAGCAGCTCCAGTGTTCATGTGTATAAAGCTTTATGCTCTGCAGGTCCAGAGGCTAGGCCATCTAAGGAGCTCCAGTGCTGGAGGCACACTCACATCAACCCGCTCATGAGACAGGCCAGGACGATCCAGCCCCATGTACACATGGAGACAGCAAGGTCCCAGGGAGGTTGACATGTCATAAAGCATCAGGCTGAGAATTGCCAGAGCTGAGCCTGCAGCTGGTGACACTCTGCAGATTCGCCTACTTTCTATTGATTTTAGCAGTTGGGGAGGCATCAGCTGCTCCAGGGGGGTCTGTTCTCTGTGGGAGAACCTGCCCAGTCCTGCTCCTCAGTGGGAGAAATCACAGGAAAAAACATCAGCCTCAGACATCCTCAAAGCAATAACCCAGCAGCTTTGCATATGTACCCAGATCTTTCGGTTGCCAGCCCCGCCCAGCACTGCGAATTTGTTAGCCTCCACACAGCACTTCGTTGTGGGTACTTGGCCCACAACTGCTTGCCCAGCTCTTGGAAGGACACGTGCCTTGAGGAGCCACAGTACTGCTCTCCCTCTGTCCATGCCTCTCAAAGGCCATGGGGTGAGGGATGTCTGGTACTGCCAGCTCCTGGTGTCCATAGCTCCTTAGACACATAACACCTTACCCTGCGAGCTTCCCAGCCTCGTTCCATGTGCATGGCACTCAGCTGGCCTTCTCTGGAGCCTGCCAACGAGCCCCATGATACTCCAGGCCCCCTGGCCATCCTGTGGACTCCTCCATAGACCAGAGGAGTGCGGCTGTGTCTGGGTCCTGAGGATGAAGCCCCACTCCTGCAGTTGTGGTCACTGGAGAGGTAAGAGGGGACTGAGCTGGGAGGATCAGTTGCACCTGCTCCATTTGAAACAGCATCATTTTCTGTCCAAGCCAGCGTGACAGGGTGATGGCATGTAGGATGCAACTGCCCTGAGACTTGCTCCAGTGGCACTGCTGTCCTTGGGGGATGATGCAAGGGATGTAACAGGGTGTGTGTATGTGTGTCTCTTGTCAGTGACACATTTCTCCAGTGTGGATAAGTTAGTGAGGAGTGCAGAACCTGGCCTGGGTGGGTGTTAACACAGGGCCATAATGATGGAGGAGGACTCAGATTGCCTGGATGTTGCCTGCCTCATGAACCAACCCATCTACTATTCTCAGTGTGCAAATCACCATGGTACCTAACCCAAATATTTTTCTTTTTCTAATAGTTCAGGAATGATCCCCCCCCCCCCGATTTCTCCCTCCCCTATATCTTCATGGGTAGTCTATATTTGGCTCCCAAACTGTCTGCTCATTCAAGGTTTGCTGACTGCCTTCCCCCCATACCTCTTGGTCTTCCAAACCTCTGCCTCTCCGTGCACCCATTTGTTTTCCCCAACACAAACAGCCTCTACCACATCCTTGTGATGGCTACTGAAATGCCACAAAACCATCTGCTGATGGCTGGAATGCTATGAAGAATGGGAGGGAGAGAGAGATTTGCGAAGGTAAAGAGAGAAAAGTTCTCAAGGGATTAAAAAATTCTGGGAGAAAAGAGGCCTGAGAAAGTGCCAATTGTCATGAGAGAGGAGGCACTGTATTGGTACAGTTCATGGCCCAGTGATGATGAGGGAACATCTGACATTATTTACTATTCAAGCTGTTGTTCAGCACAGAAATGTGAGAGATGAACTGCAGTTTTCTCCATGGCCAGGCTCCTACCACCGTGCACTACAGAGCCACTGCTTTTCTCTGTACCTTGGGCAACACAGATGGTGAAATTCATCATCATCAGGGCCAGTCCTACCACTGAGGTGACCTAGGCAGTCGCCTAGTGCACCAGACTTTGAGGGGTGCCAGAGGCTGGCAGGCTGGGTAGGCTGCATGGGCACACAGGCGCGCAGTTGCACCCGCACAGGGAACACCGCCAGCCACATATGGCTGGCAGCTGCGGCCCCTACCTGGCTGGAAGACACAGTCTTCCAGCTGGTGGGAGCTGCCCCAGGCAAAGAGCTTTTAAAACTCCCACCCTGAGCACACTCAGGGTGGGAACAGCAGCCCGTGGCACGGCTGCTCCAGCGGCCAAGTAAGGGGGCCCTGGGTGGGGGTGGGTCAAGGATAAGCAGCTGCTGGGACAGGGCATGGGGGGGCAGCCTGGGAGAGCGTGTAGGGCTGGTGCAACACAGTAAGCCAGGTAAGCATTGCAGGTGGGTGCTGATATTTGAGGGGCGCCAAAAGGGGACAGCACCATTGCACTCGCCTGATGATGTCACTCATCTGCGCCGACGTCGCTCCGCTGCAGGGGTGCCACAAACCCAAGCAGCATTCCTGAGAGCATGGGGAGCTGGCAGCAGGGCAGGAGGGTTGAGGTGGGTTGGAGTGACTCGAGGGAGCATGGGGATCTGGCGGCAGGATGGAGGGGTTTGGGAGGGGTTTGTGGTGACTTGGGCGGGAGTGAGGGGAACCAGTGCCAGGGCGGGTTAGGGAAGGGGTTGGGGCTTGGGGGGATGTAAAATAAACATATGTTCTGGAGTCTTTTGTCAGGCCATTAAACGAGACTAGAACTCTTTTCCACAACAGTTGTGTCCCCCACCCTTGGCCTGAGCATTTTGTACCTTAGGTAAAACACTGATTGATCCAATTAATAATCTGACAAATCAGCTAATTCTTTATGGCATAAGGCTATAAAATGTTTTAAAGGTGGGAATTGCCTGCATAGTACAGGGATGAAAACTAGGAGCTTTTAAAAGAGTGCTGAAAAGTGCACTTAGCACAAGCTGTTTGCATGTAAACCACTTATAAAAAGGTACAGGCATGTTTGCAGTTTTATCTGATTAGATTGATCAGAAGAGCAGGGCTATAAACGATGCACAGATGTTGCTTCATGTAATAAGATTGCTCACAAATGCATTTACCAAGGAAGGTAGGTTAAGATGAAAGCCTCAGACTAAACTGCACCACCACACAGTATTTTATCTGTAGAATGGAACTGTGTGCCACCGTCTCACTGTCAGACCTCCACACCTACACAATGTGTTGGTATCTTCAGTGTTTGAGAAATAAAGGCCAATTCATTTTATAGATAACCAAAAGTGGGGGTTATTTTGTACCTTTCTCTTAAATCTGAATTGTTTTAGAAACTCAGGCTGTCAGAAATCTGTTGCTTGTTGTTTTGTATTTCATTGATTTTTAGTACTTGAAATATGGGCTCTCTCTGCCAAGTCATCCTATAATACAGCTAATATATTTATGCTTCTACATGTCTTTAATTTTGATGTAGCACTGGGGCGGGGGGGGGTGTTAACCCAACCTGCTCAGGGCTTCTCCAGCCTGCTCGAGTGGAGGGGCTCTCCTGCTTGGGGCTTACCCGGCCCAGATTGCTAGGGGATGAAGGGCTTGCCCAGCCTGGCCCACTTGGGCGTGGCCCCACTAAGTCGCGGGACCTCCTCGCCAACCTCCTCTTGGCTTACGCGAAGGTAGCCACGTATAAAACTCGGGAGAGGAGGTTGGCAGAGGGAGGGGCCTGCGACTGTGGGGCCTATTTCCGTTCCCTCGTCCGTGCACGTCTCCGGGCAGAGTTCCTCTGGGCAGCGTCCGCTGGCTCCCTGGACACCTTTCGGGGGCAGTGGGCGCTGTCCGGGGTTCTCTGCTCGGTATCCTCTTCTGAAACCCTAGTTTTGAACCTATGACCTCACACCCGTCCCTGTTTTCTCTTTCATTGTCCCCCGGACTCATTTGAAGCCCCGTCTAGTGCCGCTTCTCCCTTAGGCTGGGGGAAGGGCTTTAGAAGTGGGTGGGCTTGCGCCCACCCACCTCCCCGGGATCCTTCAATAGGCTGGCCCACTTGGGTCTCACCTGGCCCATGGTCTGACTTGTACTTGTGTTTGGGGGTGAGAGGGCTTGGTGCAGGCTTGGGGGCTGGCCATGCCCCACCAGGCCAACTGGGGGTCCGGGACTGCCCGTGGCTGCACTGGGTTGGGCCCGTGGCTGCCGCTGTCAGAGAGGCCGGGGGGAGGGAGTGTGCAAAATCACATCTTGCCTAGGGTGCCAAAAAACCTCGTGCCAGCCCTGATCAGCAGAGTTGTACAGAAGGGGCCATTTCATACTATAGCAGTTCACAGTGGGGGGCGTTTAGCTAGGATGCTGTTCTCTGTAATCTGTCTTTTTATATTTAAGGTCTGTTGGGGTGGGGAGTTTAGTGTGGGCATTCACAGTGGAGGATCTTACAGGCTGAAATATACTCTGGTCCAACTCAGAAAGACGTTCTTTCTTGTTTTTTTAAATTTATTTTATTTTATTTAATCTAAAATACTGTCCATCTAGCCTGGAAATGCATATCTCACTTTTTGTGCTCATGACAGTGTCAAATCTTTTCCTTTCCTTGTAAATTGGGTGATTTTACATGAATGTCATGCTGGCTTTCAAGTTCAAAGATAGTCTTGGAGAAACACTCAATTAAAGTTACTGAGATAAACCCACATAATACAGATTGTTACCTCTTAGGGGCAGAGCCCACCTTTTTTGTTCTGTGTTTTCCAAGCACAATGGGGTCATGGTCTCAGACAAGGCACCTGGGCACTAACACAGTACAAATAAATAGTAGTACATTTGCATTATTGTGCAAGTTGTGTCTTGTGTGTGAGTTTGGTGCTGAAGAAAAGGGATGAGGACCCATCAGCTGACTGAACTTTGCTTGAAAATGATTCAGTGATTGCCCAAAACTCGAGATAGTTCCATAAAGTTGCAAAGATATGATCCACATCTGACCTAACATAATTCTTAGATCCATTTCCAAACTTATGGGGGATTCAGATCTGGGAATTATGTTGTGTACATTATAGAGACGGGGGAAAAGAAAATGAGGCAGTAGTAAAGTTGGCTCTGGACTTCTCCATAATTTGAAGGGTTTTCAAAGCTATTTTCTTCATCCTAATCCCTTTCTGCTGTGAATCCGGAAACATGTCAGCAAATCTCAGAGGAGTTTGTGGGCTGTAACAAACGTATGAGCCATGCATGGTTTCAGACGTGGTCGGCATGGAAGAAAACAACCAGATTGCCTATGAATTTTATATATATGTGACATTAAACAAACAGCACTTAAGCAGCACCCAATAACTATTATTAAACCTTAATCAAATCCATATTGAAGTGTATGAAATTGAAAGCACCATCCCATTTCCTATGGGGTCCCAAAGGCTCCCATTCCTTCCTTTCGAAAAAGAAACTGATAATTAAATCTCAATGTATTAAACTGACCTACATGAAATATTCCATGTAAAATATGATTTCTGCCATAAAACACATAATCTGCCACTGGTTAAATTCCATTAGAAAGCAGACGTTAAGGTCTCTGTGTTATGATCATTAGGATAATAAAAGTAATACAGTATTACTTTTATTATGTGTGAATTTAAAACATTCTTCATATGAGCAGAAAGAATAATTAAGAGGATGGGTAGAAGAATTTTTTTTTAATTTATAATGCAGAGAATTTTGCATGTAGAAGCAAAGAGAATTAAGTTAGTTTTTAATTTAGAAACCAAAGAGCTAAGTGTTTCACAACCCTTCCTCCCTTGCATCATTTCTGGCATTGTTTTAATTCCCTCTTTTGTAACCTTGACACTGGTTATGCAGTGTTGTCAACTCTTGCATGTTTATCATTGGTGCTTTTCAGAATGCCTCAGCTCCTGGAGTCATGGGATTACCAAAGGAAAGCAAATATTTTTTAAAGTAAGTTTCCAGGTCTCCTGACAGCAGAGAAAACTTTTAAAATATGAACACTAAGAACTCCAAAACCAGAAGTGAAATAAAAAGCTCCTGACAGTTATTTGTCTTTAAAAAACATGTGATTTTTGAGGCAAGCTCAAGATTTTTAATAATTCAGAGTCATAATATGCAGGGCTAGATTTGTTCCAGCATAAATCCATTGTCATTCACACTGCAATGTGTCTGAGATTAATCTGGCCTGCTGACACTAGAGCTGTGAACCATTTCTCCATTGTTAGCATAGGTAAAGGAGATAGATTATATCCTTCATGGAACACACTGATGCAGATGAATTTCTTGTGTACATGTTTTAAAATCAGCATAAAGCCCACATCTCAGTATGTGTGTCCCTGAAGCAGCCAAGGGCTGTTGCTGTGGGTCTGAACATAACTAGTTGAAAATGTCCTAGCAAAAATAGCCTCTAAGAAACAAACACACACACACACACACACACACACATCCAAAGCTTCACTGTAAATTTTCATTTCATTAGAAATTTTCAATAAAAGACCAAAATCTGGTGGTGGTGGGAAATTGCAGACTATTTTTTAAGGGAAATATTGATTTTTTTTTCCTCCTTGAAATTGTCCATTGTTCTGTGTTGCAGAAATTGATTGCTCATCATAGCTCAACAATTTTGCAGGCAAGATTGAAGCTGGGCAGGTGGTGCTCTGACAAAGTAGGGCTTAGAATAGTCAAAGGCCTCTCTCACACCATCATGTTTTCCCTTTTGAGATGACATTCCCAAGGAGACTGCCCTCTCTGTCAGCAATTTCATGCTGAAGGCTAGTGTCATGGTTTAGACTGGACCAGCGCAGATATCTAACCTGGAGAGGTTTGCCACGGGTGGGTCTTCCTTTCTCAAGATGTTTGACTAGAGTTGTCAAATTTGGACTCTCTCTGTTGTTTCTGGCGGGAATGACATTGCAGATCCATCTCTCACGTGTGTAGCCAACAGACTTGTAGAACACAAAGGCTAATATGGATATTAAGTAATTCTGATGATGCATCTCCATTCTAAAGGGCTTAGAGCCATTTACAAGCCTTATGTACTGATTTAATGGAGCACAGGATCATACAGAGTATCCTAAAATGACCTCCTTCAGTTTTGACTAGCTCTATTTATCAGGTAAGAACAGGCAATAATCCTGACAACTGCTTCGATTTGCTATGACAGCCTGACCAGATCCTATGACATGCATTCCTCTGCATTTGTTTTATTCCCATTCAGTGAGTTCTCCACCTTAAAGAGTCTGATGAAGTGGGATTTTCTCCCACAAAAGCTCATGAGGTAAATAAATTTGTTAATCTTTAAAAGTGCCACCAGACTCCTTGTTTGGTGAGATACAGTTCATTTGCCTCTATATTCTGACAGCCAAACCACTTTCGTTTCAGATATCTGGAGAGCAAAGGTCTCTGCCTCTGGAGTAACAGAGGAGGATATAATAGGTAAGTCATTTTAAAATGTTATCTTCTGCACAAGGAGAGGAGCCAGGCAGGGACTCAGAAATGCAGTAACAGCAACTAATGTATTTCAAGGATTTTAGACATTTCTGTTTTAATTAGAGCAATGGGAATGCTGAGTGAAACCCCTAAAGACTGTGAATGCCAACACCGAGAATGTGATTTTTAAACAGAGCAGAATCATGATGTACTTTATAATTTGCATGTAAAAATTCTGCTCTATCCTTTCAGCAAAAATTTAGCAGCAGAGTCTTTGGGCACATTTACGCTAACTTAGGTCACCTTAAGGCAGGTTAAGTTGACCTACAGACCCCTGCGGCCACACTAGGCTTTTATTAAATCGACTTAAGTGCTTCCTTAAGTCAACTTAGTAAACCACCTCTTAAAGTCCACTTAACGCTGAAGTTGACCTTATTAAGTCATCTTAAGCCAATGTAGACAGGGAAAGCTCTTAAGTTGACATATTTGGTCTCGAGGACCCCTTCCAGAATTCCTGACCACCAGGAAGGGTCGACCTAGCACCTGCCAGTGTGGACACAGGCAGTTGTCAGGAGTTTTCAATGTGGACCCTTCTCAGTCAACTTAACAAGGTTGACTTTAAGTCGATTTAAAGTTGACCTTGTTAAGTCGACTTAACAGAGCCTCCATTGTGGACATATCCTTTGAGTGGAGAGCTCACAGCTCCAAGGCCCCCCACTTTGACAAAGCCATTAGCTAGTATCCCAGGAAGTACATCTTCAGTAAAACTGAAATAGAATTCCCAACACAAAGCCATTACACACAGAGATGCAGCGGCCTAGCCTTTTAAATTATGATTAGCATTAGCAGCTAAGGCCCCACTATAGTATATGCTGTACAAAATACAGTTATAGACAGGCCCTGCCCCATAGATCCTACAATCTAAACAGACAAGGTCACATAGGATGTTAATGGAATCACACCCTTACCTCTTGAAGTACAACCCCCAACCCCAGCCTAGCCTGTACTCCATGCTGGCTTTCCTACTGACCCCCGTCTTACTGAAGGCTGTTCATTTACTCACAGATTCACAAACATCAGCAACCTGCAGCGGGTCTCCCAGTCATCAATTCCAGTGAACACAGATTTGCTGTTTAAGTGGAAGATGTAAATTAGAACTGCGGGTGTGTGGTTGAGGAGGGGCACCAGCTAGCCCTACACATTCAACTGTTCCTAATGTAGAACAACAAATGTGGCCATTTTCCAAGAACAACACTCATGCTAATTTTGGAATCTTTGTCCTATGTCCCCTCCCAGCCCTCACGACACTGAATGTTTTATTTATTATTTCATAACATCTGTTCAGCTATTTATTTTCATTTTTCATTGCAGACCCCACATATGTCATCATCGGAGTTACTCTGGGAGTCTTCCTATCCATTGGGTTTTTAGCACTAAAGATCTGCATGATCAAAAGACAATTGACTGACAATGATTGTGTAGGTAAGAGAAATGTACTCTCACTTTCTGACCTGGAGGGAAATTCTCCCATGTCAACAGAGCAAATCTAAGCTCCATTACTCTGCTCCATTGGCCGAAGATCTGCGCTCAGATCTGCTGGGTGGAACAGCAAGGGGAGTTGTGTTTGAAAGGGGGTGTGCACTTCAAATGTGAAATCTCTGGCATCCAGAGATCCATCCACACATTTAAATTTGACATGGTCAACTCAGTCTTCCAAGGGAAATAAATTGCATTCTGGACTATGTGACTATCTTTTGGAGCTCTTTAAAAAAAAATCCTGTGGGTTCTGCGTGCACATTAAAGACCCCTTGACATGTTAGAGAGGACTGGAATTTCCACTTCTCCCACAGTCCTTGTTCCCGTCTTCCCAATTAGAGTGGGTTGTCTGATTCTTGTAACTTCCCCCAAGTTATGTGGCAAAAAATTCCCACTGGCTTCTAATGAGGGCAGGATTATGGCTTGTAAGGGGCAGTTGTCTGGAATACCAGTTGTTGGAAGAATGTGTGCTTTTAAGAGTTGCATCATTTAGGGCAGAAAAAAGCTCTACAAACCTTTGGTACCCACACTTCCTTTGGTTTCAGACAACAAAGCTTCACAGGCTGGAGTCTTGAGTTCACAATCGAAACCTGACAGTGAAAGTGAACCAAAGCTATCCACTTCCATGTGAATGTACAGCAGTTTAACGAGAGCAGGTTTCCCCACTGATTTCCCTGTGGGGAAAGTTTGGCCAACTAATTTAATTGGGGGCAGACTGTGGCTCACTGACATACATGCTGTGATCAACCCATATTCCAAAACATCTGCTCAACTAAATCACAGAGTGAGATAAAGGGATAATTTCTCCCACTGCTGAAATGCAATCACCTCTGGTGCAGGACATGATAACAACACACAGCAATGGTCCATAGCAGTTGATAGTAGGGAATAAAGAGGCACACCACCAAACCCAGCTGAAACTATAGGGAGAGATGAAGAGGCAGAAAATACTTACTCATATTGAAATTTTTCCAGTACACCAGTTTTAACAGCTCGATTCTTGCACAAAGACTCAAAGGATCTCTAATGAGTACAAGTTCTCAAGAATTCAGTTTTACTGTAATCAGCTGGAGCATGGTTTAGAGGGAAGACTGAATCCTGCTTGCTGAATTACCAGCAACCTTTCACCCAGTTTTCTGTTTTTTTCTGGAATGACTACTCTTATGACAAGCCAGTTAGAGCTGAGCCTGATTCAATACCCCGGATCCAAACAACCCAGCTCTTAGGGAATCCTTTTAGAAAAAAACCTTCTCATCCTGGCGCCTAAAATCTTGTGATGTCTCAAATTACAAAATATTGAATTTTAATACTTTTCCCATGCTGCCTTCTATCAAAAAGGCATCTTGAATTGCATTATAGCACAAAACAAGGCCATGATGCAATTTCATATAACATGCTAATGGAAAAGTAAATAAAAGAAAGATGTCCCCTCTGAGGGAGATGTACTTATTGGACAGGAACTGTGGCCCAGGACCCAAACCATTGCTCCCTGTAATAACATTTCTGTGATGGTTTCACTTGGATGTTTAGATATCTAATGGATGGGAAGCACAATTTGTCAGTCACACTCTTTAAATGAAGGGCAGTTTTATGAGGATAGACTGTTTGTGTCATGAAAACCATGTCAAATGCTAGAAGGAAAATATTGCAAAAGAGCTTTGAACATCCATGGAGAAAGGCAGAAAGAATGAGAGCATAGCTAGGCCTTTGCTTGGTCATCTGTTGCCAGTATTTAAAAACATTTGCTTCTGTAGTTGGAACACTGTAATTAGTCCTCATGCAAAAAAACAGAAGTAAACCACCTAAGTCTGTTAGGTCAACAGCATTTCCAGGAAACTAGCTCCAGCTCTAGGCACGCCACCTAGCTTGGTACAGGGGACACCTTATTGGCGTCACAGTTAGAGCTGCAATATATTAACTGTCATAGGGTCAAATCCTGTTAGGGTTGGCTCAGCCCTCTTCCAAGGTAGATAACCTGATTTTATGCTATTTAGCATAAATATGAGTCTTATAAATCCCACTTCATTCTGTATAGACATGGAAGATCCAGTGACGTTTGCTGTTAAGAGGGGTCGCTTAAATTTCCCTTTACAGCACTGCAGAACAGCTCTAAAATATCACAGCTATTCCTCTTTATTCCCTATCCTAGGGAAAAGCTATTCTGAGAAAAAATAGCTGTGATATTAACTCATGTCCAGTCTTGAAAAGGCTGAATATTCAGTGTTCCAAAGGAAAGGCTTAGGAGAGAATTTGGAATATTAAACTATAATATACCAGGTTGGATCCTGCTGTGTGAGACAACATTACCTTTCATGTCAATGAACTTGCCTCCATAAAATTTTGTGGCTCTCCCTACTTTGCTATGGAACCTAAGTACCTGTGGCCCCATCACCTTAGTATTAGAAGAAGGGGATCATTTTTGCATTTCTACCATTGGCATCTCATGTAATGACCTTTTCCTACTGTTTGTTTTCAGATTCTGAAAGAAGACTGGATAAAAGGTAAGGGTCAGCAGTTTCTATTGCATTTTGGCAAGCAAAATGTAAAGTTCACATTCCCCTCTGCCTGTATGGCTGCTAACAAAGACAACACTATAGATAGAAATATGTAAGGGATGCAAACCTGCAATATATGTCAGTAAGGGAGAAATTTCCAAAGGTATGTAGTGGGGGTGTGCAGAGAATCAAAATTTCATTTCACTGAGAATCTCAAAGTTTTGTTTTCAGTCTAATTAGAAACAGTCATCCATCCCCCTTTGACATCTCAAAATTCTCCCCTCCAAAAAAAAAAAAAAATCAGAAAAAAAGTTAATTTAGGTTCTAGTTTTTTAAAATGTTATGATATTGTAATATATAATACAATACAAAATACAAATATTCAAACCAATCTTTTGAAAGGAAAAATAAAAATTACATTGAAAATGCTGAAATGGGACTTTACCCTGTTTTTCTCCAAAACAAAATATTGGTGAACTTGACACCATTTTGTGAGTCGTTTTGATTTTGGTGAAACTGCTTAGTACCGTGGAAAATTTTCTTTTGAGCCACCTAAAGATGCAGAGAGATGCCTAGTGGGAGTTATAGAACCCCCTGAACAGGTTAAGTGAATGATTGCTATTGAGAGAGAGAGAGAGGGTAGATAAGGTAATATCTTTTACAGGACCAACTTCTGTTGGACAAGCTTATATGCTTCACAGAGCTTTTCCTCAGGTCTGAAGAAGGTAACCAGCTAAATATAATATGGGACAGATCATTAAGCACAATAAGTTCACACATGTTGTAGGTGACCACTTAAAAGGAAGGGAGCAATTATGAGCTAGCAGGTAGCAGAGTGTGTTATAAATTGTTGTCATGAGCCATAAAACCAATGTCTTTGCTAAGTTCACAATTTTGAATGTCCAGCAGAGTTAATGAAGTTCCCAGCCTCATCTTCCAAAGGAGTCATGCAGGTTTCCTTTGAGGTTGAAGACTTAGAGGTCAGACACAGAGTGATCACTTTATGAGACGTGTTCACCCGCGGGTGATGTGACGTTTTAGCCTTTCATACTTTTTCTGAGTGAGTTCATATAAGAGCATAGTGATAGTCTTGTTTCATCTACATAGTGGTTGTTGGGGGCATTTAGATTGATGGAGGAAGTACAGTATGTGTTGTGATGGGCATGTGTAGGACACATGGATCCTGAAAAGTGTGTTATGGGGGGGGGGTGATCTTCACAGGAATAGTGATCTGCCTTCTTTTGCTTTGATTTGGTGTGTCCAAGCCTGTGGAACTTTCATCTATTAGTGAGTCTGGCAAGACTGGGGGATTGTTTGAAGGCCAAAAGAGGGGGTTCAGAAACGATTTCTTTCAGGATGTGGTCCCCATTGAGTATAGGCAGAAATTCCGATGATACCCAGTATGGTTTCTGGTATCAGGAGGAGGGGATAGGTGACAGCCACAGGTGTGTGGTCAATGAGGTCTTTTTTATCAGTAACAAACCAGATTTTTCTGAGCTACTTGGGTGGCCCAGTCTATCAGCTGATCTATCTCTCTGGTGGAGAGTCCTTCTTTTGTGAAACCATTGTCAGAGGCAGTAAAATAAATCTTAGTGGATTCAATATGGCAATTCCTACATTCCTAAGAGTAAGTCATAGACCTGATGGCCAGAGGGGGCATTCAGATCATCCAGTCTGACCTCCTGTCTGTCCCAGGCCACTAGCATCACCCAACTCCCAACTGTAGAATGGAGACCAGAATATTACAGCCAACAGGATATTTGTCTTTCACGTAGGAGCACAGTTAGGCTGCAGATTGGACTCTCAAGGCTAATTGTGCAAACTCCATTACCTGGAATTGAGTCTGTATGACATGGAGCCAATTAAGGTGTTAGTGGACCACAGGCTAAATATGCATCAACACAGTTGCAAAAAAAGCAAACACCATTCTGGGATGTATTAACAGAAGTATTATAAGTAAGACACAAGAAGTAATTTTTCCAGCTCTACTCCTCACTGATTAGGCCTCAACTGGAATATTGTGTCCAGTTCTGAGCACCACACTCAAGGAAAGATGTGGACAAAGTGGAGAAAGTCCAGAGAAGAGCAACACAGATGATTAAAAGTCTGGAACACTTGACTTATGAGGGAGGATTGAGAGCTGGGTTTGTTTAGTTTGGAAAAGAGGAGACTGAGAGGGGACATGATAACAGTTTTCAAGTACCTAAAAGGTTGTTATGAGGATGAGGGAGAAAAATTAATTCTCCTTAACCGCCTATGACAGGACAAGAAGCAATGGGCTTAAATTACAGCAAGGGAGGTTTAGGTTGGACATTAGGAAAAAATTCCTAACTGTTAGGATTAACCACTGAAACAAGTTGCCTAGGGAAGTTGTGGAATCTCCATCATTGGGCGTGTTTAAGATCAGGTTAGACAAACATCTGTCAGGGCTGGTTTAAGAGGGTACTTGGTCCTGCCATGAGTGCAAGGGACTGGACTCAATGACCTCTCCTGGTTTCTTCCAATTCTATGATTTTAAGGCTCCCTGATTCAGTGTCAGCCAGCCTCAGTATCAGTTAGGGCAGCCTAGGGGCTGCTGTAGCTTATGCCAGTGTAGACTCAGCAGAGTGGAGGTGCCCTGGCCTGCTCCCTATTCTGGGGAGGAGTGGGGTTAGCTGACACAGGAGTTAGCTATGCTGGCTTTATGCAGTCAGGTCTTGCCATCCACAAAGGTTATTCTCCGGTGATCATTTACAGCTTGAATCTGGCCCACAACCCTAATCAATCCTTTAGTAGTTGGGCTAGGCATGACCTAACTGATGTTTTTTTCAGTTTTTAGCAGCTGCAGTCCAGTGTTATGGACCCAGTTCTGTGAGCTGTTGATCTCCCTTCCTTGCTGTTGTCCTGAATGGGAGTCAAGGGAACTCAGTACCTCACTAGAGTGCTCAGCTATCCAGTGCTGAAAATTATTTTCCTAATCAGTTTATTAAGAATTACCATGACCTGGTTCCCACACAAGCATTGCTTTAACTCAAAGCCCACTTGGTGATAATTAAATACAATGCACAAACGTAGCATCTTTACCATATTCTATCCCCACTTAAAAGTACTGAACAAAATAGTCACAACAAGATCAGGCTTGGGAGGTAGCTTCCCATCATGCCATCCTCCAGCAGTTAAGTAAAAACTCTGACAAAGACACCCTGGGGAACTTGGCTGTTGTGTACCCACATGATGTCATCACCCATTAGCGGACCTTAACTAAAGCTGGGTGAGGGAGTTTTAGGGCTGAACCCTGCTCTCCGGCTTAGTTAAGACAAGATTTGTAGTGCAGCCCCTTTCTTCTTAAGGGGTCCTTCTTATTTCCTTTTGCCATACTCCTTTCTAATTCCTAAACTATAGTGGGTTTTTTTTATAATGAACAAAACAATTACTTACTGTACCTGGGGCCCAATTAAGCATATTTTCTTTATTTCTATTACTTCAATCACACACCTTAAATAAAATAACACTGGTATTTCTAGGGTCATTATGAGTTTAGTACAAACAATGCCTCTTTCTTGTGTCTTTTTGGTCCCATGCTTTAGACCTATTCCTTATGTTAAGATCCAAACTCAACTTAAAACAAAACCATAGTTCCTCCAGCAATAACTTGCTCTTCTGTTCTTACAACTGGGTAGGCACAAATGTAGCCATCAAGTAGAGCTCAAAAAGTTAATCTCGCATTGGGGTGTTTTCCTAGATGCACTATACATTGGTGGTGATGGAAGGGTGGGGGAGCTGGGAACAGTTCTTCCTGCAGGGTGGAAGAATGAGGCAGTGAAACGGAATGGCTTCCGATCCTGAGTTTTCCCAGGGTCTTGAGATCTAGGCTTTCGTCTCCTCCCATTACAGAAGCTGGGTCCAGTCACAGAATGTGGAAGTTTCAGCCATGAGGTTGGTCGCTAACCTAACTTGTGCAAACAGTTCTTTCAGCTAGAAATGAGAATGGTGACCCTGCTCCTCATAAAATGCTCCGAGACCTAGAGGAGAAAAGAGCCATAGGAGAGCGAAATACTGTCACTGAGGCTGTGGCCTCTCCACTTGAGTGCAAACAAAGAGAGGGAAGCAGCTGTGATAATTGTTTTGTCATAATCATGGCAAATTGGAGTGAGGCCTACCAACCAGTGTCAGATGGTTGCTGTACCTTACTATCTATGTGCCATCAATGTCATGGTGACTGCTATTCCTTCAAATTTAGATATCAACCCAGGTGTGCTGCATGTTGAAAATAAAATAACTCAGATGGCTGGATACCACTGAGGAAAGTCTGGATTGTAAAAGCAGCTGTAAAATGATCAGTATAAATACAGTATCACACTTTTCTTCCCTGCCGTCCACCTCTGTCTCACATGACAAAACATAAAATTGCTCTGGACTTCTCTTCTCCACACTGAAGTATATCCAAATAATATAATAGGTGTTTCCTTACTCAGCACCTATCATCTGAGAAACTCAAAACACTTGGTAAACATCAAATGAGTCTCACAGTGCCCCTGAGAAATAGCTAATGATGATCACTTCCATTTTATAGACAGGAAAGTAGGTTGTCTGTGAGGATCAAGCCTGAGGCAGTATCTAAAAGCATAAGGTTCTGCTGCGTGTACTCAATAAAGTGCACTTGGTCAGCAAGAGGAGCACCCTTATAAACCTCTGTATGTGGGGTAGATGCTGGGGGAGCATAAAGGAACGCTGTTTTATTGTTGGCTATGTATTGTGTGAAGAAAAACATCTGAACTAGAATTTTGTGTGTGTTTTTATTACAGGAGTGGGTGAGCAAGGTTCTGTGGCCTGCATTGTACAGGAGGTCAGACTAGATGATCATATTGATCCCTTCTGACCATAGACTCTATGGGTATGTCTATGCAGGGCCATCCCTACGGGTGGCGAGAGGGGTGATCACTGTGGGCCCTGCGCTATCCTGCCGTGAACAGGGCAGCGTGGGGCCAAAACAACTCCCCCCCCCCATGGTTGCACTGTTCCCCATCTGGGGAACTGGGAGAGCCGGCCAAAAGAGGCAGCCTGTATGGATGGGTAGCCGTTCAAGCTTTTTAGTATCTACTGCATGAAGAGCTAATATAACTCTGGATGGCAAAAGGTGTTACTCACCTGTGTAGGCACTTTATTTGTGATAACGTGCTCATTGCATGGCTCTGTTTGTTATAAAGGTAATAAACTGCCTCAGCTTTGGGTATCTAATCCTCCTAGTTCAACTGGTGGCAGATATCTCTTAAAGAAAATGTGTGCATGGTTTCCCATTCTCCTTTTTTTTTTTTTGGAGGATATCAATTTCCTGAAAATAATGTTGGACTCTTTGGTGTGGGAGTCTTTTGAACACTCATATTAATCTGGGTGGCATGTCTATTTTATCATATTTATTTTTTCCTCAGAGGCTAAGGGAGATAGCTTCCCATTTACTCCGGTCACTGGTGACTTGTGTGATAATCAGGGCTAAACTGATTTGAACTATTTGCTTTAAATTTCTGAGGATTAGGATTCCCATGTATTTTAATGCATTGAAAAACCACTGAAAAACAAGACCCCGTATGCCTTGTTAGCTAGTCCTAACACCTTGGATTTGTTCCAACAGTGTGTCTGGACACACATTTGAACATTTCAATGAATTCTAATAAGTTGGCTATTGACCTCTGAGAGTAGAACCATGCATCTTCTGCATACAGAATAACTTTTGGTTCTGGATGCCCAGTCTTAACACTCATATCCATACAGTCCTGGTTTATGCATGCCAGCAGGGCTATGTGGATAAGCAGCAGGGTACAAAGGCAGCTGGTAATGTGAACAGTTCTGAAATACACCTATTGGAGATCACGCAGCTGGAGGGGTTGGTGTGGAGCCATTTAATCCAATTAATAAAGAACCCCCAGGTCTGCATTCAGCCTAAATTTTCTTTTAATTCCAGTCCATTACTCCTCATTATGCCTCACACAAAATAATTTCTCTCACTCTCTGGACCATATTCTGAACTGGGGTAAATCCATATAATTCTATTAAAGTCAATGGATCTACACTAATTTACACCGCCCAAGGTGTTTATCATCTTCCATCCAACCACTGCTCTACATGTATTTTGTTCCTTTCTGTCCCCCTGCAAATCAGTCATTCCAGCTCTCTAAAATTCTTAATAGGATATCTCTGAATTTCCCCCAATTTCTCAACCTCTGTCAGGTACCACATCCCTCGTACAGAAGCACTAGAAAAGCAGTAAGAAAGACTATCTCCTTACCAGCCTTAAAGTGTATCCAGCTCAAAATCACACTGGCAGCTCATTAGGAAGTAATTAACAGCATTTGTCCCTTTATTTATACAGGTACATATCATTACTATTTAAGCAATCAGTTCATAATGAGATGCCTGGAAACAGGATGGGATATTTACTAATACTTGGAAAGCATAAAAGATTTTAGGCATCATGCTGTCAGTTAACAAAATAGTCATTTAGATATCAACTGACAATTATTAACTGTCATTTAAAAAAAAATTAATAGCACATGTCAGTTTCAAATGCCATCTTGGTGTAAGCTTGGTAAATTACAATGCCTAAAGTTTCAGGCAAGTTTAATATATTAATAAAAATGTCTGGGCACATTTAATGTTGGCAGTATTTTGAGTTAACTACAGCACATGGCAGCCAGATTTATTTTGACAGAAAAAGACAAAGAAAGAGACAGGGGCAAGGAGAAGGCCAGAGGGACAGAATCTATACTAAGAAAGAAAATATATGTATTTGAAAACCTCAGCAATGGCAAACAGTAATTTCTTGACTCAGGAAGTCCTGAGCAACACATACACCAACCCCCCTCTCTCCCTATAGCTCATTGTATCAATCACCAGTCACATATGTAAATAGCTCTGTATGCAATCATATTTTAAATGCCAGGCACAAACCATTTGGATATTTGAGAAAGGAGGGAAAGAGCTTGGCAGCTGCATAGCCCAGTTGTCAAGCTCAGCAATGATTTCTTTTTCTTTTCCTTATCACTACTAGGCGTAGCAAGTGACGGTTATCTGATTTTTTTTATCTCTTATCTCTCAAAGTATCATTTGCTTTCACTAGTAAGCCAGGCGAGCTGTGGCTTGTGAGTTATGACTTTGCAGCAGGTTTCCCATTACTTTGACTAACATGAGCATGTAGAATTAATTTGAGTATATATTTTATGTCCACTACTCAGAACAGCTCGATTGTATGTCATAGTCCCTGTACTGTTAACATATAATAGAGATTTTTTTTTGTCCTGTGGGCCAAGTGGTAGCAGATTGTGCTTTTTGGAACAGGAGGAACTGAGTTCTTTCCTCACTGTAACCATGGAGTGTAGTATATCCATCTGTTCATTTTAGGCACGTAATGCACCAAATCCTCAAGTATCCTATTTCTTGTAACTTAGTATAATGAGAATGGTTAAGTTAAATTCTTGACAGCCACATATTTCTCTTAGCACCATAAACAGAGACAAGCTCCAAGGAAAAACAAATCCCCCTTGAAACAGACCATTCAAGAGGGAAAAGGATATCAGTCAGGATGAACCCCTGGGATGGGATAATCCGCATCCAAATAAGAAACAGTCCCAAGTACCGGGACTGTCCCTAAAAAGTCGGGACATGTGGTCATCCTATTTTCTGTGTAACACTGCAACATACACTACTCTAATGTGATCTACAAGCTCTGTTTCTAGCAGGGTGGACAAAGTAAACAAGTCCTCAGAGCAGAGCACTCAAAATAGCTGGATACCAGAAATATACTTGCAGAGGAATTTTCTCTCTGAGCTCATTTGTTTTAGCCAGTTAACTAAGATGTCATTGTGGCCAGGGGAAGGGGGGAAGAGGGGAAAGATATTTTAAACAAAGGAAGCAAGATGAGGATGTGGGGGCAGGAATTTGCTATTGTTTCAGCACAAACACCAGCTGTTTTTCTGGGTTTTAACATTTTTAGTTAACAGTAGTCCTCTCTGTTGAGACTGCCAGTATGAGGGCAATGCCAGTTCTGATGGGGACACCTCTCCATAAGGAAATTGATTGAAAATCACCATTTCACATGAAAAGTCAGCAGTTAGAAACTGTGTGCAATGGTTACCCACCTTAGCTACCTATGAAGCAGTGAGATTCTGGAGGCACTGGTCGCAACTCCCAAGTTAAGGCTGTGTTGAGATTACTGTTGAAAACAGGATTAAAATTCCCCCACTTCACAACTTACAAGTAACTTTATCTTCCCTGTGTAGCACACCAGTTCTTCAGAGGACTGTTGAATTTTCCATCATATCTTTTCCTGTAATATATACACAAATTTTTGAAGGAGTGACATTTTGAAATGCATGGGGTTGGAAGTTTGGTTCCGATGCATCCATTTCTTTTTTCCTCTCCCTAAATAAAGAACTACACACACGCCACAGAACACACACACACATTTAAGAAATAAGCCACTTTTCGAATTTAGAGCAATTCCCTTATTTTTCTCACCAACACAAGCTTGCTCCGTCCTCTTCTCTGCATGAATACTACCGTGTTGAAGGGACCCAACTTTTGGCTCCTAAATGCTTTTAAGCCTCCTAGGTCTGGATAGCGCCAGGCCCCTGTTCCTAGGTCTGAGTCTCTAGCATGCTCCCAGCACAGATCCTATGGCAAGAGAGAGTTACAGATCTTTGGAAAACAACAAACAATCCTAAGACTAAGACACGCTTTCCCCATTTGATCCACTCTTCCTGTGAGTCAAACACCTGGTCAGCGTTTCAGAGTCCCTCTTACCCTTTCTCACTCTCTCTCTACCCTGAGCATTTGCACCTGGCAGAGGATGTCTCTCCCCACCTCCATTTTCAGAGAGCACCCCCCTGGGAATGCAGTTCCTGGTCCTGTTTGCCATGTGCCCAGCCTGAAAAATTCTGACAGCCTCCAGCCATGTAAGTACCAGATGAAGAAAACCAGTACCCCTGAGAAGGGCCATCCTTATGTCATTCCCATTTAATAACCGTGGATGGCTCTTTCAAAGCACCCACCTATGGTAATGCAGTGTGTGGAACAGACTGAACTCACTGTGGTGAACCTGCATTCCCACACACAATGGCATGTAGATTTCTAAATGGAAATCACAGAGCAAAATGAATTTCACAGTTTGACTCACACACATCACAGCCATCAGCTAATTTTCTTTCCTGGTGGACCAGCTATGTCCCTTCGCCAAGGCTGCCCAGCCTGGTCTCCTCACCTGTGCCCCTGGCATTCCTGAAAGTGATGATGGAGGGTGAGCAGGCTGGTGCAAATCTAAGGAAAGGCAGAGAAGATGCTCTGGGAAGGAAATCAAGAGCCCCCAAGAGCTGTCTTACTGTCTCTGCCCCTAAATATACTGTGGTTTGGTGCCCTGGCACTGTCCTCTGGAGAGCTACAGGAAATTCATTGGGCAGAGCTGACAGGGGTGAGTTAATGGCTTGTGCCCCTCCACACCCCTATTCATTCCCCTGTTTAGTTCCAACAGCCCTGCTCATCCCCTTGTGCCCATGGCGCTTTCCTCCCTTCCCCTTGTATCCTGTGCATCCCTGTTTGCTCCTTGAAATGGTGACACTTTCTTGCAAACAGACTGAACTCCTCTCCCCATTCCAGCCTCAACTTCCCCCATGCATTCCAGAGCCACCTACTGACCACATGGCTCCCCGTGGTCATGGATCCAGGGCTAGCTGCCCCACTGTCCCTCCTCTAGTCTCTCTGAGTACAGCCCCCCCCCCATGCCTTCTGTCTCTGCCCCTCTGGGACTGGAACTGCACAGTTCTCCCACATTTAGGCCAAGCCCCTGTGTAAACATGCCAGCCACCGGGACAACATGCAGTATTTCCAAGTTTTTATAGCGCAGCTCCACATGAGCTACATCCCTTCCTCTCAGGTGGGCTTCCACAGGGGAGAGGAAAGACCAGTGAGAAGCCCTTAGCTCTGTCAAACTGCAGCTCATCCTGCAGGGAGAAGCTCCACACTGATGGCCATGAGCTTCTTGACAGTTTCTCCCCCCTACGCCTTCTCCCATTCCACCTAGGGCTGCTTTTCCCCAGCAGGAAGTTTGTGAGAGACAGAGTGTGACTCCCCTGTGGCCCGCATCAGCCACAGGACTCCCCTTCTGCCTATCTCAGCCCCATACCTTAGCCCCTAAGCTGCAGAAGGGGGCAGAGCTGAAGCACATTTAGCCGTAGTTTGCCCTTCTGCTAATGCAGAGACTCACCTCTGGTGTTTGACAAATTTCCTTTGTCCTGCAAGAGTGAAGCCCTGCTCTCATTATTCAGAGGAGTCTGGTTCCCCCACCACATGTGGTGGCATATATAATTTTCTAATACAGACTCTCTGAATACACATAACAGAAATTAAACTAAAGGCATAATACTCTTAGCCCACTCAAGTGACACATAGTGCATGCCACTGTGAATAAACATTTTGATAGGAAAATTAGAGAACAATCAAAAAGTCTTCACAGAGAGAGAGAGAGAGAGAAATCTGCAAATGCAGTCAGGAATAACTACTCAGCCCATTCACATATACACATTGCAGAAACAAAAACAAATATCCATGCTATACAGAGGAGGTGTTCCCTAATGGCCAGAGCACTGGATTGGCACTCAGGAGAGCTGGATTCTAGTCCTGCTCAGTGACTTTGGCGGGGGGGAAGTGCTGTACTTCAGTCGACTGATCTGTAAAATGGGGATAACAGCACTTCACATCTCTGTAAAATGTTTTGACATCTACCAATGAAAAGCATTCTATACACGTGAGGAATAATTATTATTACATCACATATTTCAACAATGAGGCCACCAAGACTTTCACTGGACTGGGAAGTAGGATAGTTTAAACAGAATTACTACAGCAATTCACAGTCAGAGCTAACCGTTCAGGGCTGCTGCTCTTAGTTTCCTCCCGCATCAACACAGACTGCAGTAACTACGCCTGCCCAATGTCATCATTGTGTTGCTGTCTCCTTACTTTCTGCGGTTGCTCATATTTTTCCAGCTAACCTCTTGCTGGGCCTTCCCCACAGCCCAATTCCAGAGTCTATTCTGTCATCGCTATCTGATATTTCTCTCTCTCTACTTTATCCATTAGTCCTTATCTGCACTGGCTCAGAATGAGGGATGACAAGATCCCACCCTAAAAACCCTCAGTTGTGCCAGTCACCATGGCAGCTTCACTGACATAGGATGTGGCCCATCATTGCTAAGCGTGAGTCCCTAGTAAGGGGGCAGTATGGGATGGGGGCCCTGGGAGGCACTGTGCCACAGCAATGCTCACTTCCTTATGGGGGCCCCTGCTTGCATGAGGGATGGACAGAGTAATTTGCTATGCCCTTTGCAGAATGCAGCAGACTTCACCCATAAGGCCAGCCAGTTCTACTAGCTAATGTGGGTGGGTAGCTGAGCCATGATCCCAACTAGTCCTTGCCCATTTTGTATGCAGCTTTGGAAAGCATCTGAGACACTAGTCTTATGTTCCCTTGGGTGCTGGGGCTGCAATTGTGGCTAGATCTTTGCTGGCAAGGTGAGAAGAATCTATTCCTTCCTATTCGGCTCTCACATAAGGGCTAGCCATGACAAATACTGTGGTACCACTCAGGCACTCTTCACCTCACTGGTGTTGCTCTGGTACAAATGTGTCAAATGCTTTTTAATGAATACCTAATCACATGTTCCTAAAAGAAACATAAATTTAAAAAAAAACCACAAAATGAAAAATACTCATGATTACAACTCCCACATTTTTCTGCAAGCCACAGAGTCACAGTGTCATTGAGGGTTAGTGTCTAGCTTGGACTCCTTCATAACACAGGCCAAAAAATCATACCCAATGATTCAGGAATCAAGCACAGCACCTGAACTCCTTCATAGCTTAAGAAACAGGTGCTATAGACCAATGCTCAGTAGATTTTTAACTATTTCTCAGCAAACAAGAATGTCTCCTACACTATCCTGTATTTCCCATCAGATCATTTTCACCCAGTATCCTGCTGTCAGTCTGTCCTGCTTTGTTCATCTAAACAACTTTGCACTAGACATTAGCAAAACTAAGTTTTCAGTCCTCTTAATTAGCACTAATAAGTTTCATGTTCAGACCAACATGTGCACTTCAGGCTCTCACATGGCAAGTTTTTAAAGTTTGTAATAGCACACTGAAACAGCTAAACAACACACAGGATGTGTGCGATACCAAGAAAATTGTTACATTCAAATACCCACTTCCTTAGAGCTGTGTGGAAGAAACCTTCAACCTCAGACCAGCCTGTTTATTACTGCACATAAGAAACAGGTAGCTCAAATACATTTCATAGTGCAATCACCAGATACCAAGAAAATAACCAGTTAAGACATTGATCTATCCAACAGCCTCATTTCATGAACCTGATTGCCATTCATAATAGTCCAAGGCACACAGACTCCACCCCCTGCCCCATAATAAAGGCTCTATTAATTGTAGAATCACTCACATCCACTTCCTGACAGCCACACTCAGCTGCAAACCTATACAACTCACAAGGCATGCTTGCTGTTGTGCAAAAACTCTACATGTTTGCACAGTACTATGTCTTAGTCTTAGTGTGGTCAGAGTTCAAACTGTGTCATGAGCGAGCAACACATGGAGTGACCATCAATGCACTCAGCTAGCCAGTGAGCATAATGCCTGTTTTATTTTAAATGGAGAAATGCATCTATTCGCAGCTCATCCCACTCAAAATTCATCAGGTAGATTTTGGTGCCATAACCAAAAGGAAGCTGTGGTTGTTTTTTTACATGGTTGCCTAATTCTGCACATTTGCATAACTTTATGACTTCTTGATGACTATCCATCTCCATCTGAGTAAAATCATGCAAGCACTCATCTGTTTGCAAGATTAGGGGCATTGCTGGTTTTATAGGGTCTATCTCAGAGAAAAAAGGACACTTTAATTTGATTTAGTTTAATGTATAGTGCGAACAAGTTGAGAAATACTATGGCACAGCTGTAGCTTCTTTGCTAATGACAGAGGCAGATGCACTAAAAAAGTACTCATGTGCCTGATAGCTGCCAGGCTGAGAATCTGGCCGTCTACGTGGGACTATTTTAAGTAAAGAGAGAAGTAAACCAGGGCGAAAGTGTAGTGGAAAGAACAGTTCTACCAGCTGATTTCCTTGTTTATACTAGTGTAACTGACTCGAGAGTCCTGCACATTATTCCCAGATCTGCTATGGGCTTTTGTGACCAGAAGCAAGTCACTTCTCGCCTCTGTAAAATACAGCTAATACCTTACAGGTCACTGTGGGCGATTGTCAGACTGAATTCATGCTTATAAAGCCCTTGATTAAAAGGTGTTATGGAAGTGTGACGCCTGCTAGGCCACTTTCTGTCATTCTTGCTGAAGTTTCAAGGTAGCATCTTGTTCCATGAGCCTCACAAGATCAAGGGATAGTCTGGAGTAAACACTAAGTGAGAAAAAATCTGGTCCTGAGTTTGCAATCAGAGGCAAATTCTCCCTCAAAGTCAGTGGGTACTCTGTCCATGCATCTCCTCACGCTCTCTGGAGGCTTGTGGCTCCCTACAGCACGTTTTGGGGGCCCTATCAAATGGGAGCTTGATGCAAACTACCCTTCCTCACCTCTGGGTAGTTCTGTGTGTGCGAGTGCGCATCCGGGCCTGGTTTCTCTCCGTACATTGTGCTCTGCCAGAAGCCCCTGCCTCTCCTTCCCAGGTGCCCAGTCCTTGTACCTCCCTACTAATGAGCCTCAGACCAGATCCCATGTTCCAGGGAGTCTGCATACTTTCAGCAGGTTGAGGGCCTGGGAGCAGCACGAAGAGCAAGGCGAGGATATGCATCAGTCGTGTTCCTGGCCACATGAGACTGTGATGTGTATGGGATTGCTGCCAGGTCACACACACATGCAATTTATGTTCTGGGGTTATTCTTCCACTGGGACCAATGTTCCCTCGGTTGAGCCCAATGAAAAAAATAAATGGCACATTTTCATCAGTGATCAGCAGAGCTGTACAGAAACCAGCCAGGAGGCAGCACTAGTTGAAATATGGGATAAAAGGCACTTTGAACTGATTTAGCATGGAGCAGGCAATTTGTTATTTAAATAAGGGGCATCCCTTATAATACAGGACTAGGTGTACCACCATGGACTCCAGTGAAGTTACTCCAAGTTAACATTAATGCAAGTGAGAGGAGAATCAGGCCTTAAGGACTCTAATGACTTAGATTTTGCAAGACCAGGGAAACTTAATACATGGTTCTAAAGAACAGTTTGGAAAAAAATTGCTTTGAGGGAGAAAAAAGCCTGCTGGCCAATTGCTGAAGTAACGTCTCCTGCCTGCCAAAGCTCTTAAAGGATTCTTTTCTACAGCCATCTGAAAACATTTTAGTATTGAAGGAAAAGGACAATGCAGAACTCATGTTCCCGGGACCTGACACTAGGTGGAGTAAAACTGAAAGAAAGATTGGCGAGAGGCAAAGAAAACATGGAAGAGTTAGGGGAAAGACACAGAATCAGTGTTTAATGGTTGATTATTTAAGTCATCACTTTTTTGATGGATGCTCCTGTATTCACACTTACGGCCTGATTCTGTTACATTTTGCAGGTCACCTTCAGGATCCGCTGGGATCAGGTATGCTCAGGGGCAAGGAGGGAATTGCTCAGTGTCTTACTTTAATCTGACTCAGCAGGAATGGGGGCAGTTGGGGAGGGGGAACAGGGGTTCTGTCGTGGGCCGCCTAGAGTCAGATATGAACAAACTGGGGAGTATTTTTAAAAGAACATCCTGTTACATACAGGGGCATCGCTGGCTGGGGGAGGGACCCGGGGCACGGGCCCAGGCCCCGCTTCCGGCCCGCAGGCCCCGCCCCCGGCCTGCAGGCCCCATCCCCTGGCTGGGGACAGGGCCAGACGCCACCGTGCTGCCATGGGCGGCCAGGCCCTGCATCCCCGGCCGGGGATGGGGCAGCCGCAGCTGGCGGCGGCCAGGCCCTGGATCTCTGGCCCAATTGGGCCGGAGATCCGGGGCACTGGCACTGGGGTTTGGGGCACATGCCCTGGAGTGCCCAGCACCAGCAACGCCCCTGCTTACATAACCAAGAGGAATAAAGAGGGACAAACACAAAGCAGTGAAGAAAAGCTGTGAAGCTAAAGGTTACCACTGCAGTTCAGCAAGATATGTTCTGTTGCGGATGTTGCCACAGACTTCCTGCACAATAAACATGGGTTCTGATGAGTCTAAGCCCCCCTTCCATCCATACCCACAGTGGTCTGATACAGGTTAGTGAGCACTGAGGAGTCAGGTCCCTAGACACTGCTGGGGGGGGTGAGCCAGAGCTGATGTCCAACTTTGACTTGTGTCTAAGCCCTGTTGGTTTGTAGTGTGGATGCAAGTCAAACCAAGGACCCAAGCAGAATGTCTGGACAGTGCAGTGTGGACACGTTAGCACAACTGTGAGAACCAGGTCCAGCAGTTGTAAACCCAGGTTCACAGTGCAGTGTGGACACATGTGCAGGTTTGGAAACACTGTGTCCACAAGCGTGGGTCCCACAGCCCTGGATTTACAGTGCAATGTAGACATAACCTGTGTTACCTTGGACAAATCACTGTACCCTTCTGTGCTTCAGGTTTCCCCCTTGTGAAAAATAAAAGCAACACTTACCTACCACACAGGAGTAGTGTGAGGCTATTTGTTTTAATGTGGGTAAGGTGCTGTGAGATCACTGGGGACAAGGTGATAGAGAAGCCTAAAGTGATTTTATTATGAAGTGCTTTTCTCTGATATGTGTCAGTGAAGAGTCTGATCTTTAACATGTGTTTGTTAATGTAAACTGCCTCCTGGACAACTCCCCTGCCCACAAATCTCATGTGGATTTTGGATGATCAATGGGAAGAATAGAATTCATAACAGCAAAATACAGATGGATGCACAGTCCTGCTTCTAAATATTTTGTGCTACTTAAAGTGAAGCAATATCCTTAAGCTACAGGCAGGGTTGTAAAATAGTTAAGAAACACAACCAAGTTTAGAAAAGACAATCAGAATAGCAATTAAAAAACAGATTGTGCCTCTGTACTCTTTCCAAAGCCACCATTTGTGAGTGAGGGAGATCCCTGGAAAAAGATCCAGAAAGCCACTCACCTTCTCTTCCTTCAAATCCCTCCCTTCTGATCAGCTACACAGCGCATACACAGTTACAGGTTTCACATGGCAAGAACAGCAGAACATGGCTGGAAGAGGCAAGAAGCAGGGACTTCCTGCTTGGAATAAAATGATATAGCTTGTGCTCCCTTTCCTTCTTGTTTTTTTTGTCTCATTTCCTTCTTGCACTTAGCCATAAACTAGGGGCCCTGATTCTGTAAACCCTTCTGAATATCATTTACTTCAGTGGAATTGCTCTTCTCCCTAAACTCATGAATAAATTTTTGCAAAATCATGGTCCTGCATTGTTAGTGGGCACAATTGTCTTTCACCATATGGCTGTACAGTCAGTATATTGGGATCTTGCTCTTTGGCTGATTCCTCTAAGAAATAGCACCATACAAAACTGAAACTAATAATATAAACCAGTGGTTCCAACCTTTTTAGCTCAAGGGCCACAGATACAATTTTTACAAGCTTGGAGAGCCATAAGTCTCCACCAGCAGGACTTCACCACCCACACTGAAGCCAGAAGGAAGGATTTCAGCAAGTGGGCAACCTCCTTTCTCATCTCCCATCTCCCTGGCTGCAGCAGGGAAACTGTACACATCCTGTAACTCCATGAGTTCCACCTGGGTTCCTAGGCAGTGGATCCCTTCTTCAGCTGGGGGACGAAAGATCAGTGCTCCCTTCCCTCTGACTCCTATTGGCCCAGGAGGAGGAACTTGCCATTCTCTCTGCTACAGCCAGGGAGAGAGGAGAGCTGATCTTCAGTCCCCTTGGGTGCAGCAAGGACCCTGCACCAATCCTTTAGCATGCAGAAATGTGCTCTGCCTGGGTCCTTAGGCAGTGGCTCCCTTCTGCAGCCAGCGGGAAGGGAGCCATGGGCCACTTTGAAACCTCCCGGGGGCCACAGGTTGGGAACCACTGATATAAACTAATGTTGTCTTTTATTACCAGAATGTATGTTGTGATCCAGGGATTTCCATAGAAATGTAAATGTGAAAAACAGACCTATTCCAGGTTGTTTTAAATGAGCTTTCTTATTTCGGGTGCAGAAATGACTGAGGAGCACCCTTCATGCTTGAAAAACAGAGCAAGGATCCTTGAAGCAGTAAAGAACACTCAGATAACACACAAAAGCACTCCACCACCCACATTAGCTAAGTCTCAGAATGCGGGTGAGAAAGGTGGAGATTACTACCATCTGCAGCTTGCTGAAAGAGATAAAGGAAGCAACCTGATAAAGCCACACATAGAGTGAGTTTCTCAACTGGGGGTCAGGTCATATGATTTCCTGCTGCCCTTCCCAACACTATTGTGTTGAGTCTTCCAGGCTAGCTGTGACCAGACTCTTCCCTGAAGAAGATGCCACCTGCTGCCATTTCCACAGCTAACACAACAAATTGGCAATGGATATTTGTTCAGTGCAATCCACTTGGTGAAAACAGGCAGCTGTAAAGACACACAGAAATGTCCTGCCAATCTAGAGTTAACTGTGAGTTAGCAATGGTCAAATAATCTGAGAAGAATGGATCAGCCTGTCTTCCCTGCCTTTTAAAAGAACAGAATATTTGTCACCTAAAAAAAAAAAAATACTCCCAGAGCTTCCATTGTAGAATGTTGCTCTAGATCAATGGGAGAGAAATAAGGTCTTCTTTATCTAGATCTTTTTTTCTTATTTTTCTTTCACAGAGAAGAAGCCAGCTTACAAGAACAGCAAAGTACAAATAACCTCTAGCCATTTGAGACTGGTGTGTATTCAGACTGGACAGTTAACTACTACTGTACCTGATCTCTGCGTCAGTGGAAGATTTTTGTCCACAGGCCCCAAATTGAAAATTTTGAAAAAATGGAACAAGCAACAGATCACAGGAAAGGCTTTGTACGACCTAAGGCTATCTCTGCATTCTGAAAACATTGCACGCTCATAGCATGTGCCTGAGCAAAAAGCATGATGAAAATACACATGGGATTGACTTTGTTCATTAACAGTTCCTGTCTGGGCTGGGATACATATATGATTTTTTTTTAAGTGAATGAACTCAAAGGTGACCCAAAGCAAGACAGATGTTCAAGCTCCAACATTCATCTGTATTCACATTGCTAGCACCTCTGCAAGGGGGTTAATGGGAATGGAAATGGGAAGAATGGTGAGTCAGTCCATTGAGAATACAGGGGCCATTTGTACAATTAGGGGCAAGGTTTAATTTTCGAACCCCAGGGCCGTCATGCAAAATTTATGAGTGCTCTAATGTGGGGCCTGTTTGGTACTTGAATTAGAAATAGTGACTGGGAAAAGGGATTAGCCATGTTCTTTCTTTGATAGCTGTTCAACTTGCTTTTTTGCTGTCAGATATTTCTAGTGTTACAGTGGCTAGTACCTCTGCTTTACATGCAAGAGGGCCTGGGTTCAAACCATAGGGGACTGGACTAGATGATCTCATGAGGTCCCTTCCAACCCTCTGATTCTATTCTAAAATCATCCTATTATTTACATTGCAAATTGAGCTGTATTTTCAGTAGGTTTAGGCTGCTAAATAAAGCACCATTTTCCCTCACACTCTGGAGCACTTTGCGAACTCTAGTTCCCAGATTCATGAGCTCTGCAGTTGGCCCCAGAAAACTGAAGAGGGATAAAGCATGGGAAGCACAGATGGTGAGGGAATTCAGGATTAAAAAGTAATACTCTTGTATTTCAAAGTGATGACTGAAAGCGCCAAAGTCTTGTGAGACATAGCATTTTGGGATATACTGTGATACTATGTTAGTTTTTATTGTAATTTTCAGAGAATCAAAAGTGCAGATTCCTAATATCCTGACCTTGAGCAATGAATCTAAGCTTTGTAGTTCAAGCTCATCTGTACTGGCACATAAATTCTACAATAGCATATCCAAGGCTTGATTGCAAAACTGGAATTTAGAGCAAGTTTTTGCTCTCTATTACATCAGTATCAGTCTGCAATAACAACTGAAATTATGGAGTTTTTCCAGTTCTGCACCAAAATAAGTCCTTTTACAGTCAACAGTGTTTTTACTGAATCCCAAACTGGAAACACTGGCTCTCAGTCAGTAAGGCTGCCCTTCATGAGTCTGTCAAATCATGGAAACTAAGATTTCAAGTCAGTAATTAGCAGGGACAAACCCAGTTGACTTCTCATGGTGACACAAGAGCTGAATGAAGACCTTAACAATCAATACATATTCAGTGTGTGGCCATGTCATAATTGCACAGCTGCAATGCCAGCTTTTTGTGCTTATGAAGAAAAACATGTTTAGGGTGTCTACAAATATGATAATAAAAATTATTTTTCTATACACAGTGCTTAGTTCTACACTGCCTCCCTTTATGTCGGCCATCGGACTGAGATATGCAAGTTGTTTAAAATGACTTGCATACCGCAGTTTGATTGCCTGACTTCCAGCTTGTCCACTGTGCTGAGTTGAAGGGAGGGAGCCGCCCTGACACTCATCACTACTTGTTTTGCCAGGGTGGTGTTCCAGGATGGAACTTCCTGTTTGGCTGAGTCTGTCTTTACAGACCTGAGCAGTGAATCAGGAAGTTCAAACTGATGGTGGCGAATTTCCCATCATAAGTGAAGACCTGCCAAGTGACACTAGTCATCGTGGAGCTCACTTTATGAGTCGACTGTATTTTCCCGTTACTCTGAGCAAGGAAAGATGAGGTGTAGTTCACCATTTCAAAGCAAAGAGCTATATTAGAATAATTTCCCTCAATTCCCAAGGTGTCTTTTATCCAATTCAATAGCAAATGCCGCTAATGAATTGCAGTGTTCACAAATCACCTAAAGCGGTAATGTGAGCCATGTATTGCAAGTAATTTTGTGTGTTGGAGAGAATAAACCATCTTGCAGGGTATCTGTTAATTGATTTGCTTCCTTTAGCATCATTTTAATTAAGACTTCTGGTTTGGAACCAGAGAGAGGATGTGGTCATGGAAGGAAGCTGTACTTTTACTTCTTTTTATGAACAACTATTTCCCTCACACCCTTGCAGAATTGCATAGCAAAATGAAAAGAAAAGAAGCGGGGAAATAGTACATTGAAGGCAGTCAGTGAATGGCCAATGTTGGGGAATCAGGATTAATACTATAGATCAGGCAAATTTAGAGGGCTGAAGAATAATACTTCAGGCAAAGATGGATAGAAATGAAAACTACATAGGAGTTTTAAAAGCACTAAGGATTGGCCCAGCTCTGCTCCCATTGAAATCAATGGCACAATGACTGTATGGTAACTCTCCCCCACTCATTCTGTCTCCCAATGGTCTACTTAGAATGGAAGCCCTTCAAAAGGAAAAGCTGGCTTATTTTGGGTCTATGAAGTGCCTAGCACATATTAGTGCAGTCTAGTTAACATTTTCAGAAATGCTCGCTGATTCTGTATTCTTCTGGAGGGCTCTGATCCTGCACCCCTCACAGGCCCATGATCAGCTCCAATTTGTGTGCTAACTTGAGACATCTTGTGCCCACTTTTTGAAGATGCTGAGGACCCGAAGTGCTCAGTGACATCATTGGAATGACTCTGGATGTATACCAGTGTGAATGATTTCAGAATTGGTTCCCTGATCTGCCAGCCACTTGTGATCACTATTTCCTACAGGCCCATGCTACTTCCTACTAGCAGGTGCACAGAATAAGGACAGAGTGACTCCTCTAGCTGAGAACACAAAAGTTGACTTGTGTGTCACCATTTAACAGTTACGGTTTCCTACACAATGCATTTTTAATGAGAGCAATAAGCAATCAATATGTTTAGTTACACAGAGATACCCAATAGCAGCTGGAATTGTTCAATGGACAGAGGGTCAAGTTCCGCTCCTGGATACACCCCTGTAAATTAGGACTAATTGTTGATGTCGGTGACTCTGATGCCACTCCAAGTGGCACAAAATAGGAGTAATTCCACAGAACTCACTGGTGTTAAATTGCCCTCTTACTTACACTGGTTTTAAACCTATCTGCCCCAATGAATCATTCTGCACTGGGATAAATCTGTTAAATGAGAGAAGAATTTATTCTTACGTTTCCTAAACAGAACATGTTGTAAAGCATGTCAAGAAGCAACAGGTGCCTCCTGACCATCCCTGAGATATTCTCCTGCCCATAAAACTGGAGAATCAGGTTGCGTTTATAAAGGGTATTTTTGTTTCCTCACGTCTACATTTAACCAAGTGCAACAGAAACTGATAATTACAAATGAAGGAGCTCTGACTCACCAATGTAAAAAGGGAAAAGTATAGCCAAAGGAAAATATGTACCTACTCAACCTTTATGGCATGGAATACCTAAAGACATGGCACGCATCCTAAAAAAGTAGTAATTGCTGGTGGTGATGCTTTAAAGCTTTGAAACAAAGGACCAACAAGCTCATCTGGGTACTGGATGTACTCCACAGGAACTGTACAAGCCTTCAAACTCCCTAATATTGTGAAGAATCTGATATATATAGACCTGGGGGTCAACTGTATATATGTGAGTGCTTTGCTTATTTAACATCTTGTTTGTTTGTTTCTTGTCTTTTACAGTAAACTTTTAGTTATAAGTGCAAAGAGCTGGCTAGCAGTGTGATATTTTGGATAACATCCAACCTAATATTGATCTGTCAGTGTGGTGGACACTTCAGGGATCACTTACTGTCCACTTACTGGACCTAGTTGCTGATTGGGAGCCACAGGCTGAAATGCAGTAAAGGAGGCATTTTAGCATCTTGACAACTAATGTGAGGAATCAGAAGCACTGTTTATGGCTGGCTGGGGAGTTGGATTTCAGTGTCACTCAACAGCACTGGGAGAATCTGCTCTCCTTTTTGCAGCCAGCCATGACTTTGGCATTTTCCATTGGACCACCATAGGCACAGATGCGCACTAACTAGTACTAATTGAAAAGTGCTAGTGAAACAGAATAAGTTGTCCAAGGAAAGTATGAATGGTAATGCAACACCATGCCTGATGGTTTTGAGAGATTTGGGGCACCTACGATTCCAAATACAGTCAGTGGTGGGGGCAGTGGGAAGATGTTCGATACCACTTGAACCCCTTTTAGACATGTACTGTTTCATCATAATCAGAATGGAGATAAAAACAGGTTGTGCTTGGATATATCACCCACAAGACCCTGGCCTTCTCTGACTCAGCATCCATGTATTCATATGGCCCCCCCATTACTATAGCATCTGAGCACCTCATCATCTTTGTAATTATTATTCTCCCAAGACCCTGGAGTGGAGGGAAGAACTGTCTCTATTTTATGGAGAGGGATATGAGACATAGGCAGGTTGCAGACTGAGGGGTTTGAAGCAAGTCATGTATTCAGCAGAGTAGGAAGAACCCATATTTTCCAAACCCCTTGCTAGTGCCTTAAGCGCTACACAATCCGTCCTCTCTAGCACATCAACTGCATGATCGTTACCATGTTATTTGTTTAATCTAACCTACTGAATGCTCGTCTCAGATACCTTGAAAACACAGGGTCTTATTTTCTTTTCATTCACATCTGTCTCAACCAGGAGACACTCAGGAAACCTCAGTGTCACTATGCCGGTATAAACGCAGTGTGAAATGAACACTCAGGGCCAGACTCTTTCAATACAAATTTTCTCCCACTAAGAAAGCCCATGGATTCTGCTTTCTGAGCAACTCTTATAGAAGCATTTAGTCTCTGTAAACCATGCAACGAATGGGCACAGAACAGTGGTAAAGTCTAACTTGTGGCCAAGCTACACTCCATCCTTGGGAGCTGACTCAGAGAAAACTCACGAGACTGGGACCAAATTCAGACAAGTTCCCTGTGACTACTGCTTGGTGAGTCACGTTCATGGAATGCAAAAAACAGAGCATTTTGGCTCTTTGCATTTGTAAACAGATCCTGTTACCTTTTAATTTCTCTACTGTGCACTGACATTATAATGTGATAAGTGGACAAATGGGAGTCTGTGCAGGAGGCTTTATAGAAAGGAACCAGTCACTTGTCACCCAACACAGACCTCTCACAGACTCCCCCATGTCCGACAGACCCCTGCCACAGGCCTGTCTCTGGAGTCACTGCCCCTCTAAAAGTATCTCTGAATCCTATGGAGGCTGCCCTGTGTCTTGGGCCCTGAGAGGTCACTGTCCACCCCCATCCCCGTTTCCTGTAGAGCTACTCTGCCTCATGTCTTTGAGGTCATCTCCATGTATCCCGGGGGGCTGCCACCACCTCAGAGACAACTGTCCCCCCCACCCCAATCTTCTATAGGGCCCAGATTCTTTTTGGTCACTGCCTATACTCTGGGGCTGACCGCCTGCCCCAAGCCTCTGAGAGATCACACTGACCCTCTCCCAGGTGCTGTGTGTATGCCCCTAACCCCAACCTTCCCATGTCTCAGATCCATGTGAGTTCAACGTCCTTCCTAGGAGTGCCTGTGAGACTGCACAGCTCACTCAGTCCCCTGAGGTCACCTCCGCGGCTCCACCCCACATGTTTCCTGGAGGCTGCTCTGTTGCCCAAGCCTTGGCAAGGTCACTGCCCATTCTGTTTCCTAGGCAATTGCCTCCCCTCCTCAGACTTTATTTCCTGTGCGCCTGCCTCTTGTCTCAGGCCTGTGATCCCTTATCATGCCCCTATATTCTGTGGAGTTACTGGGTTGCTATTCTGAGTTGTGAGACACCCCCCCCATCCCTTTGCCACCACCTGCCCTTCACACGAGGGAGATTTGTCTGTGCCTGGGTCAGGTCCCTGACTCCTGCCGCCATGGGCCACGCAGGCACTGCCCTTTCAGTCCACACAGCTCAGCTAGGGGCATGCTCCAGCCCCCCTACATCTGCCTGAGTTTACTAGGTGTCCACCTTGAGTGTCCTGCCCTTGGTCCACTGGGCAAGCATGCTAGTCACAGAATTACGGCTCCAAAGGACCTGCAAATTGCACCTCAGAGAATTTGCAGTGGAAATAAAACAGAAGTGCTGCGTGTTATCCCATAACACCTGCAGTGTCGCGGCATGGTAAAAGAACTGTTGGAAAGCAAAGGTTCCATATAAAATAAAATGATGACATGCCTGTGAAAAGCCCAGACTTAGCTGACAGAGATACGAGCCGAGCATCTTATCTATGATAAAATATTGCTCCCAGTGCTTTTCAGCCAGGCACAGGGTGACCTGATGTCCTGATTTTATAGGAATGTTCCTGATACTTGGGGTTTTGTCTTACAGAGACACGTGTTACCCTCCTCCCCCAATCCTGAATATTCACACTTGCCATCTGGTCACTCTAGTTATGAAGTCTGCAGTCCCTTTTCCATGAGACACCATCAGCTTGCTCCAGGCCAGGAGAGCTGAAGAGCCTGATGGCAAGTAGAAGGGAGGCTGTGGGGCAGGGGACCTGAGGGAGGAAATAAGGGTAGCAGCAGAAAATTTCTGTGGAGGGCCAAAGCTGTGTCAGCACATAGAACATTTTCTGTCCCATACAGCATCATGAATGAGAAAAAAAACTAGGCAATTACTGCTTTTCTAATGACTGTGTCCGTAGCTTTTGAGGGCCAAAAAACTGAAGATGTAATGGAACCTACAGACCTATGAGAAATTGCGGGTTGGGGGGGTGGGAACCAAGGTCTTGGAGGTGGGGCACAACTTCCCCTTTTGCCCTGTGGGAAATGATGCCCCTGGCTGATTCAGTTGTTGGGCAGGAGGCATCTGTGGGGATAAAAGCTACTGCAACAAAGGCCAAAATCACCTTAATAAATTTGGGATCCCGGGCAGCGCTGAAGAGAAATGCTAACGTTGTCTTTAAAAAATAGAAGGAAGACCTCAGATGTCCCAGGTCTGACTTGAATCTCTGAGGGCAAGTCCCTTCCCCCTCCCACTTCCAAAGGTTTCTCTCTCTTTAGCTCTAGATGCTGCAGAAAACTCAGGGAGTCAGGACCCCCCAGGCACCGCACTATTTCCGCTGCCCCCAGCCAATACAGCCCCTTCTTTACCTTGGCCTTTCGACACAGCTCCAGGGCACAAAGCTCTCTGCACAGTCCCATCTGCTTCTCCTACAGCACTGAAGGGTGAGGAGCGGGAGAGGCACCTGTGAATATTGGCCCCCTGCTGTTGAAATTTGGGATAAAAGGTATCATGTACTGACTTACTATGGGACAAGCAATTTTCTATTTAAATAAAGAATGTGATATGGGACTGTTGGCAACCTTAAATACTGAGTGTCCCCCACACTTGCACTGGAGATGGGCAGCAGGAGATTGACAGTTAGTTGGCTGGGAACTGACTTTTCCCTGTTCTCCTGCCGCCTCCGGCTTCAGTGCCTGTCAACTCCACTCCCCTGGCTGCTGCAGGGCAGGAATGTAAGTTAAACTTTCTTTCCCTGTCTTTCCTGCCATGCAGAGATTTCACCCTTACCAGGTCTCACCCCCCTGTCCTCCCCCACTACTCCCAAGTTAAGCCTGAGGGGAGCACAAGCTGAGGTGCCCATCAGGGTTGAGCCTGGCTGGGGGCAGAGTTACAACTGCAGTCTCTCCACACTCAGGACAATGCTCCCAGGCAGAGGCTGCGGGAGCGCTGAGACTATCTTAGTGAAGAGGTGCCAGATAGGCACTGGCGCAGGGAACAGATTTGGTGTGCTGGGTTTGGGCTGTCAGGGAAATGACAGGTGTTGAGCAGGGAGAGCAGCGTGGTTTGGAGATGCTGGGGGGACTGAGTTTTGAAATGAGACAGCTGAGTGTGTGTATGTGGGGTAGAAAGTCTAATGTACTGCAGTGTAAAGTTGGTGAGGAAGGCTCTGCTGACATATGGCCTGATAGTCTTACAATTGGTGGGTTAGCACAGCTGGGAATAATGATGGGGGCACAGTGATGCCCACTTTCATAGTATTATGGGGAGTATTGTGCTAGCTGGAAATTTTCTTAAAGCCTCAGCTCTTGGAGTCATGTGATTATGTGAGACTTTTTGCCAGTAAAAAGTACATTTCTAACTCTTCTGGGTACAAAGAAAAGCTTGAAAGTACAACATCCCTAGCACTCCTTAAAGCCTCAGAAACCTGAAGGCAAAAAAAAAAAAAAAAAGAAAAGTTCCCCAATTAATCATTTATTATTATTATTATTATTATTATTTGAATTGCACTGTATTTAAACCAATCTCATTGTTTTCAAGCCTGATCTATGATTCTGGAATACTTGAGAATATTTCAGGCATGAATTCAGCAAACAACAGGGATTTTTTTATGTATATCTTAATGGGAACAAGACTGGCCCCTAACGTGCAGTTAAGACTTTTGTGTGCTAGCCATAAATAAGACCCTACCAATTTCATGGGCTGTGAAACATCACAGACCATGAAATTGGGCCTTCCCCTGTGAAATTTGATCTCTCCCAAGCTGCTGTAAGTATCTCAGGCAGGGGCCTCCTACTTCTACTCCAGGCCCTGGGCCTCCCAGAAGCCTGGGGGAGATCAGATCCACCTCCCTGCTACCCTCACAGCACAGCAGTGAGGATGGCAACCCTGCCCCATCTGCAACAGGTTTGTGACCCCCTCCACACACAACCCCATTATGGGTAAGGAGCCCCATAGTGACAGTGACATGAAATCTCAGATGAACACATCTGAAATTGTGAAATTAACTAATTTTCCTATGCCAAGGCTGTGAAATTGACCTTAATGGATTGTGACTTCAGTAGGGCCCTAGCCATAAATATCAAAGCTTGTTTCCTTGAGTAACTTGAGTCATAAAACCCCAACAATTAAAAACAAAGAGAAGATTCAATACGCATTCTAGCTCATCCATTAACTAAACACCAGGGCTCATCATAAAAGGGAGTTTCAGGGAAGCATATAATTTGTGAGGTTAAATGATTGATCTGAAAAGGATGGATGTGCAGAGGGCACAGACGGAAAGGGGGCAAATTACGAGTTGCTCCTGTTGCATTTTAGATTGAGTAAGATCACAAGCCTCAAGGAAAACCACACAAAGGTCAGGCAGAGTCCAGAAGCTGTGCTAGGCCTAGACCAAACAGCAGCTGTTAGTTCTGTGTTCCCAGCCCTTCCTGCTGATTTATTTATTATCTCTTCCTCTGTAATTTGTCATAATCTCTGACTAGTCAGGCCAATTAATCATGGCTCAGAAAAAATGAGATTTCTCTGCATCTGACAAATGAGGGATAATTCAATTAGCTTTCTTTTCTAAACATTTATTAACTGGTTTTGGTAAATTAGCCCATTTTGTAATTTAGATATAATTTGGGAAGATTTAATATGTCATTAGGTGCACAAAATCCTATGTTAATGTAACATTACAGCTGAGATTTTAATTGTCCCAAAGCCAGAGAATGTGGAGGGAGGGGGGTCTGGTTCACTTCTGGAGGGATCTGGTAGAATGTAATAGGTAAGAAACCAACAGGGTTCTAGAGAAGTTGTTCTGAAGAGCCACGCCACTGGAAAGCAAGTAAACACATTTCATCACTTTCCTGAATAGAGTGCTTTCCTTGAATCAGGGTCATAACCTGTACAATTTAACTAAGAATTTTAATATTTATCAATAGCATGTGCGTGTGGGTGCACAAATGTCCATATACATACATATATACATATCTATTACAGTGTGTCTCAACATTTCCAAACCTGGGATGCCCCAGCCTGTCTGCTTTTGGGGAGGTGCCCCCTCCCAGGACCAGGCCTACCACAATGGCAGCCAACCTGGGAACAGGTCAGTGCTTGCACACACAACACCAGCACTACCTGTCAGCTGTGCAGGGATGGCTCTGGGGGGTTTCGGGGGGCAGAGGCCACTCTCAGGCTGCCTGGCTGGCAGGGTGGGGCCGGCTGGTGGGACAGCCTCTGGGGCCTGGGGCACTGTTGTTGCTCAGGGGCCCCTAGACACTGGGCAGAAAAGACCTGCTAGGCCAGCCTGAGCCGTGGAGGCCTGGCCAGTGCTGTGCCAGCTCGAGCGGGCCCAGATTTTTCCCCTCTGTAGGCTGGGTCCCAAGGCTGCCTCTCATAAAGTCCCTGCCTTAATCTGGCACCATCCCTGGGACTTCCTCCTCATCAAGCCAGAGCCATTTAGTAGTATGGGAAGGGCACAGTGGCCCCATAGCGATTCAGTTCTATAGGATGGTTTGGAAAACCTGCTGAAATGTTGTTTCCTGTTTAAAGCTTAGGCCAGTGATTCACAACCTGTGGTCCGGGGACCCCCAGAGGTCTGCAGACATGTTGCAGGGGGTCCGCAGAACCTCTCCCTACTGGGGCTGGAATCCAGCTACAGCCCCGATGCTCCCTTGCAGGGCTGCCTTTCCTCTCCCGTGGCCGGATCCTGGCAGGGGGATGGGACTGCGGCAGCTCTCCAGCAGGGCCAAGGGCAGGGGGCCATAGCTGCTGCGGCTCGGCTCCCCAGCAGTGCGCGCCATGATGGCAGCAGCACTGCTCACCAGCTGTCCCCGTAGCACTGCCAGAGTGATGTGAGCCAGAGTCTGCCCACGCGGGCCAGATTGCATAATCAGCCGGGAGGAGCTGCAAAAATTTTTTTGTTAAAAAAGGGTCCCCAGCCTGAAAAAGGTTGGGAACCACTGGCTTAGGCTGTTTCCACAATGGTGATGTGAATTGCATGCAAGTGTAACTCCACTGGATTCTCAATTTGCACTGGATCAGAATTCGGCTCATTCACACAATTAAATCCACCGAAGCCAATGGAGCTTGTGTGTGTGATGTAGGCTTCCCATGGTTTGAGCCTGTAAACTGCTCTGATTTGCTGTTACTTTATGACCTGATCCTATGTTTTACACCCCTTTGCATTTAGTTTCATTCCTTTCTGTAAGTTCACCCATCTTTGAAGCATCTGAGGAAGTGGGATCTTCTCCCATGAAAGCTCATGCAAAAAATAAATCTGTTAGTCTTAAAGTGCCACATAACTCCTTGTTGTTTTTTCACTGGACTAGACTAACACAGGGATAGCCCTTTTAAAATAAATATATATGCCTATGACACAACTCACTTTATTGTTTCTGATTTACTAGAGGACCCATGTTGAAATTGGGCTGAAGAGAATGTACAGTAATAGATTTCCTTCCTCTGTGGCTAACTCATCCCTCCCTTTTTGGACGCACCACGCCCATGTTCAAAGAAGAACGCTAACTTCAGTCTGTTAGGTGCTGACTGTGTTGATAAACCCCTGCTGATATCAATGAGAGCTGAGCAGGTGCATCAGCAGTACAAGGAGGGCTGGGGCATGTGAATGAGAAGTAGCACCTTCATTTTGTTTGAATCCCGCATCTTCCATTCGTGGGCTGCCCTGTTGTAATTGAACCACAGGTTATTTATTATAGGGCAACCAAAACAAAAAGGGCAAAAGGCTGACTGAGCAATGAAAATTCTTTACAGTGAGAGACCTAAGAGACTCAGTCTATTTAGCTTATTCCAGAGAAGTTGAAGGGGTGACTTTGTTACTCTCTCTTATGGAATGTTGTTTAATTTAGCAGACAAAGCTAGAATGGGATCCAATAGCTGGAAGCTTAAGCCAAACAATTTCAGACTGGAGGCAAATAACTGTAAATGTAATTAACTATTGAAACCACTTACCAAGGGATATGGTAGATTCTACATCTTACAACATCTTTAAATCAGGACTGGGTATTTTTTCCTCAACCAGGACCAATGGACTTGATGCAGCGATCTCTAAATGAAATGCTATGATTTGTGTTATGAAGAAAGTCAGATTGATGTTCAGTGGTCCCTGATGACCTATTAAAAAGAAAAAGGAATGTGTGCATTTGAGGATTTGTTTCCAAAACCCAAGCTTTTCACATAATAAGAGAGTGAGTTTATATTTCTCTTTTTAAATACAGACATTTCCTTTCTTATTTAAATATTTTTGCTTTTTTACATGTAGCTCCATCCCAATATAGATGGTACAAAAGGAACAGATTTCCTTATAGTAATCCCATGTATCAAGAAACTCTGACATTTTTAGATGATAAACATCCAATAGCTTACACTTCAAATTTATCAGGAAAAATGAAGTAGCATGAGACCTAAATATGAATAGAAATGTTTTCATGAGTTACTCAAAGTTAAGTAATAACAGGGGGCCTTGATTCTGCAATCCGTTATTGTTGTATTCCCCTCCAAAATGGGATGAGGTTCAAGGTCCAGTAGCAAAAAACACTGAGACACAGGTAGCAGAAAAGACAAATTTATTGACTAACAGACTACTTAAACAACCACCTATTAATCATACCAGTGAAAGTACTGGAGTTAGAATGAAAGCAAGAAGTACACAGCTTACACCCCTTTTCAAGCAGTCAGGGACGCCAAGTGACAAGGGCGCTTTGGCAGGCAAGCGTGTTGTCTGAGGCACCTCTGAATGGGATCCTGTGGTGAAGTCCAATGAGGCCTGGGAAAGGACCTATTGTTATAGGCCAGGCCTGGCCAAACTGTGGTTTGTGAGCTGCATGTAGCTCTTGAGAGAAAAATTGCGGCTCACGGAGGAGCACGGTGGGGAGAAGCAGCAGCATGGTTGGGGATGGCAGGGAAGCAGCAGCATGGTTGGAGACAGAGGGGAAGCGATCAGAGACTGCAGAAAGTGGTGGCATGGTTGGGGACGGTGGGGAGGCAGTGGCATAGTCAGGGATGGGAGGGAACTGGTCAAAGGCGGCAGGGAAGCCGCAAAATGTTTAGATTTTCTCATAGACCTTAATGCAGTTTATTAGTTGTTAAGATAAAATCGTGTTTTACAAGAACTTCTAAACATGATGTGGAATAATAAGAAATGAAAATACGTAGAAGAAAACATTGTTTAACACTAAATGTAGATTACTTTCGATTTTTGGTGCAACTAACTGCTTTGAAGCATTGTATTCCACAATGAAATTTGTTAAGTCGAAACGTTGTGCAATACTTAGAGATCAGCACTTGAGAGAACTTTTACCCACTGCATTGACAAGTTACTGCCCAGATCTTAAAAAACTCCCCACTAGCCTGCAGTCTTCTACATTGAGCAACAGCTAAGTTTTCAGTGTATAGGTCTAGTCTTCATGGTAACCTTGAGTAATTATTATAATCTGACATTAGTAGGATCCATATTTGCCCTCTTTTTACAATAAAATTAAACTGTGCAATGAATATTAAACTTAGTAATTTTGGAGTAGGTAAAAGTGTATGGTTATATGCCTCAGTGCGGCTCTCAAAGGTTTAATAATCAACTTGTGTGGCTCTCGAGTTCCATAAGTTTGCCCACCCGTTTTAGGCCCTTACTCACATGGAGAGGTGATCAGGCCCTCTCCTGGTTACAGAGACTGCTGCTGATGCGCGTTGATCGTTGCTATCAAAAGTCTAACAGCTACTTAGCCACTACTGATTATTACCAGAGCACTTTGATTACTACGTAGTATGGCAGAGGGGAAATGTGTTTGGGGGGGACCCTCACCACCCACTAATGCTCCACCGTCACAAAATCTTCCATTTGCCTTATACTTACCTGGTAGGAATCTGGAGTCACCCCACTGAGATCAATGGAATTACTACTAAAATTGGTGGCAGCAGCAAGAATATGAGGCCTTTTTGGCTGACATATTCCTCTGTTTAACTGAAAACCCAAATTCAGTCATTATCATCATGAATCTGACGAAGTGGGTTGGAACCCACGAAAGCTTATGCCCAAAGAAATCTGTTAGTCTATAAGGTGCCACAGGACTCTTGTTGTTTTATCATCACAAAGAATTCTATTATGTGAGCCTTGTTGAGGAGAAATTCCGATTGAACTCAGTGGAAATTCTGCTTGAAGAAACACCCCACTGAAGTGAGACCACTCACCTGCTTATACTTAAATTCCAGGAGAGTTTGCAGACTTGTGGTCTATATTTTGAAAGTCTCTACAAGGTGATAACAATACAGGCAAGGCTTTTAAAAAAATATTGAATAGACTTTCTCCAGGCCTGGTCTACCAATCTAATGGTGCATAGGAGTCATTCAACCTTGCAAAGAGCTGAAGTATAATTCACAGGCCCTATGTATGGCCACAGTCCTATATTGCCACCTCACAAATCCAAGGGCAGCCTATTGGGGATGAAGAGTGCATGTCACGTACTGGAGGGACTATCTGTATGGCACAAAGCACTGTGGAGATTCTGGAGGGATGTAGCTCATTGGTACTCCTCAGGGAGTTATAGTAAATTAGGACGGCCCCTGGCAACTCTAATTTACCCCAGGGATTGCAGTATAAATTATATGTTCAAGCATGCATCTGTCTTACAGTTCAGGGAGTGTTTTAAACTTATCTTATCTCTGTGGTTAAATGCTGATGCTTCCTTCTGAAAATCTGTTAACAGAAAAAAACTTGAGCAGGGGCAAATTCTGATCTCAAGTCCAATGGTGTAAATCCTGAAGATTTACAGAGGTACTTAAGACCCAAATCTGACCCAGGGGGACATCAGCTTCAAGCACTTTGACATGTTTTATTAACCCACCAAATGTACAATCTTTTGCAATGGAAAGAGTGAGAAAGTGCTGCAGATGTTATTAATTAGGGGGATGTTACATTTCATCTTAAAACAGCAGTGGGCAAATTTTTTAATTACAAGGACTAATAAAGCATGTGCTGTGTTTAGTGGTTTTTTGCAAGTAGTCAGTGTCTTAAGCAGTGTTTTGATTTTATTTACTTTCCCAAGTTTACTGCTGGAGAAAGAAACTATGCGAATGGATCAAAGGAACAGAGAAGGTCTCTATGTATTATCAGAAACATATGTTGTGACATTACACATTTGCAGTGGTAAGCAGGACATTATGATTCCCAATCTTCACTCAGATTACTCCTTCCCAATGTTAATATTTGCTTACCTTAGACCTAGACCACATCATTACTGTATATTTTAGTATATATACCATGTAGTACTATTTTTAAGAAGTTGTCTCCCTTTCCTCCTCCTCTCACCAATTTGCATTCTTCAGATCAGTGTGCTTTTATTAGAAAATTATTTGCACATGCTGCAGTTTGCATTATGCTTGTTTACTATTGGCCACGCTACGTTAAGGCTAGTTTTTCTTTTACGTCAGTTGTGGCTTGCCTATGTTCTGGCAGTCAGACAGGGAGTCTTTAAAAATCAAGCCATCAGAGCAGAAACTTGGAAGCCATTGCTGCTGTTAAAAAAACAAACAAACCAAAAAACAAAAAAATCCCTATTATTGTTTCATAGAACATATTTCATAGAATCATCAAAAATAGCCTATTAACTTCTCTTTCTCCTGACTCAGATCTCATTTCCTGTAGGACCACCTCAGTGCTTTGCCCAGAAACTTTACACAAAGTTATGTTTTGTAGGTGTACCACCATTAGCTGTATTGTTGCTAGATCTCAAAATGAAACAGCAGCAGACTGGGATAGTGTTTGCATGAGAGACCTCCAACAAACATGGAGCTGATGTAGGAAACAGTAGTGGCAACTAGTAGGCGCTGCCCTTCTCTGTCAATCACTGCAGAACCAATCCCAGTCTGGTGTTAGGTGGCACTGAGCCACACTGGAGCTGCTTGCCAACAGATCAGGTGTGAAATGGGGGTTTAAAGGTCTGTGGGCATGACTTGATTATTTCGGTTGGTGGCAGTGCTGCTTTTGTTAGCTGGTGAGTTCAAAATTTTTAATGTTTTAAGGACATGTTTGATGCTCCTCTACATTTCCACTTAGCAGTTTCGATCATAAGCCCATGTTTCAGTTATTTATATCTTTCATAGATCAAACATTTGCAGTGACATTTGCCAGTCATAGTCTCTTTGCAGCACGTGGCTGGGGGGGGGGAGGGGAGGGGAGGGGATTATTTGGAAAGACTGAGTAAATAAAGTTCAGCTGAACTTTGAAATGCAGAGAGTTTGGTCAATCTTAACATTTTTCAGAGTAGTTTAAAAAAACAGATTTAGTATTGTCATGATTAGGAGATGGCACTTGAAATTAGTCAAAGAGAACAGTTTAGATCAGAACAGTCTCTTTCACTGCTCCCATGAAAATCCATCCAGATTAAGTCAATTTATAAGGCATGGGGGGAAGGAAACCCTCCCATACTTGTTCAGTGAACAAGTTTGATGCTTGCTCTTAATTCTGGGAATATTCAGATAACCTTGCACATACTTTGCAGTCCCATTCTTTCAGTTGTATCCCAGGTTACATGATACACACAAGCTAGAGCTCATCAGAACACAGGCAAAATGGCTCTTCCTTGCACTCCCTTTCCCCATCAAAACACCTTCTGGGCTAGGCAGAGTGGGCTTGGAGCCAAGAGATGGTGCATTTCAAGACTCACCTCTTCCACTGAGTAGTATACTATAAAGAATTCTGTGTGCCTCTCAATCCTCTCTTATTCAATAACTTCTAAGGTAGTAGAGAAGTATTCATCTCAAGTTACTTTGCAGAGCAGATTGGTAATAAGACCCTTTTTACACACAAGGGCAGATCTGAGCATTTACACAAAGTCACCTCTGACAACCCAGTTCTATGAAGGGGAAATTCATGTCTCATCTACATCACCACACCGTTGATTTAAAAAAAAAAAAAAAAAAAGCATGCTCAGTATGGGTGCTAAGGTATAATAAAATATGGCTTCTTCAAAACAGTCAGCAAAATGTCCTTAGCAAACAGCACCTGAAACATCTAACTTTGTTCTGTTTTCATAGTGTGTAAGAGAGGGTTTCCTTCATCCCAACGTAGCCAGTCCCTGTGAGGAGAACTAGGCCCAATGCCCCATGTCAGAGCAGGTGAGTCCAAATCAGTCAGTGAAAAGAGGGTGGACTACACATCAGGGCCGTAAGTACGGTGGGGCCAATGGGGTACAGACCCAGCCGGCCCAAAGTGGCTCAATAGAGCTGCACTATTAAAGGGGCAGCTTTGCGGCGCCAGCTCTGAGTGCCACTAATGGGGGGGGGCATTCTGATCAGCATGTGTCCCGGGCAGCAAAACGCCGTGTTACAGCTCTGCTACACATGGGCTTATAAATTGCTGCCAAAAGGTAGAAGACAGGAGGTGGAAAGGAGTGACTGGAACAGGCTGTATCTGCAGAAAGAAAGCTATGGTGACATGGAGCCAAGTGTTCTGTGGTGGGTTCTTGAAGCAAGGGGCAGGTGCTCAGGGAAGAAACTCTAGGGTTATTGCTCCAGGGAGGAGGAAGAGCGGGCTGGAACTGGGAAGCTGTCAGGAACAGGAACACCTGAGATCCTGGGAGTGGGAGAGGAGGCCCTGAAGCCCAAGAGTAAAGGAATGAGTTGAAAGACTGTTTCATATTGCTTTGATTGACTTTATTAAGAGAATAAATCCTCTGAAAGGAGACTGACCATATCAGAGAGTGTTTAGAAGCTGGGCATAAGCCCTCCCTTGTGACACTTCCCATGTTTCACCTTTAAGGAGGTATATATAAGATATTGCATCGATGGTTTCACAAAGGAGAACACAAATAAAAGATGGCTTTCTGCCATATCAGCCTATCTTTTCCCTGTAGGCAGCTATTACACATCCTCATCTATGACATGCTGCAGACCATGTCCAGGAAAAGAAATATACCATTAACATGAAAATGAAACGAGCAACATTTCTCGTTGTTCAATGCTGTGGTGAACCATGTGAAAAGGATCATGGCACACCAAAGCGGCACAACTTTCAGATCAGTTAAACAGATTAGATCCTTTATTGGCATTAGGGGGACAGTAGCCTGTTTCACAAATCCTTCAGTGTAATGATGCAACACTGTTAAAGAAGACCACGTCTCCAGCTGAAGTTGCAGTGGAGGTAAACAGAATGTAACCATCACAGTAGGAATCTGGCAAGGACACCAAGCTTAACACCTGCTCTTCTGGACAGCATTGTGTGAGTTTTTATAACCACAAGTGGTCAGGATTTTACATACCATCCAAAAGGCAGCATTTTCAGCAGCACCCTGCTGGGCTATTTGTTTGTGAGTGATTCAGAGAGAGGCGTATCACCAACAGAGTCATCTCTTGCTGAAGATCATGGGTGGTCTCCCATCCAAGTGCTGCCCCAAGTCAACCCTACTTAGCATACAAAAGCAACAGCATCACCGTGAGTCTTTGACTAAAAGCCTTATTAAACTCTGGTCTTACACTTGCTGCCATTTTCAGTGGCAGTTGCAAGGAGGTACACAAGTTGCTTAAGATAACTGAGGAGTCTAGTGGCACTTTTAAAGACTAACCAATTTATTTATTGCAAGAGCTTTCATGGGGGAAAAAATCCCACTTCGTCAGATGTTTGAAGATGGAGAAGTACAGATGAAAGGGAGGAAAATAAATGCAGGGAAGTGTGTCATAGGATCAGGTCAGACTGTTACAGCAAATCAAAGCAGTTATTTAAATTCAAATAGAAGACAACAGCACATGGGGGGTGAGTAGGGGAAAAGGAAGGTGGAATTAACTGTTGTACTGCAGAAGAAAAAGGAGTCTCTATTTAGCTCTAAGTTGATGATGTCAAGTCTGAAGTTCAGACCAATGGTGGCGTCAGTATAGACATGTCCTTAGAATCAGCAGGTTCCTGCTGCCCTGCAGAATCTGTTTTATATTTAATAGCTACCAGAGTTTAGAAGCACCATTCCTGCCTGGCAACAAAGCAGAGTGGATGACAATACATCTGCCAGGGACATTCCTGAGGCAGAGAAGGCTTCCCTGCTTTTCTGATGAGAAGGATACAGCGGTGTACTGCGTGGGCAGTTAGCATCCAGTATGGAATGCTTTTAAAAAATAAAAAACAAACCACAAAGATGCAGGATTTAGTATTAAAACCAAAGGATACAGAGAGCAGAACAAGATTGTAGGGGAGGCAGTGGAAAACACAGACGTGGGATTGAATGACTTCCAGCTCTGAGCAGGACAAAGCAGCTAGAGAAAAGCCTAGATTGTTTTCTGAGAGCTACTGTGAAGAGCTTAACATTTCTTCCATGGGACATCCAGTGGTTCATCAGTTCCAACAGGGGAAATAAAATAATCTAAAGATGGGCCCAAGCTGCGAGGGTCCAATTCCAAAGGTCAGGGGTGTTCGAATCCATGGTTTTGGTTCAGCTCATTATACTGCAGAAATGGCTATGAAGTCTTATTTTGGATCTTATCCAAACTTCCTTGGAGGGCAGTGGTTTTTACAGAATCAGAGATTCATTTTGGATCTCTCCTTAAGTTAAAAAGAATGGAGAGGCAAGCACTGTCTTCCTCCAGGAAATGTATTTGGATGTGGAGGATTCTAAATGTATTGTAGCTTTGTGGCTAGGAGAAAAGACAGATGATTTATAGGTGCCAATACAAAGGCATCTATAGCAGTTAGCAGAGATGGCTGAATAGGTTTAAAAAGAGAATTTCCTTCTCACCTTCATCTTCACCTGAAATCCAAAAGAATTCACTTTCCTACTTCCTCCATTATCTTCATTTTCGTATCCAGCTTGCATGGCCGAGTTCCAGCCAAACTGAAAAAGGTAGGGGAGAAACACTATGAAAGAAGCTTTTCTTGTGGTATTTCTGGAGCAAATTGAAGTGGGCAGGACCCTCAAACTCACATGAGAGCCCTCCTGGTTAAGACATTCCAGATCAGTCTCTGATCTTGTGCATATCCCGCTAAACCGAACCTGAACCTCTTTTGATCTTTGCATATTAGCTCACCTCTTGGATCGTTATGGCCATCGAAGGCCTTCACCATGTGTTAACACACTGAAACCAGTGATCAGACGCAGAGACTAAGAGCCCACTATTTAAGAAGGCCAGTGCCTGTCTAACACAGTTTTAGAGGCAGTTTGACAGTTGCTTACGGGTGATGGTTTCCCCATGTGGATCCAGCTGCAATGAATCTGCCCTGCTCACACCCCCTAACCCAGAGGGCTGCTGTCAACCACTTCTTATTTAAACAAAGAAGATGCCTGATTTATTGCTTCCAAGTCCTACTCCAGTGTTGCAGACAGTTTTGGGACACCAAGCCTATGAGGCAGGGCATGCAAACACACAGCTCACCAGTTCCTACCACAAACTCTGAAGAAGCAGTTGATCCATCTGCTTCCCACCAGTAGTCAGGGCATTTGACACCTTATGACACCTCTGCAAATGATGTATGAAAGATTTCAATTCTGCAGATGACTTGGGCTGAGCTGTCTCCAGCATCTTCTAGATCTACCATGGCAGTGCATCTCCCACATTCAGCAGCAAGGAGGAATGACCATTTCCTGGCGGCAGATGATTTACACTAGCTCTCTTTAGCATGCACTGCCAGAGGTAATGCTCACAGGATAACTGCTCTGTTATGCCAGTCTATACAGACTTTTCTGGGATCCCTCTGGGTTTACGCTGGGGCAGCTGACGGAAGAATTTGGCATGGTTTTGTCAGTATCATTTTAAATGAGACATCCACTTAATGAGAATGTGTGGCCAGAAACAGATTTCATAGAAGGTACTTAACAGGCCTTGGAATCCGTCTTATTGGAACACCTCGGACATTACCTGCCAGAAGCAAGAATAGCTAGAAGCCAAATATTAATGTCACTGTACAGCTGTGATGGAGTTAGAATGCAGTGTGTAAAGGGCCTTGTATGACAACAGTGTGAAACTACTCTTTATCATTATACGAAGCTGACACAGTGTCAGTGTGCATGAATGTTTCATTTAGTACAATGTTACCTGTACTGAACTAATATAATAAAAGTGTAAATAAAGCAGAGTATCTGCTATGATAGAGACACTAAACAGATGTGGAAAACTTACAGAAATAGATGAAGGGCAATAACTTTGGAATTTCAGCCCAACATCAACGTCTGATATGCAGTGAGCAGCTCTGCCCCAAGAAACTAACTCTAATCAGAAACACAGAGAAAATTCTCCTACTGTTCACAGTGACCTCTACTCAGCTGTTTTTATAAGTGTAACCCTCCTGCCAGGGCAGGCTGGCAGAACAAGGGCTGGGTTCTATATCTAGGGGTTTCCAAGTAATGTCACAGCACCAACCAGCTCAAGCCCCCAACCAGCCTCTTGGCTTCACCAACTGTCTGCTGGCTCCACCCACAGGTCACTCATGCCATCCAGCCCACCGCTGGCTGCTCTCACCGTCCTTTGGCTCCGCCTGCTGTCCACCGGCTCCGCCCACAGGTCAGTTGCACCATCCAGCCCGTTGCTGGCCTCTCTCACTGTCCCTTGGCTCCGCCTGCTGTCTGCTGGCTCCACCCACGGGTTACTCACTCCATCTGCTGCTCCTCTTCAGTGATTCAGCTCAGAGAGGGTGTGTCCACATAGCACTCTTATTTCAAAACAACAAAGGTTGTTTCGAAATAAAAATTACCCAGGTCACACGACGCATGGTTGTGTTGAAGCAACGTGTTTGAAATGATTGTTTCGAAACAACGAGGTCCCTTCCAGCCCTATGATTTGATTTGAATGCCGTCTGAACATGCTGTTTCGAAATAACTGTTGTCTGAACCTGCTATTTCACTTTGAGCTTCTTTCCTTAATTTGAATTAAGAAACTGTTAATTTGAATTAACTTATTTCAAAATAACCCCTTATTTCGATACAAGTTGTTTCGAAAGAACTTGGATCAAAATAACCCCCTGTGTGTGAATGTAGCCAGAGAGGATTTTCCTCTCTTAGTGATTTCAGCTCAAAGAGAGAGTTTGCCTCTCTCAGTGATTTCAGCTCTTAAACCTCAAGTAGGTGGAAACAGCATCTTTCATTAAAATAACATAGAAAGGCCTCAAAAGAAGCCTAGCCAGATCTATCATTTGATAATGGAGCCAGAGAGTGAGGCAAATGCCTCAAGCATAGCTCCAGATAGACCTGTGCACTCCCACCCCTGTCTTAACTTTTTTCAGGCTGAAACAGGCAGTGGCCTCTTTTACAAGTTTCGTTTTTGCTAAGGGTAGCTTTTATCCTTTAACTAACCTAACCAGAATTTGATCAAGCAAGAGAGTAGCATATTACAAAACACAGTATTACATGTTTCTCTTCAGTAGAATGACAGATATTGACAGATTTGTGATCAGATTAACCCTTAATACTATTACCCATATTGCCCTGCACCCATAGTGTATTTATGGTAATATGTTCTTTGTGCTCATGCAAATACTAAACCCATGCAGATTAGTTGTCCCCCCACCCCGAAGCTGTTAGACACAGCTTCTAATCCTGTCTTACATCAGCAAAAAATGAGAACCTGATAAGCGTTTCTTCTCATACTAAAAACTCGCTTGCACTTGATGACAAGAGAACTCTGGAGACTCCATGTAACAATACCATCTGGTGACAGCTCTCAGAACGATACCAACATTAACGCTTTCTGGTTTCTAGAGGAATGTGTCAGGCTACCCAGACATAGTGATGCAACTCCAAGCTCTTAGAGTAAAGAAGAAAAAACTGCCTCTCCCTGGGTGAAAGGAGACACCAGGTGGAAATGACATCATACTACCTAGCAATGTGCCATCAGATCAGAAATGGACAGTAACAGCAAATGAGACCACAATAAACCCCAAAATCAGTGGGAAGGCCATCCTGGGTAGATTATACTAACCTGTGACACAGACCAAAGGGTCCTAACTCTCACCTTTTGGTAGCTCTCATGTGGCCTGTCACCTTAGTGCAGGACTGTTACCCACAGCAGTTTAACCTCCCACAGAGCTCCAGTGTTCCACACACTTGAATTCCTTAGTTCAGCCTAAGGAAATCCATGGACTAATTTAGTTTGAATTAAGCCTCCTTAATTAAATTCCCAGTGTAGATGTAGCCCAAGTCCTTCTCATCAACCTCCTTCTGAGGATGGCTATCTTGACCACCAGACAGAGGAACAACACTTCACCAGGAGGTATGCCGTGACTGTGGAGTCTCTTTCTATTCACTCATCATCTCAAGTCTCTGGACACAGCTTCTTGCGGTGGCATTCCTTGGCTCTGTGGACTCCTTTGAAGAGCAGTGAGCACTGTCCAGGGTTCTCTGCTCATTGTCTCCGTCCTGAGCTCTTGTTTTCACTGCTGCCTCTGTTCCCCTCCCCTGTTCTTTGATCCCTGGAATCATTTGCCCACTGAGGTTCCTCAGCCTTGAGGGTAGGTCCCAGCACCTGCAGCGTGCACAGCAGGATGGGACATCTGTGACGCTCAGAAACCGATCCAAACACCCCCTACACTTGGTAATGTCTCAAATCATGGGTTTGACTTGGGCTTATCACTGATAGCTAAAAACCTTCATTCATAAGAACACCAATGGCCGCAGGAGCCACTGGGGACTAAAATCTTCTAAAATCAGCCCGCAAATGTCTCCCCTCCCATGTGGCAGACAGTAACATTACAACCTGCTCTGAGTAAGAAGTGGCACATAGTTGTGCAACCCAAGAGCATCCTGGAACATGCTTCTTCCCACACCACAACACAGGTTGTCCCTGTTGAGCCATGACTGCCATTTCTGATTTTAGTGGAGGGAAGCAACTTTAACCAGATTCCAGCAGTTACCTTAAAATGCTAGCGTTTTTGCAGCTAACTTAAAAATTATCTGAAAGGAGTAGGGTATCTAATTCCCATATTGAGAAAGAAAATTAAATTCATATTAGACCTTCTCATTTCTAATACCAACATATATTATCGAGTCCCTTGAGAGACACTGATTAGGTTTAAAATTTTAAAGTATACTGCTACTTTGTTACAAACTCTTGAATACAATTGAAACAATGGTATGGAAATTCCATTTGACTTTCTGTCATTTAGGCTACTTCCTTCATGCAGTGCACCAAGACTGGAATAGATCAGTAACTTCTGGAAGCGTCCTACTGGGGCAAGACCCTGTGAGTTTATAATGCCCCTGTTTGAGGTTACAGGTGTGTTACCAGACTCCAAATACTAGGCTAGAAACTGACTTTAAACAAGACTGTTGCAACTGACACTTTCAAGTCACTTTCACAATATTGCCAACCATAAATAATTCAAAATCATGAGTCAGGCTCATCAAACATCATAAAATTGGCTTAAAAAGCATGAGATTAGGTTAAAAAAATAATCACTTTAATGTTCTTTTTTATTTGTCTTATGCTTTGAGCGTTTAGTGTACATGGGTTCACATTTTTGACACTTTCTCCACAGCCACAAAGGTTAGAAATGTGCTTTTCCTTTAAGAATGAAGGCGGAAATCATCACAGATCCACTGGACGCCAGGAGCTGGGGCTTTAAGGAAAATAATGAACTTCATGAGACTCATGACAAAATCATGAGAGCTGGCAACACTGCTTTCATGTCTCTTTAAAGGCTAGTTACTTTCCAGAAGGCTCTTTAACACAACATCGTGGTGACTGAGTTGCAGTGCTCACACAGCAGAATATTTAAGGCCAAACACCGATAAAATTCCACATGCTAAAGTTAAGAAAAAATGAGTCTTAGGAGGTGTATCAGGCCACTGCAGGAAGGAAAAGAAAATAAATAGGCACAAAAGCCCTGGACAGCTCTTCCTCTTGTAAAAAGCATTGGAGGGAAAACTTTGTTGTTAATCAGGTGAAATGTCTGTTACTGTCAGTGCTTCTACTTACAGCTCTCTCACATCTCCCTCTTTTATGAATAAAACAAGCAGGGAGTCCCGTGGCACTTAAAGACTAACAAATTTATTTATCGCATAAGCTTTCATAGGAGAAAATCCTACTTCATCAGATGATTCGAATATAAACTCTCCTCTGCAGAACTCACATCCCACACTGAGGTTACCTGGGGCAAGGACATGTGCCGCGCTTAGACCTCCTGTACGAACCTTGAGCAGGGGGCTCTGCCCTCCTTAAATGGAACCCTGACCTCTGGCTACTTTACTCCCCCATAAGGAAAAGCCACAAGCCTGCTCACAGTCATTGAAATCAGTCAGGACTCTGGGGAGGCAGAATGGAGATTTTGGGAGGGTCACACAGAAGGCCCACATCTCTGCAAAGAGTTAACGGAGCTGGATAAACGTCAATAGCAGCTTCACCAGGAATGAAGGCTCCAAACTGAGCCTGTGAAGACAGTTTGATCTGAACCAGCTGCCCCAGGGAAGTGCTGTGTAGGCCTTTTCCCAGCCTAGAACAGACCCATTCGGACAGGAAATGAGGCTGTCTGGTGCTGCCAAGGGAGTGGAAACTGTTTCCTGAGGGCCAGAGCCTCAGCGGTTGGGTGCTGGCATAGCTCCACTGAAGCAGATGGGAACTATGCTGATTTACACCAAGTCCGACCCCTGCTGAGGGAGAGGCCAACACACACCCTTGCATGTCTCTGAGTATCTGTCATTTCTGTGTGGGGACACTGGAATCCAGTGGGGCTGGGAGCAGGGCCAGTTCAAGGGATTGTGGCGCTCCAAACCAAATTTTGAGTTGGCATCCCCCATCTCATTCATGGAGGCTGAAAATGGTTTTACAAAGTGCATAAATCTCCAGCATCCACCTGCAGAGGGATTTAAAGTGCACTCTGCCTACACGACTTAAGCTGCAGGTTGACTAACAGTGCCTGAGCTGCTAGGAAAGAGTTGAAGAGGCAGGAGCCAGCCTGATTTTCAGGGGGGCAAGGCACCCCTAAGAACTGTCACCTGAAGCGATGCCGGTCTCTTGCCTCATAGTAGAGCTGACCCTGGCTGGGAGGCACAAAGCTGTGTCAAAACAGTCTCAAAAGCAACACCTCAATTGCCACTGACAGGTCAAGAAAAAGACAAAGGATTAGATCAGCAGATAGGCACTGTATAAGTGCAAGCTTTCACCTAGAGTCAAAATATTTCCATACCCATTAATGAATCCTGACCACCCAGATGTGCAGCTTTTCCCATCATCCAAGTCTGGCACAGAGAAGTGAAATGATTTTTCTAAAGTCACCCACTGAACAGGACTTAAGAGTCCACAATCCTAGTGCTAGCTGCCAGGCTGTAAGTATATAATATAAATTCATATAAAATGGTAGGCCTGCGTATCAAGACCGTGTTTTGTACTGCCTCTGCACAGTTGTAGGTGACCACAGGTGATTTAAATCAGTGAAGAGGCCCACCCTTTGGCTCATTATCAAGGCTTTTGGTTTTGGTTTTTGTTTAAAATTGCCAAGTAATTTGTCAGTTGATTGCAAATGATAAAAACAGGTGAAAATGAATACCAAAAATGAACTTCACAGTCAAAGAAAAAGCAAAAGAGAGAAATCCAAGAGCACTGACAGTAAAAGAAACTTAACAGTATGGTTTTATTTTTTTATGAATTGTGTATTAACTGTGCTCCTTCGGGCACTGCTCACATCATTCAGTTACAGGTGTCTACATGCCTCAGCGCACGGTAGCTCAGAAAGTCTTCAGCCTTAAGCCTGTCAGGTCAGGGCACACGGCCAACGCCCCCTCCACGCCGTGACCGTGGCTATACAGGTGACCCTGACCCTCCCAGTTCCTTTTTCCACCCTCAGCGATGGTTTCGGATCAGCCAAGAAACTTGTGTAAGCAAATGCCTGTCTTCTACCACGAAATTCAAGCTGTGCCTAGGATGCTGCAAAGCTTTCCCACTTGATGATCCGCACGATAAATGTCTCACATGCCTCGGTGAGTCTCATCTCGCCGAGAGCTCCCCCCCACCAGTCCTTCAAAGGAGGATTCGCAAGGACAGAGAACTGCGCCTCCAATCCCTTGCTGGGAGCAGCTCACAAGCCTCTGATGCCGCCTGAGACCTGAGTGCTCCGCCAGCCCACCCATCAGCCCTGCCGCTGGAACCCCAGGACCGATCTTGGGCAGCAAGCCTAAAGTCTCGGTCAACGCCCCCATCGATACCGTCGGGATGCCGAACACCACAGTCACTGAATCAACCTGGCGCCGAACCCAAAGCGGCACCGCCAGCAGCACCGCTGACACCACAGGCTTCCATATCAGTGCAGCCATGTTCTCCAGTCCAGTAATCAGCACTGTGAAAGAAAACCAGCTCAATGCCGACCGTGGCACTGGGAGTCTAGTCGGTGCAGGAAGCGGCACAGCCCATTAACCCGCTACCACCTAGCCCACTGCCGGCACCGCAATCCGGCACTGGGGACTGCTTTCCTAACCTGGTGCCATCCAGTCCGCCTTCAATACCGCATTCCGTGGAAGACTGCTCCCTGGCCTCCTCCCCACTCCTCCCGGATGTGTTGGTGCCGTACTCCCAAGCCTCGGGGGCCCCTTCCCATGGATCTGCGTCCACTTTGCCTCCAGCCTCAGTGCACTCTTCTCTCAAGATGGTACTAAGGGTAGGAGGACATTTAGGGAAACAGCACCGTAAGCACTCTCCCTCACCCATGCCTCGATGCAACAACAGACCGTCAGGCCCGCCTGAACCAGCGGGGCCCTCCCTTTCAGGTACTGCACCGTAACCTAGTCAAGGCCATTCCCCTCTGTCCCACCTGGAGGCCAGAGTGTCTTTTAGCGACTGGTCACACAATTGGCTGAACATGGCAGCCAATGATACCTTAGTCTCACAGCACCGCTCTGTCCGGTCCCCCTCACATGGACTCGGACCATGGACTCAGACTTCTCGGATGATGAACCCGATCCTGACTCCACACGTCGGAGTAGATTGCAAGCCCGTTCTTCCTCTTCACCCGATGAATACACCTTTGAGAGACCAATTGACTGTAACGAGGATTCTCGTGCCCACCAGGAGTTGCTACGCCACATGGCAGCAAACCTGAACCTGGAGCTCAGGGTCATCCAAGAGGAGACGTGCCCCCTCTTTGACATCGGCCGGAGGGCTCCACCTGCTAAGGTGTCTGTACCGCTCCAGGAAGGGGTATACAGCATTGTCAAGGCCCTCTGGCAAACCCCGTCCTCGATCCCGCCGGGATCCAGGGTTGCGTACTGTAAGTACCACATCCCTCAGGACAAGTTCTCCTCTCTATTCCAGCATCACATTCCGGGGTTGCTGTTCGTCAACGCTGTGAACCAGAAAGAGAGGCAAGGTCAACTGGGTTCTACCCCTAAGAATAAGGAAGCGAGGAAACTCGACGTGCTTGGCAGGAAGCTTTACTCCACAACAGCCCTTCAGCTGTGCATAGCAAACCACTCAGCCCTTATGACAAGGTATATCTTTAACCTCTGGAACGCCATGCAAGACTTCCGCGCCATTATCCCGAAGGATCGTCTTAGGGACTTCAACACAATGCTCAAAGAAGGGGAAATAGCATCCAGAGAAGCTCTGATGGCCATCTGGGATGCCGTGGACACAGCCGCCCGTATGATGGCATTAGCTGTAGTAATGCGTCGCTCAGCCTGGCTACAGGGCTCGGGCCTACCGCCGCAGCTGCAGCTTACTATTCAGGACCTCTCATTTGAAGGCCTTGACCTCTTTGCTGAGTCCATGGATGTGAAGCTCCATGGCATGAAAGACTCGAGAGCCATGCTCTGGTCGCTGGCAATTTACACCCCGCAACCTAACAGACGCTCTCTAAAACCCCATCAACTCCTCCAACAACAACTTCAGCAGTTAAAACAACAGATTCAACTGCAGAGTACTCTCCTGAGGTCCCTCCCCTTTCCCCAGTGCCACCTTGGGGACACGAAGAAGGACAAGGTCTGTTCAGGAAAGAGTGAGAAGTCCCTCTTTCCCCACTCGGGTAGGCGTGGGCAGGCCCCTGAATGCTCATTGAGGAAGAACCAGCGTTTTTGACTGTTACTATACAGCCAGCAAACCCACAACTCTACCAGTCCCCAACTGCTTACACCACTTCACACACCACTGGTCCAACATCACATCCAACCAGTGGGTCCTCGAGACGGTTGCAGAGGGGTATCATATTCAGTTTCTTTTGATTCCTCGGGACAGAAAACTGCCCCCTCATCCAACCCTTCTCGAGATTGAATGCCAGAAACTCCTCTCCCTGAGAGCCATAGAAAAGGTTCCCAAGCGGGAGTGGGGAAAAGGATTTTACTCCCGATACTTCCTGGTCCCGAAATCCAATGGGGACCTTTAATCCATTCTAGATCTCAGAGCCTTAAACAAACACATAAGGAGAACAAAGTTCTGCATGGTTTCCCTATCATAAATCTTTTCGTCTCTGTCTCCCGTGGATTGGTTCGCAGCCCTCGATCTGAAAGATGCCTGCTTTCAGATATCCATAAGGCCCCACCACAGGCAGTTCCTAAGGTTCATGGCACTTTCAGTTCACCTCTCTCCCTTTCAGGCTCTCCCTGGCCCCCAGGGTTTTCACAAAGTGCATGGGCCCGGTCGTGGCATACTTGCGCGGACATGGCATAAGAATTTATCCCTATCTAGATAATAGTTAATAGTTGGGAAATCAAGCTCCCAAGTAGAGCTCCTTGTCAAAGCAGTAGTGAGGCTCTGTGACTATCTGGGCCTCCATATAAACCAAGAGAAGTCAAAGCTCCACCCGTCCCAAAACATAGAGTTCATAGGGCTGTGTCTAGATGCCCACAAGGGGTTAGCATTCCTAGCCAGATTTTGGTCCATTTGCACTATCATTACAGAGCTGCAAACGTGTCCCGTGACCACGGCCCGCCAGTGCCTGCAGCTCCTTAGCCACATGGCAGCCTCCACCTCAGTGATCCCGACAGCGCACCTGAGGATGAGGCCTTTCCAAATCTGGCTTTCCACGGTGTTCCACACATGGAGGGACTCCCTGAACAAGGTACTGGCTGTCCCCCAGGATACTCTGGGGACATTTCAGGTTTGGAGGGAATCCCGTTTTACCATGAGGGGCATTCCCTTCAAAGATCTCAGGCCTTCAGTGACCTTAATAACGAATGCCTCGAACATAGGGTGGGGGGCCCACATCTCTGGGGGACTCTCCACTCAGGGGCTCTGATCCCATGCCAACAGCCCTCTCCACATAAACATGAAGGAACTAAGGGCTGTCAGGCTAGCCTGCTTGACCTTCCTAGACAAGATATGGGGCAGGTCAGTCCAGATCCTCACTGACAATACCACAGCCATGTTCTACATGAATCAGCAAGGGCAGGGTCCACTCTACGCCACTTTTCGAGGAGGCGTGCAAACTCTGGGAATTGGCCATATGACACAACTTCATCCCAATGGCCTCCCACCTATTGGGGGTGGACAAAGGGCTAGCGGACTCACTAAGCAGAAAACCACTAGCAAAACATGAGTGGTCCCTTCATGACAAGGTGTTCTCCCTCCTGGTAGACAAATGGGGTCTCCCGCAGATAGACTTGTTTGCGACATGGCAGAATCACAAGTGCCCCCAGTTCTACTCCTTCAGGGGCCGGGAGGAGGGGTCCCTCATCAACACCTTCCTCATCAACTGGTCAGGGCCCCTGATGTATGCCTTCCCGCCAGTTCCCCTGATACAGAGGGTTCTTCTGAAAATCGACAGGGACAGAGCAAACATAATGCTAATAGCTCCGAACTGGCCCAGACAGCACTGATTCCCACTCCTGCAGGACATGTCCATAGAGATCCCACTCTGCCTCCCACCCTGGGTGGACCTCCTGATGCAGGATTTGGGGCACCTTCAGCACCCAGACCCAGGCCACCTATACCTGACGGTCTGGATGCTCTCTGGCTCAGCGAGCAGGAAAGGCTCTGCTCAGACAGGGTTAAGAAGGTCCTGGTTGGTAGCAGAAGGCCATCCACCAGGTCCACATACACAGCCAAATGGAAGCGATTCTCTGTTTGGGCTCGGGACAAGGGTGTAGAACCTATATCAGCCCCAATTCACCTGATCCTTGACTATCTGCTAGACCTAAGGGAAGGAGGCCTTTCTCCTTCCTCATTGTAAGTCCATTTAGAGGCAATCTCAGCTCTCCACAAGAGTGTGGATGGGCAATCAGTTTTCTCCATCAGATTCCTAAAAGGGGTAGAGAGACTTTTTCCCCAACCTTGTAAGCCCATCCCGCCGTGGGACCTGAATATTGTCCTCCGGGCAATGACAGAGCCACCCTATGTACCTTTGGACTCAGCCACCCTCCTGTTCCTGTCCTGGAAGGTGGCCTTCTTAGTAGCAATCACCTTTGCTAGAAGAGTTTTGGAGTTGAAAGCAGTGGCATCGCTGGTGCCGGGCACACGGGGCCCATGCCCAGAATCTCGGCGCCATTGCCCTGGATCTGGCAGGACCCCGCCTCTCCCGGTCTCCAGCCCAATCAGGTCGGAGATCTGGGGCCCAGCCACTCGCAGCTGCAGCTGCTGCTCCCAGCCCCATCCCCAGCCAGGGATCCGGGGCCCAGCCGCCCGCAGCCACAACTGCTGCTCCAGCCCCGTCCCCAGCCAGGGATCCGGGCCCAGCTGCAGCTGCCACTCCCAGCCCCATCCTTGACTGGGAGCATGGCCTGTGACCAGGGGGCATGTCCTCCGGGTAGGGGGTGGGGCCTGGACCGGTGCCCCGGGTCCTTTCCCAGGGCAGCGACGCTCCTGGTTGAAAGCCTTCTCCTCAGAACCCCCATACACAAGGCTCTACCCGGATAAAGTGGTTTTGCATCACCACCTATCCTTCCTCCTAAGGTGGCCAACCCTTTCCACCTTAACCAGGAAATTTGCTTGCCAGTTTTTTACCCAGATCCCCAGGTTATGCAGAACCAGAGGGCGTGCCATACACTGGACGTGAGGAGAGTGCTCCTAACTTAGATCGAGTGTACGTAGCTGTTCCAGAAGACCCCCCAACTGTTTGTGGCGGTCGCTGAACATAAGAGAGGTTTACCAGTATCCTCTCAATGTATCTCTAAATGGATTGTGAACTGCATTAAGGACTGCTATGGAAGGTTAAAAACGCCCTTTTCTGGAACTGTCAGAGCCCACTTTACCAGGGCCCAAGCATCTTCTATGGCCTTCCTTGCCAAGGTCCTGATCCAAGAGATCTGCGGGGTCGCTATGTGGTCGTCAATTCATACCTTCATGGAGCACTATGCCATTGCCCAGCAGGCTAGGGATGATGCTGCTCTAGGCAGAGCTGTACTCAGTGTGGATAGACTGTAACGTCTCCCACTGTCCATGGGTACAGCTAGCGGTCACTTGTAACTGAATGATGTGAGCAGCGCTCGAAGGAGAAGGGTCAGTTACTTACCGGTAACCGTCCTTCGTCAAGATGGGCTGCTCACATACATTCAGGCCCCTCCCACTGTCCCTGCTAATGGAGCTGGCGAAGGTATATGGGACTGGGAGGGTCAGGGTCACCTATATAGCTGCGGTCGCAGTGTGGAGGGGGCGTTGGCCATGTGCCCTGACCTGACAGACTAAGGCTGAGGACTTTCCACTGCTGTGTGCTACGGCGCGTAGACACCTGTAACTGAATGTTTGTGAGCAGCCCATCTTGAAGAAGGATGGTTACTGGTAAGTAATCCACTGTTTTGGTTTTTGTTGAACATTGCCCAGGAATTTGTCAGTTGATTACAAGAGCTAAAAACAGGTGAAAATCAATCCCAAAAATGAACTTCACAGTCAGAGAAAAAGCAGAAGAGAGAAATCCAAGAGCACTGACAGTAAAAGAAACTTAATGGTATGATTTTATTTTTTTTATGAATTGTGTATTAACTGTTCCTACCTGCCTGCATGCCCATCTGTGCATCTCCCACTTTTAACAGACAACCTCAGGTTTACACATCACACTAATGTATCATGAGTGCAAACACATGTGCCTAATGTAATGGACTGGGTTTTCTTAATAAAATGGACCAAGAGTCCTGGGGTAGTTTTAAAGAGTAAGAAATTCATTTATTGCATGAGCTTGCATGGCCACAAGCCCACTTCCTCAGGTGCAGAACACAGAAAGTGCAGCCTGAAGGTGAAGCCACAAAGGCAGAGACCAAGTCTGGTTTTCTTAATACAATCAGTATTTCCATGTACGGGAGCAGACCACAACTGGAGTGAAAATCAGAGGCAATCCACTAAGGGCACCGGTAAAACCCAGGAATTTGGGAAGAGCTTTGTAAAAAAGTCAGTAAAACCTGACCACACAGAGCCTTAGAGAAAGACCAGGGCCTTCCCCAGGCAGCTTCTTTTTAGCAAAGTGCGGTGGGATGAGCGGGGCTAGGGCTTGCCCCTGGGAAGGCACCTGGACTGCAGGGAAGTTGGGGTGCCCAGCAGGGAGCCGGGCTCCCCAAACCCGCGGGGCTTTTCCTCGGGGAGAGGAGACCCGCAGCAGCAGCATCAGCAGCAGCCGGAGAGGCGGGGGCTGGAGACTGCGGGCCTCGCCCCCGGGCGGCGGGGGAGGAGGAGGAGGGGCTGGGGAAGGGAGGAGAGGAGAGGAGGCAGCCGGGCCGGCTCCCCAGCGCTGCGGGCGATGCGGCTCCTGGCCCTGGCCCTGGCCACCCTGCTGGCCCGAGCGCCCAGCCCAGGTAAGGAGGCGGAGCGGGGCCGGGGTGGCTGGGGGGACGCGCCTGGCCAGGGAGAGGTTTTGCCCCATCGCGGGTCAGGAAAGGGACCCCCCGCCCCCCGGGCTGGATTTGTCCTTGCTGCCGAGCCACGGGGTCGTGAGCTGCCCGCTCTCGGCTCTGGGCTGGCCGGCAAAGGGACTGACTCCCGTCCCGGGAGCTGAGCTCCAGCCCAGCCCGGCAGGCGGACACTGGGCACGGAAGCCTTTGCCCGCCGGACTTTACGTGCGCAAGAGACACCGAGGGCTCAGGAGTCAGCCTGGCCACCCCTGCTCCTGCCAAAGCTCCAGAGCCAGGCACAAAAGCCCAAAGGGGAGAAGCCACGGAAAAAGTTAAAAAAAAAAAAGGCAGCCCCAAGCCAGCCCGATTGTGTAATTCCTAAATTGCAAAGGGGCAGGCAGCCCTCTTAGTCTAGTTCAGTAAATTTCCAACGGGACAGCCGTGTTAGTCTAGCCCAGCAAAAGAACAACAAGGAGTCGTGTGGCACTTTGAGACTAACAGATTTATTTTTGCATGAGCTTTCATGGGAGAAAATCTCACTTCCTCAGATGCTTCAAAGTGCACCTGAGGAAGTGGGATTTTCTCCCACGAAAGCTCATGCAAAAATAAATCTGTTAGTTCAGTAAAACAAACAAGGAGTCCTGTGGCACTCACAAATTTATTTATTGCATGAGCTTTGGTGGGAGAAAATCCCACTTCAAAGCAGCTGACAACATGGGATTTTCTCCCATGAAAGCTCATGCAATACATACATTTCTTGGTGTTCAAGTGCCACAGGAATCCTTGTTTGTGTAATTCCTGTCACTTTCCAAGTAGGGATTTTTCTTTGGCTGGCTGTGAGTTTGGGAACTAGCCAGGAGGCTGCATCCTTGGTTCCACCATATACAAGTTTTACAGTTTGGTTCAGTGGCTCTCAGCACCCCTGCTATACAGATTGTTCCAACCCCCCCCCCCCATCACACATGTATATCAAACTTTGAATGACAATTGGAGGCAACAACTTGGTTCAGACCAATCTCTCCAGCTAGACTTGGAGGTTTTTGAGAGAGGGAGAGGAGTTGCCTTACTGATGAAACTAATCTGAATCCCGCTGATCTTTGTGATCTCTTTTGCCTTAAACTAATTATTTTTATTTAGACAAAGGACTTACCTTCTTTCTGGTTCCTCTTTCCTTACCTAGCAATGCAGGGAAGTCATAAAAATGCAGGCTTTGACACTAACACTGTTTCACAGAACCATAGAAGATTAGGGCTGGGAGGGATCTCAGGAGGTCATCCAGGCCAACCCCCTGCTCAAAGCAAGACGGCCCCCAACTAAATCGTCCCAGGCAGGGCTTTGTCAAGCTGTGCCTTAAAAACGTGTAGATTCCACTGCCTTCCTAGGTAACCCATTCCAGTGCTTCATCTCCCTCCTAGTGAAAAAGTTTTTCCAACAGCCTACCTAGACCTCCCCCATGGCAACTTGAGCCCATTGCTCCTTAGTCTGGCATCTGCCACCACTGAGAACAGCCTAGATCCATCCTCCTTGAAACCCCCCTTCAGGTAGTGGAAGGCTGCTATCAAATCTCCCCTCACTCTTCTGCAGACTAAACAAGTCCCGGTCCCTCAGTTTCTGTCATAAGTCATGGAAACCATCTTCATGGAAACAGACTATGATGCAGAACCACCCTCCCCCCAGCCATGTGCTTCTGGTGATGCACCCATGTTACTCAGAAAGACACTCCAAGCCAGACCGACAGCCAAGAAACAGATGTGACTAGTAGTTAGAGCAGAGGGCCTGGAGGCCAAAGCCACACCATTAACAGCTCTCAAGAATACTCCGCGTAGCAGCTTGAAGAGAGGAAGGAAGCAGGCTAGCTCCTGTAACATTTGTGTATGGCTGTAATGTTACCACCATGAGGATGCCGTTAGAATTAAATAGAATTTGTGTTTGCTTAGTCAGGTACCTGGCTTGAGAAGTACTTAGGGAAACCTTGATAAATACCTGACAATTGCTGTCCCAGTTCACCTTGCCTGTACTCGCAGCACTGGGAGCCACACTATAGATGAGTTTGTGGCTGCTGAAATGTAAGGGCTCCCTGATTATACCTACTTTGAGCAGTGTTTTGTCACATGACATGGCAGGTGGTGTCCATCAACATCTGAGCTCCTGTCATGGACAGGAGCTGAACTAGTCGGCAGCAGAAGGGAATCTTTGAAAGCTGTCCAAAGTGAACAGGAACTAAACAACCACTGGACCAATTTACCAAGGATCATGATAGATTCTCCATCCCAGATAATTTTTAAATCAAGGTTGGATGTGTCTCTACAAGATGTGCTGTAGGAATTATTTAGGGACAGTTCTCTTCCCTGTGTTACACAGAGTAGAGATCAGACAAGATTATGACTGTGCTCCCTTCTGGTCTTGGAATCTATTAAATGGATGTGGAATCTTTGACTCTTTTTCTTCCATGTGCTATAAATAGTTCCCCTTCAAAGGCAGTCGACTTGTCTCATGGTGAGCTCTTTCTGTACCACAGTGTCATCCAGGCCTTGTAGTTTTCGTTCCCTGCCTTCCCAAATTTCTCCCCATTTGAAGCAGCAGTCTTGCAAAGCCTGGGAACTCAGTGGAGCGTGCACAAAGGTCTGCCCTCTAATTTCTGGAGCATTCTCTCATACTGGAAAGATACTTCTTACAAGAGTAGCTTTCATTTGGGGGCTCCCATGGTTTTCAGCAGGCTTTCAATCAGAGCTTTCATTACCCTATATGCTACCCTATATATCCCTGTTATCCCCAAGTCTACTCTTACTACCACCATTCTGGCTCCACTGGTGGAGGAAATGGTAGTATGGATCAGCCACCGTCTTGATTTATTTGCTTGTTTCAAAGCAGCATTACCTAACTCTGCTCACACCAGGATTAGATGACATGCTGGTTAAAATGCCAGTGGCCGCAACTACAGAAAGTTTTCCCTCTTGCTACACTCCCAGAGCAGTTCTGGTGGTAGCAGCAGCAGAGCAGAATAAGTTTGCTGTGGAGTGTTTGGACCAACTCACATGGCGACTGGTCTGCTGGAGTCTACAGGCTTTCTTGCTTGGGAAAGATGAGCAGAATTTGATTATTTCTTTAGAATAATGCCCCAAACCAACAAAGTCAAAAACTAGGACACAGACAAACACATAAAAAAAGAAAAGTTTTATATCAAGGACAATAATAACGTAGAGTGATCAGAGAAACTGGAGAAACAGTATGATTCACCTACAGTGCTTCCAACCATGACAGTATTGAACTCTGTTGTATATTTTTCACCCTGTATGCTGTCTAGTTTTAAGTTACTCAGAGAATGATCTCCTACGTTGGGAAACTGCCACAATTAGAGCTGGTCAATGTCTTTTTGAACAAAAAGTTTATACATCAGAAAAGGACATCATAAAACATTGGTTTCCCAGAAAAATTTTAGGGGATTTTAATAATTTTCAATAATGTTTTACAGTGTGTTCTGTTTACTAAAAAACCATGGGTTTGGTAAACCACAAAATTCAAACATTTTAACTATGTTTGATAAACAGGTCATGAAAACTAATTATAAGAAAACCCTGCAATGTTTAACGAACCGCTCTTCTCTTTGCTGATCAGTGCAATGCACAACCTTAAAGATCTGATTTAAAGTATAGGGTTTTTGAGACCGCCTGATTATTTTCATATCTGACTGTAAAGCCCTTAGTTAATGCTATGCCAAGTAATGAAATAAACAGTATCTCACTGCAGGGAGATTATTCCCACTATCCAGACTAAATTTCAAATTTTTCAAACAGAAGTAGGATGTTCTAGTAAAAGAGGCCCAAAACAAATACAAGAGTGTATAGTTTTACTGTAGTACTGGGAACCAATAATGGTACCTAGCTAGTCTATAATGTATTTTATCTGTAGAGCTCAAAGCACTTTACAAAGGAGGTCAGTATCACTCCCATTTTACAGACAGGGAAACTGAGGCACAAAGGGACCGAACCCCACCCAGGGTCACCCAGCGGCAGAGTTCAGATCATTCGAGTCCCAGATCAGTGCTTGATTCCCTAAGCCACACTAGTTTCTGGGAAAAAAGGGGGGAGGGCTTTCTCTTAAGTATCGGCGAGATGTAACACTTTATATAAAAAGTCAGCCCACAGAGGTTAAAATATATATATATAAATTCACAGACCATTACTCAGTTTCACAGCTTAATTGCACCCACACAGAACTAGCACATTTACTTCCACTACTCCTTCAATAGTAGATGGAATCCTTGACTTGCTTATTTAGAAGATAAGTATATGTTTATGTTTTCACGAGATGATGTCAGACAAAACCCTTTGCCAAACGCTCATCCTCTCTTGGTTAACCTGTTCCTTGCTGATGTGCTGGAAAAGTAGGTGGAAGTGAGGCTTGCATATATGTAATTCCATTATTGTTTGTACAAAAGATGCAGAGAGGCAAGAATGATAGCTCACATTTTCAGAGTGCATTTTGTGCAGAGGGACTCCAGAGTACTTTGTAGAGAGGCTTGCAAGGACCACTTGTCCACCACTGAAATACAGCTGCCACAAGGGTGAGAGGGCACTACACTGTGTGATAACATGTTGGAGACAGTCTGGGGAGCTCTTTGCCAGAAGGCACCGTTGAAGCCAAGGGTTTTGTAGAATCCAAAATGAGATCATGGATAATGAGAAGATCTATAGCTGCACAGAAAAGGGGGGAAAAAAAATAAGAGTATAATCTCTCCTACTCCAGTGTATAAATCAAGCATTGTCTGACAGGTCACGAGGAAATGGACTTTATCTGTCTATTACAGAATTTCTTCCACCTGTCGCTGACACAGTTGGTGCTGACCACTGCTGGAGACTGGACAGCAGATTAAATACAGAACTAGTCTGAGCCAGTCTGGCAATTCCTATGTGGGTAAGGTTACCAGATAACAAAGCATGGAAAGGAGGACAGGGAAGTATGAAAAGGAGGACATATGGAGTAAATGTAGTATTAATGATATTCTTCTGTTTTTAGGGGGCCCTAGAATGCTTCCCCCTAAAAATAGGTTGTTCTGGGTGTTCCAGCATACTTTAATCCCTGTAAGTAATAAGCCAGACAAAATCACATATTTTTAAAATGCCTGCCAGACAGAGGACGTGTTCTTTTGTCTGACAGTTGATAACCCTATACGTGGGCAAAGTTTAGGCACGAAAATGAAGGCAAATGCCTTGAAATGTGTGTCATAGCCTCTTAAAAAATTATGCAGTGCACCCAAGGTCTTTGGGTTTGAAAACTCAGGAAATCTTTATAAACTGTGACAAAGCTTCCGCCCCATCTTGGTGGGTCCCACACTTTCCACTAGCAGCAGGTCAGAAAACTCCTTCACTCCTGAGTGTTCTTGTAGGCGCTTGACTCTTTGCCAGGGCTCCTGTCCCTGCTGCAGATGGCCAGTGAGGGTAGAAGGGGTCTGGTCCCACCCTTGACTTTGGGCCCCAACAAGCCACAGCCTTATTCTGCTGCTGCAGGAAACCCAGAGTCCTCGGGTGATTTCCCCATACCCCCTAGACATAATAGCCAGACTCTGCTCAGACAGGGGCCCTCCTGGCCTCCTTGCCAAGGGAAGACCTTGGTCTCTGACAGCCCCACTGGGCGTGGTGGTGCCCCATTAAATCTTCCTGTTCTGGAAGGGTCTGCTTCCCTAAGGCCTCCAAGCCTGAGAAAGGTGCTTTGTTCCCTTCAGACGGGTTTTTCATTCTCCTAGTCTTTGTACCAGCAGGGCTCTTTCTAACCAGCACTCTGCTCCTTCTAAATCTGTCTGCCTCTCAACCACACTTTGCCTCCTCTCATATACTCTGGTAGCTGCCCTCACTCTCCAGTCACGCCCTTTCTCTGGAGGGGAGGCTTTTAACATGTCTTGGGCAGGGCCTTAATTAGCTCCAGGTGTCCTAATCAACCTGGCATAGCTGCTGCTCAGCTACCATGGGACTTGCTGAGCGTGGGGCTGCTATACTGGCCTTCTGAACCCAGCACTCTCCAGAAACCCTCTGGGCTGACCCTGTCAAAACTCAGCTGCAAGACCCTCAACTGAGCTGTCTCGGATTTACCTTTGAAGACAGCTGTTTGCTGATCAAGGTCCTTTTTTCTGCTAAGAGTGGAAGATTCTCATGATTCATTCTCTCTTTTGCAGATGTTTGTGAAGCTCTGAATGTGACAGTCTCTCCAGGACCAACAGTGCAATACACCGAGGGAGACAATGCTACCCTTTATTGTCACATTTCTCAAAAGAGACGGACAGACAACTTACTGGCAGTCAGATGGGTTTTTGCACTCTCACCCACCCAGGAATATCTGATCATCAAAATGACTAAATTTGGAGTTGTCCAGTACTATGGAAATTACACCCACCACTTCCACAAGCAAAGACTTCACCTTCTCAGAGAGAGACACGGAACAATGTACAAATTCCTAATTCTGAATCTCCAGCCCACGGATCAAGGCCATTATATTTGCAAAGTCCAGGAAATTGGCAAGCACAGGAATAAGTGGACTGCATGGTCCAATGGCACTGCAGGCACTGAAGTAAAAGGTGAGGAAGCACCTGATGCTACTGAAATCTGATCCCAACCATTTTTGTGTTCATTATCATTAATTGCTGGTTTTCTCCACATCAAATTAATCTACATAGTGCTTTAATTTAGTCATTTTTACCCTCAAATCATTTAGAAATAAGCCATTTAAAATTTAGCTTCTTAAGTAATAATTACACCTCAGAACTGGAAAAATCAAAGGCAGGAATTCAACATGTGTAGAAATTTGCCACAGCAAATTGCTAAGTTGTTACCTTAGCTGTTCAGCCCGAATGTGATAGCTCACAATCCTTTGCAATCATTCAAATGTCAGTCTTAGGCCTTGTACACACGAGAGACTTATTGTTGAATAAGCCATCTTATTGCAGAAAAACAAGTCCACCATACACACCTGAATGCTCTTTGTTGCATTACAAGTGCCCTGTTGTACCAGAACACAAACACTACCTGGGAGACAGTCATAATGCTATTGTGGAACAGTTCTTACACTATAAAGTGTGTGTGAATGCTGATGGAATTTTATTCCACAAAAAGTGGCTTCCAGAAATGTCCCAGAATTCCAAGCCTAACCACTCTGATCTTCTGCTTGGACTGTGCTACTCTGATGTAACTAGGCCCTCATTCCTGTGAGTCCCAGGAACTTTTGAATGTTTTCCTGTTTTCCTGGGGCAATGCCGAAAAAGGGCATGAGCTGCCAGCAGCTACAGTGACTGATGACAAAGAAACACAGGATCCCAGAGGAACTTGTAACTTTACCCACAATGCTCAGCATTCCTCTCCTTCTACCCAGGGTGCCTAGCGCTAAAAGCTGACGAGTGGCATAGTGGGATAGATGCCCACAATTCAGTGCTCTTTCTTGCAGAAATGCAAAGAACACTGTGGCCACTCCTTTGCGTTATAAGGAACACAGTGTGAAGATGCAATTTACACTATAAATAAAACTAATTAATTACAGCATTTGTGGAACATTTTTCTAGAGTAGATGTGGCCTTAGAGAACTTGTAAAAAGGACTAAACAATATTACTCCTGTTTTGAACAGAGGGAAAATGAATAAATAGTTTTCTAAAAGTCAGATTGCTTTCATTTCCAGCGCGAAGTAATTCAGGAGCAGTATCTCTAATGCAGTTTCAGGATGCTCAGCTCTAGTCTTAGACTGAAAGCAGAACTGGAAAATCACTGATTGGAATAGTCCAGAATCACATGGGAAGGTTTGGTTGAAGCCCGGCGTGCAAGTGACCTGAGATGGGCATTCCGCAGCCAGATCTCAGACTTACAGCTGGCCCCACTCTTCTAAGAGCAGGCTAAATCATAGTCTCTGATGCAGACATCCAGACTTTGAGAGGGGGATGTTCTGGGTCTGGATTTCATAGCTCGGGTTGTGTCAAAAGGCAGCTGTGGTCGACATTCACTCTTGGTACTAGTTGGCAGATGCTCCTCTGTATCTCCTACTGGAGATGGATGGGTGGTAGAAGGAAGTAGGGCCGGCTCAACCATATAGTTGACCTAGATGGTTGCCTAGGATGCCAGGCTTTAAGCAAGGGTTAAAGTGGGCCAGAACAGCCCGGAACGCCATTCTGGGACCCACTATTTTTAAGGGTTCAGTGTTCCAGACCCCCTAAAAATATGAAATGGCACCAGAATGCTGCGTTCCAGGGCCCACCATTTTAAAATAGCAGGCCCCTGAACACAGTGTTCCAGTTCATTTTCTGTTTGGGCCCCTAAAAATAGCAGGCCCTGGAGCGGCATTCCACCATGTGTTCGGGCAGGCAGGGGGAGAGCAGGCAGTGCATGCTGCATGCCGTATATATTTGTGTATCAGCCGAGATTTTTGTGCCTGAAAATTGGCTTCAGAACAGGCTTTCAGCTGGTGCACACATCAAGACGGTAGACAGCCCCAGCCTAGGTGTTTCCCTGAATGTGCTCCAGGCTGGAACCCCAGTATGGCCGGGGCAGCCATCTTGGGCAGTCAGCCTGGACTGGGGTTAGAGTTACGAGGGGACCCCGGTGTCTGGAGCGGCCAGAGAAGGGGGTTGGGGGGGGGGGTTGGGCGGGGGGTGGGGGGAGGCCAGGGAAGTGACGGCTGGGGTTGGCGGGTGACGAGAAAAGGAGCAGAAGGGATATTGGGGAACAGGGGAGCAGCAGTGGGGAGCGGAGAAGGTGGTGGCAAGCAGGGGACAGCAGGGGGGCAGAGAGTGGTGGGGGATGGGAAAAAGCAGTGGCAGAAGTTTGGGGGTCAGGGATGGTGTCAGGAACTCCAGAGGAAGATGGCAGCACTGGGTGGGGGGGTTAGGGGCCAAGGCCAAAAGGGGACCTTGGCTTATACATGGGTCACCTGTTTTTGCCTCTTTTTTGGGGCTCAGAATTGGGGGGATTGGCTTATGCACAGATTGGCTTGTACATGATTATATTCAGTAGTTTCCCAGCCTAGCGCATGGCTGCCCATGGGTACTGGGGTAGCCTGGCTCACACTGGGGGGTGGGTATTGGGGGCAGGGGGTGGATTCTGGGGATGGGGAATGGATATTGGGGGCAGGAGCTGGGGTGGGGGAAGGTGTTTGGTGAGCAGCAGCTGGGGTGGGGGTAGGGGACCTATCCATGTGGGAGGGTTCTGGGGCCCACCACTTTAACCCCTGGCAATAAGGAGGGCCAAATTAAATGAAAGTCATTTTTTTCTCTATTTAAAATATATGTATCTATAATCTCTTATAACATGTGAAAGGGGGCACCAAAGTCATAGTTCGCCTCTGGTGCCAAAAACCCTTGGGCTGGCCCAGGAAGGAAGTGTTGACTATGTTCATTAATGCCTCACCCAGAGACTCCTGAAGTTGGTGGGAATCAGGTACTGAGTTACCAGAACCAATGGCGTGAATGCCTGCATGATTTTCTGGCTTGGCAATTCCAGGGGGTCACCAACCCATCACAGACAATCCTGTGGGATGAGAGCTCTGGGATTCGCCTCCCAGAACTTCCTACAACCCTGATGGTGCTGGACTTGTTATGTGGGTATTTTTAAATTAAGAAGCAGCACTAACTATTTGGGAAAATTTACTCACAATTAAGTAGTATGTGCTTCAAGGGGGGGAGAGAAAAATGAACCCAATTCTCCTCTTACATCTACCTGTTTTAGCCTGAGAGAACTCCACTGACTGCAGCAGAGTTCCTCCTAATTTGCAATTGCTATGAGATCAGACCCAAAGGTATCATTTAGTTAATATCTTGTGCCAGAGAAACCTAAAGCATGTTTCCCAAGGTGCTGACTTCATAGTTCTAACTAAGCTTCCCATAGCATCTTCACACTAATCCACAGTGGGAGACAAACCGTGCTTGGTAGCTCATAGATGTTAGAAGTTTTTGCTGTGCTGTTAAACAGGTAAAAGACAGTGTGATCAGAAAAGATTATCAGAAATATATAGCAGCTGCATTTTAAACCCATCTTGATTAAAATCATATAACCAGCTGAAGTTATTAGTAGCCATGGAAGCTCCTCCAAAGACTGAGAGTTGAAGTTCAGTTTAGCTCAGTGCCAAACTGTATGAATGCAGATTTTTTTAAAAAGTCCTAATCTAAACCATCTGGTGTTTTTGGGCCTACAGAATTTGGCAAGGAGATTTCTGCAAGATTTTGGATGAGATTTTTCATGCTTCCTGTACACAGCCAGCCAGAAGTAATGCGAGAAGCGTGACCTGATTTAATATCTCAGATCCAAGCAACTCTCACTTATGTTGGTGAATGTAGAGATCCAAATGTGGATCTGTACTTCTCCTCTCCTACTCGAGGTTTTAATTCACCCAGTTTTTAGAGCAGTTCAGTGCTAGATCTGAATTTTTAGCACTGAACTAATTTTCTGAAGGCTAATGGCATACTGGGCTTCATTAATACGAGCATTGCCAGCAAATGGAGGGAAGTCATTATTCCCCTCTGTTTGGCATTGGAGAGGCCAAATTTGGAGACCTGTGTCCAGTTTGGGGACCTACTACTAGAGAAAGGATGTGGACAAATTGGAGGGAGTCCAGTGGAGGGCAATGAAAATGATTAGAGGGCTGGAGCACATGACTTATGAGAAGGGTCTGAGGAAATTAGGCTTGTTGAGTCTGCAGAAGAGATAAATGAGGGGGGATTTGATAGCAGCCCTTAACTACTTGAAGTGGGGTTCCAGGCAGCGTAGAGCTAGGCTGTTCTTAGTGGTAGCAGATGGCAGAACAAGGAGCAATGGTCTCAAATTGCAGTGGGGTAGGTCTAGGCTGGACATTAGGAAATCTTTTTCACTATGCAGGTGGTAAAGCACTGGAATGGGTTGTCTGTGGAGATGGTGAAATCTCCATCCTTAGAGGTTTTTAAGGCCCAGCTTGACAAAGCCCTGCCTGGGATGTGTTAGTTGAGATTGGTCCTGCTCTGAGCCAGAGGTGGAACTCAATGACCTTCTGAGGTACCTTCCAACCCTAATCTTCTGTGGTTCTATCGTTCCCTCTAGATGGTGTCCAAATATCTCTCCTGTTATAGTCTCTCTGCTTCAGGTCCTTGTCAGACTGTGGAAGATGCAGAGAGGATGCAAATAGGAAAGGTATCAGGAGGGAAGAGAAGAGTTGCACACTTCTGCAGATGTCAGAAAAAGTTTGTGTTTCGTGTGAGTTGTAGTCAAGGGTGTGTGTCTTATTTTATCCAAGTGTTATATGTCCAAAAAAAAGGTCCAGACCTCAGCCTCTCAGCAGTGGATTTCTGACTGGATTTCCTGTAGAATCTGACATGGGGCCTCACCCAACACCCTGTGTAGTCAGGGGAAGGAAAGGATGCTCATCAGTGTTAGCGAGCGTTGTGTCACTACTCACCAACCCTTTTGTTAAAATAAAAAGGGTCTGAGTGAATGGGTAAGATGCCAAAGGGGGGCCGCAAAGATATTACACACTGACTTGTGAAGCGAACAGTTTTCCCAGCCAGGATCTTCTGTTGAGAGTGCACTATACGACCCCCTCTAGCAACAGCAGCTGAAGATAGGGGGTCATACAACAGCTTCTAACTAGACTCCTTCTTTTAGTTGAGTGATAGATGATCTCAATTTCAGGCACTGGTGGTCTGGCATTCAGATCCCTGGGACAATCCCTGATGGTAGGTCCCTTCCAGCCCTATGATTTGATTTGATCTTCATCTTGAACCCATTGAGAGGGAGCAGGGTACAAGTGCCTATAAAACAAGAGCCTTCAAAATCCACCTGTCCCAAAGGGAGATTTTTCTGTGAAACATGACTCAGAGTCTGATCAGAGAATTGGGAGACATATAATTCATGCAGAAAGAAAAAAACCTAACTCCCTACAAGATGGATGGAATCTTAAGATTCAAGATCTGTAAGAGAATTCAACATAAATCATGGATCAGGCCCCAGATATCAAGAAATTTTAAAAGAATCATGAATTTTTTTTAAAAATACATTTTACGGTTTTGGTTGGTTTGTTTGTTTCAATGTGCCTGCTTCTTTTTGAGTCATGTTTTCCAGTTTTTCTCTGCAACCTCTAGCCCTGGTTGCCCCTTGACCCCTCACGACAGTGCTCCAACATCTCCTAGCCCTAGTCACTGAAATCATCAAGGTCCACTGCTCCCAACAACCTCTCCTTCCCCCTTGGCTCTTTCTCCTTTCTGCATGAGGGCTCATTCTCCACTTCCTGCTGCTCCTCACAGATTCACACAGCTCCTCTGGCCCTCTCGTGTCAGCCCCTGGACCTTGTGCCCAAACCATCAGTGATGTATTAAAATGAACAGGCTGACCCTCACCTACTGGCACCTGCCAGTCCCTTTAATCATTCAGAGCAGGCACTGGTGTAACCTGTGTCGCTGGCCATATGTGGGAAGGGGGAGAGCTGGGACTCATTGCAGGAGGCTGGGAAAGGAAGGGGAGTGCTGGCAAAGGCCTTGCTCTGAATTCTGGCCTGGGAGGCAGGCATCGCCAAGCAACCAGCCCTTAGTGTACAGCAGCAAGCTGGAGAGAGGGCTCTGCGCAGGCTTGGTCTAACTGTATCAATTAAGATCTTTTTTAAAATGAACAAATAGTTTTACTCCTTTTGTGTGTGTTAATTAAACTCTGTGCTAAAGAAAGGGGCCAGCCTCAGAGATGGAAGACCTCCGTCAATCCATTCTTGATGTCCTCTCTGTGCAGACTACTTACCCCCCACCCCCATACTTGCAGAACAAGGGCTTTAATGGGGAATCTCCACTTCCATTTCATAGATTGCAAGCCCAGAAAAGACTCTATCTAGTGTGACCTTTTGTATAATGCAGGCCAGAGAATCCCTCCCCCCAGTTCTTAGAGAAGATCTTTTAGAAAAGCATCAAGGTTTGATTTAAAAAAGGGTCAAAGACGGAGAATCCATCATGACCCTTGGTAAGTTACTCCTACCTCCCTGTAAAATTCACACTTTGTTTGCAGCCTGAATTTGTCTAGCATCAGTGTGATGGAAGGAAAGGGTATAGGGATGCAGAAAAGGCAGATAAATAGAATTGCAAAGGGCACACGCTAAATAATCTCCACCCACCAACCCTCTGGCCCCATTCAAAGCAGTGTGATCCTGTGGCCATTTACAAGGGAAGCATGGTCAAAAGAAAAAAAAAATAAAAGAAAAAAAGACCGTGGCATTTCTGGCGTGAATGTGGAAGGCTTTGGGGATCTGCCAACTATTATCAGGAATGCACCCAAACTATGGAGAACAAGATCAGTGGGTGAAACAAGGTCTTTGTTCTTTGTTCACAAGATCTGAATTTCAGACCCTTACTGTTTATGCTACTTACCTCTGCCCCAGTCACAGAAGACTTTTAAAGTCATTAAGAAATGTTTGTTGTCTGTATGTTTCACACATTGAACAATGGAATTTCCTGAATGTCTGCAACAACAGGCACACGTGGATTCGTGTGGATGGGGGAATGATGACATGTTCCAGGTAACTGGCACCAGAACAAAGGTCAATATGAAGATTGGCAGACTCCCTATTTTGCCTTGCAGAATGCTATTTGTCATTTGTAAAGGCTTGGCGCACTCATTCTAAACGGGTAGCCATGTTAGTCTAGTTCAGCAAAACAAATAAGGAGTCTGGTGGCACTTGTAAAGACTAACAAATTTCTTTACTGCATATCATGCATCTGACTAAGTAGGATTTTCTTCCACAAAAGCTCATGTGATAAATCTGTTAGTCTTTAAACGTGCCACCAGGCTCCTTGTTTGTTTTGCAGACTCATGATATCTGCAATATAGTAGCTGAAAGACACTAAGTAACAGCTGTCAGGTTGCTCCTCACAGCTGACATCTTGGTGTTCAGATAAATTTCATTTTTCCAGGGAAGAAGAATGGCAAACATTGATATTTAGCCACAGAGTCACATGTTGCTCTTCACATTTACAAGCACTGTTAAAAGCAGGTACAGGGAATAAAAGTATTTGTGGTACTCACCATCCATACCCCCAGCTCTGACCACATGCAAGATGCCACTGACCTCTTCTTTTTCAACCAGGCCTGAAGAAAGACCTCTGTGATGCATACTAGAAGTCTTCACTAATAATTGATTAGGCTCAGGAACAGTCAGGCAGAGTTGATACTGATTTCTGTTTAAAATAGATGCAATGCAGTACTTATATCTCAGATGCTATTTATCTTTTTGGGGTGGGATTTTCAAGCGAAGCCAGCCCCCACGTGATTTAGGCACTTTTAACATTCCACTCCTGGGTTGTGAATGCGCCAGGGAAAGGCTGTATCTTATGCGTCGACAGCATATTGCAAAATCAGGCTGCTAACAGATTATAAATATAGTAGTACCATCACATCTTACAGTAGGTGGAGCTGCTCTTTGTGATATGATCCACTCTCTCCTTTCGATTCCACTTAGGGTTACGTACAGTATTCCAAGTGAGGGCATATCATTGATTTAGATAGTAGCATTAAAACCATTTCCAGTCAATTCATTATACAGCTCAGTATCTGAGTCAAGCTATGATTTCCCCTAATCTTAACGCAGGGGACAAAACATAACATTAGAGAAAAGATGAGTAAAACAATAAACAGTCCGCATCTTGCTCTCTCACCTAGATAGGCCTATCTTACCCCAGACACTCCCATCTCCGCAGTCTGACTTTACTTTAGCTCAGCCTTGAAGGATTGTCTCTTTTTTTTTTTTAAATTTCCTAGAAAGCCTTTGATTTCTCTAAGTTCCTGGACTTTTTTCTCCCCCACTAATCCAGAACCAGTTTGGGGAACTCTGCCAGGGGCTGGAGCTAGACCATCACAAGGAATGACTTCTGCCTTGTTCGCCTGCCAGTTCCATCTGTGCTGCTAAGTAATGCTTGTGAAGTGCTCTTTCCTCCTTCAGGCAGCCTGGCTATTTGCTGATGAACAGAGCATTAAGTGGCAAGCCATTAGAAAGCCATTCTCTAAGGAGCTGGGGCTCTGAGCCCCCTCACTGGAAACTGCTGCTCCATTACCAGATTGCAGTCCTGTTATATTGAAATGTTATTCACTGGTGATTGTGAGCAAACTGAGCTGGGATCTCCCCTCACCTGAGATCAGCCAGGGTGATGGTGTGACTGCACAGCTGTTTGGGGAGCCCGGTAAGGTGCTGCCAATCAGAGCCTTGAAATTCTAGTCCAGGCTGTGCTGCTGATTTCTCTGCCTTTGGGCATGTCACGAAGCTCCTCGAAGCTGATGTTTACTGGTCTGTATAATGGAGGCGGCTGTCCGCTGCAAAGAGCTGTAGGTGTCCTCACTCTTGTGTTCATATCAGCTTCTTACTCTTTTGGCGAAGCTGAAGTTCCTCAGTTTTCCTGTGTCATAAGCTATAAACCTGACCTGGGAGCAGGGTGCACTTGTGCAAGTGTGAGCTGTTCCCCTGTATGGAAAGATAGGCTCCACTACTCTCATTGCTGCCCTAGCAACAGAGCTAGATGAGGATCTAAAGCCCCCAAAACGAATCACATACATTCTGAGTCAATATTGCACGGCCATTGTGGTCTGGTCGATGGTGACCTCTCCCCAGTTCTGGTGTGCGTGTCCAGTGTGACCTGTGGCCCATCATGAGGTTCGGCCTTGGTTCTGTTACTATTTCTGCAGAGCAGATGGGAGGTTGGCCTGGCTCTGGCAGGAGTGGTATGGAAGGATGTGCACGTGCAGAAGATGGAAGCACATCACGGAAACAGACCATGGGGGATGTGTCCTTTTGGCACCTACCTCCAGCTCACTTGAATGGGCTGAAAGGATAAGTGTCACAGGGTGGCTGGCTTCGTAAAAGGAGATGGGCCAGTGAAAGGCCTAAGTCCCAGGTAGGTAGTAGGAAGGTTACGCGACCACTGGGGTCATGTAACCATGTCAGGTCTGTTATAAGGGAGAGGTTGGAGGCACTGTGAACACTCTAGCATGGAGAACAAGACATGAAAGCACCTGGGAGGCTGTAGCTGGCTTGAGGAAGCAGCTGCAGGCAGTAAAAGGACAGTGTGTATGGATAACCCAATACTGGTAAGGTGGGCTGGGACTCCTGACAGCAAACTGAATTGTGGACCAATGGTCAGCAGGGTGAAACTGGTGGGGGATATTCAGTGCATGGACTGAATATGCTGTATCCCCTGCAGAAGAGTTCTGTTTAAAAGGGTGTGGACTGGGTGGGTTACTGAGGTGCAGTATGAGAGATGGAAACTGAGGCAGAATGCTGCAGAGCCGCTCCAGGCCATGGGGAGGTGCTGAGGTTGGAGCTGCCCCATTTCTTTGCTGTTGTAGGGATTGTAGTAGTGTACCATTCACCAGGACAGGCATGTCCTTGGTTTCCTAGGCAGGCACATCTCAGTTTGTGCCTAAACTTAGTACCTCCCTGCAATTGCCTCTTCTTCTTTACCTTTCTGGTGCTGTTTGCCTCTTGGATTTCCACCAATAGTCCAGTCTCCTTGGGTGTTATCTCTTCGTGGAATGAGCTGGGGCTGGTTTATATTGTCTCTTGGCCCTTCACACTCCCAGCAGCCTCTGAGAGGACTGGTTAACTGCAGTCAGCTGGTTAGGTATTCCGCCCCCCCCCCCCATGACAGTTTGCTGTGCCCAGCACCATAGTCTCAGTCAACGTATCTCCTAATAATCTAGGAGGCTGCCACATGATCCACTGGCATTGTCTCATGTCTTCATCTTGTAACACTCTCGAGAGTTCCCTGCCACTTCTCAGGGATCAGCAGACACCTGCTGCCAAAGAGGATCCAGTCTCGCCAAAGATCCATGCTGCCATTTTACGATTCAGTTCTTTCAGCATGAGAGCTCAATGGTCTGTTGGAAGCATGGGTAAAGCCCTGGCCCCATTGAAATCAATGGCAGAAATCTCACTGACTTCAGTGGAGACAGAAGTCTCCTTACGTGTCATTGTCACTATACTGTGTTTCTTTGTTCTTCCCAGTGATTTCATCAAAATCATCAGAAGATTCCACTTTTGGGAAATCTCATGAGGCGTGGAAGTTTTTTGAAGGTAAAGATGCACTTAATGTTACCTTGTTTCCAAGCAATCTGCCATGAAGATGCTGACGGTGGCTGTACTGTGGTGGCAACCAAGAGCCCTTTTTGGGATCAGTTCCCCCTTGTGCTCAGAGGTGGAACAGCCTGGCTGCTCCCCAAGAGTTTACACCCTGGATTACAGAAGGTGTTGGAAACAAGAGAGGGAGAGGCCCCACTTCACTGAGTTCTCAAACCATTATTTTATTTCTTCAGACCAGGGGTCGGTAACCCAAAAGAAGAGAAGAGCCGTTTCCCCACCTCTTCCCACCACAACCGCATGAGCCCGAGCCAGCCCAGCAGCTGCGCCATGGCCCCTAGCGCCGGCAGGGTGTGTGTGTGTGGTGCACGCTCCCTCCGTCCCTCCCTTTGCTGGCAGGTGGAGCAGCATTGCCCTGCCTACCTCCAGCCAGCTGGCCTCCCAAGAGCAGCCAGCGGAGAGCTGCAGCTTGCGGAGGCAGAGCCCTGAAATGGCCTGCTCCACAGAGTTCAGGCCGCTTCGACCCAGCCACCCCAGGGCTGAACGGGTCTGATCCAGGGCCTGGGGGTGAGGCAGCCACTGTTCAGGCCTGGGGTGGCTAGGTTGAAGTGGCCTAAACTCCACGGGGCGGGCCATTCCAGGGCCCCCCCCCTGCAAGCTGCAGCTCTCCACCTGCCACTCTTGGGAGGGACAGCCGGCTGGGGGTTGGGGGGCATCACTGCTCTGCCCTGCCAGCAGAGGGAGGGATGGAGGGAGCATGCGCCACCGTACACCCCCCGCCAGCGCTAGCGGTTGCAGCACAGCAGCTGGGCTGCTTCCGGCTCATGTGGTTGTGGTGGGAGGGTTGGGGCGACCCCAGTGCCCCTGATTTGGCCATGATGCTGGGGCCAGCCAGGAGTCCCCAGAGCACACCTGAGTCCCTAGAGGAGATTGTCAGGGAGCCAGAAAGGGACGTTTAGGGAGCCACAGGTGGCTCACCGAACCTGCATTGCTGATTTGCCACTTTAGACCATTATGGAACTAAGCTGTATGTAGGCCAGAGAGCCATGCAGACCTGAGGCTCAATCAGCACAGTGCTGAGCACATTTTCAGACATTCCTCACAAGCGCTGAAACTAGGTATTTTGGCACCCAGCACACGCATGGAGCAGAACGCTCCCTTAGAATGAGCGGCACCTGTAGCAAGCAGCATGAAATGCATCCTTTGATTGAGCAGCGAAACAGAGTCACTCTGGGGTGCCTCGGGCAAAGCCCTGGTCACCCTGCCCTAGTTACGGCCCTGTTCCTGACTCCCTCCCTCCCTCAGCCTCCAGCGACTTCTGTGGATGCTGAGTGAGTTTAGCCCTTCAGGGATACTCACTGGTATTCTGTTCTAACAAGCCAAGCAAATGATCTGTATGTAGCATGACAACCCATTTCTAGAGCCCTGCAAATCCACAGATGTCTGCATTATATCCACAGATACAATACAGATAGCTGCAGACCATTTCTTGTGGATGCAGATAGGATACGAGTTCACATATTTTTATCTGTGCAGGGCTAGAGTCCTGCAAATACCATACATGGATATCCATGAATATCCTCATTCTAGCCCTGGATATCCACGTTCTAGCTTCATCCGCAGATACAGCGCGGATATCTGTGGACCATTTCTTGCAGATGCAGATCAAATGTGGATCCACACATTTGTATCTGTGCAGGGCTCTACCCATTTCCTTAAGCAAAGAGAACCTCCCAAGCCCCGAGATAACCTCTGCTTACCTAAGCAAACACCTGTCTGATGGGGCCTGTTTGCTCAGGATATGGCATGCTGTTAGACAGTTCTGCAAATGTGGGCGCATGTGAACCTCAACCCCCACGTTTTTAGAAGTCTAGCCTTCAGCCTTGATCAATTCCTTTGCCACAGGGCATGTCTTTGGTGCTTTGCTATCGATCCAAAAAATCCATTTTGCAACATGATACCCAACGCAGTGTCTTTGGACTGGGCTTGTACATGACCATACCACACCTTCAATGAGGGGACTGAACTGCTGGCTGTTTCTAGAGGCTACAATATGGTGGATAATAAACACCCAAGCACAGTCTTTATGGCAGAGTTGTGAGCAACCACAGCATTAGTGGATCAACCGACCTTTTGCAACGTATGTGTATCTGGATTAAATCACAGATGTTGTAAATGTTCACAGCTGTTCTGCTCTAGTTTCTGATATATTCGACAAAGTACAAAGGTCCTAGTTGGGAGCTTCTGTTACATTCTTTACATACAGTTTACAAGACTAACTACTGTCCCATTCTGGGCAGTGGGGATGGGAGCTGATGAGCAGAACAGCCAGTGATGGAAGGATTCTGTTCCTTTGCCACTTCCTATAAGTTACTTGACCCCTCATGGACTCAGTTTCCCCTTGGTAAAACAGAGGTAACACTGCCTCCTTGCTGCCCCAGGGTGTTGAAGGGAATGTGTGTGTGTGAAAAATCCTTCAACAAAGTGGGTTATGTTTTATTAAAGGCAGGAACAATTTGAAGCACAGCCCATTAGTTTTCAAAAGTGCTCAATGCTGACTAAAATCAGGGTTGGTAAAAGTCCCGCCGAGTTCAAAGGTGGCAGATACAGTCTATTTGCTTGCTCAGTTTAAAGACTGGGGGGTAAAACAGTCAAAGAGATGTAGGTGCCTAAATCTAATAGGCTTTCAATTTAGCTGCATTCGTGACTTAGAAACGGCTGCAGATTTTATCCTCAGCTCTTTGGGACAAGGCCTGACCATTTCTGCCTTGTACAATCGATCCTTTTTCCTGTGTTGAAACATTAATCATATCAAGACCCAGGCTAAGTGTAATTCTCTGCTTGCCTTTCAGACCTCTATATATATGCAGTGTTTGTATGCTCAGTAGGAATCATCAGTGTGTTCCTTTTTACCCTGGTCATTCTTTGCCAGTCGCTGCTGAACAAGAAAAGATCCAGAGGTGAGTAACAGACAAGTGTTGTCCCACTGACAGGAGAAGGATGGGAATGTCAAAGAAAACAACAAATATAAGAAAAGGCAGGAGATAAATGCAGAAAGAGATGACCAAAAAAAAAAAAAAAGTCAGCTTCCATAGAGAAGAGCAAGGACCAGACTTAGCAAATCACAGCTGGACCCCCTAGCTCGGTGGAATACAATCTGCGTCACCATTTATTTCCAGTCCAGTTTAATCCCTTTGGAATTCATATGATGAAGAAGCCACCGAGAACCTCCTTTAATGCTTTTCCCCCCACACTCTCAATAACACATGTGAGATGATTTTCTTACCCTCTCTGGATCCTTTTGTGCACTGCAACTCAGCTTCCTCTTCTTGGATGAGGTTCTTGATGATGGGTCCACACACTGACTCAGATGACAGAAAGGTTAAAAAGAGCCATGCAGCAATCTCATGTGGGCTTCAGGCTCAACAGTTCTGCTACCCCATATCTCAGGACTGTCACATTGTCTTCCCCAGTTGTCTTGTAGGAGTCCCAGGGAGCAACACCAAGGACCAGCTAGCAACAAAGAAGGTCTAAGTGGTCTGGCCCCTTGCTTCACAACCCTGGTCTGTAGCCTACCTCAGTTTTTTGTGCAGCTTTTCCTGTAACCCTTTCCTGCTCTATTTGTCTGTCCCCTAGGCCTAACGCAGGTGGTCCAGTCCATGCCAAGTTCTCTGTCTTTCTCCCAGCCTTTTAGCTGGTTCACCCATCAGTTTCCGCAGGCCTTTTATGCCTAGCTCTGTTGATCCCTTCCTCACTTCAATTTTCTCTGCAGAGCCTCATGCTTCTTGGAGGAACCTCACTCAGCTGACCTAATCTTAAGCCCATCACCTGGCAGGTGCATAAATAGGCACAGGCGGAGCTAGGTCCAGCTTCCTTAAAGGCTCTATCCAATTTACAACAATGCGCAATTCATATATCATGATGTGCAACAGGTGAAATTGTAGGAGCCCTTGTCTGTGGTGTCAGTGTGAAAAACCCCACTAGGGTCATGGTCAGTCTCAGCACACTAATGTGAGGATGTGTAAAACTTGGCTAATTCATCACAGGTTTAACTCCACTCATTTGATGGTGTTGTGTCACAGATGATGTTGACCATTCACAGAAAGCACCAGCGTATGCGGTTAGAAAATTTGGTGTGTCTTTGATATAGACTGAAATCCACTCTTCAGTTACAAGACAGGTCACAACTGTCCAAACTTCTCCAGATAACCCCTGATACGAAGGACTGAATTATCTTCTCTATGGGCCACCAAACTCTCATCTATGGTGCTCAAAATTTTTCCTCAAAACTGTTTTTTGATTGACTGTTTGCCTCAATATTTTGGACAAAACCTGAAATATTTAATTCAAAATGTCAGCACAGTACCTTCACTAGAGTTGTGGTTTGGGTGTCTTATGCTCCCATTCTTCTTGATTGGCTAGGTTATCATGCTGGACTACATTTCCTATGATGCATCATGGTCAGGGTGTCCTATGATGCACCTTCATCTTACCAAAAGAGAGGAAAATGATGCATCGCAGAAGATACAAATGGGCAGCTGTGTTAGTCTAGTTCAGCAAAAAAAGCAAGATGTCCTGTGGCACTTAAAGACTAACAGATTTAGTCTTTAAGTGCCACAGGGCTCCTTGGTTTTTTTTTTTTTTTTAATCATGGAAGATGTAGTCCAGCCAGGGAATCTGGCCCATGGATGAGAATGAGAGCATAAAGGCAACAAAACTACAAGTCCCATGATGCAGCATGGAGCCACTGTGAATCACATCATTTTGGAAATTGTCTGAAATAGTGATATTTTGCTAAAAGGTCATAAATGTTTGGGTTGGGGAAAATTCTTTTTTTCTGAGCAGTTCTACTTATAGCATGTCAGCCTCTAAACTGCTGCCAAGTATTAATAATTTTGATGACCACAGTCCTAAAGTGGATTAGACTTGGGGGACCTAGATTAGTTTAGGATGACCAGTCCCTTGAGAGCCGTGACTCTTCGGCTTCTTCTGAGGAAGGGTGCACCACTGACTCAGGGCTGCTCATTGAAAAATCATAAGAATTCCCAGAATTATAATTGCTAATGCTAAACAAACTGTTTTGCGAGGGATATAAAGTTGCATACTCCAGGACCAAAGCCAGCCTGTTAGGGGTTAGACTGATATTTTCGTAAATGACAGATTAGTCCTCATCTGCTACCGCAGATCCTTACACCAGGGACAGGATATCGGACTAAATGGACTTTGTTGCTGATCCCATCTGGCAATTCCTTTGTGCCTAAAGTCACGATCTAGCATCAGCTCCCAGGGCAAAGGCATTATTTTTTCTTTCAGGCTTTTGGAAAGATACACTTTTGAAAAAGAAGTTTATGGACAGAATCCAGAACTGATGCACCACAAGGGAAACAAACATTTTAAAGTCTGAATACCTTTAGAGGATCTCCTTAGATTGCTCTCCACTGGCAGGCCTGACAACTAGCACATGGGTGACCCAACACTTTTGCAGCAACTTCCTCGCTTTGTTTGCTACATTCTTTCCCTGTAGCCTTACAGTCTCATTCAAGTTAGAATATGTTCTGATTTGCCACATACTGCATGATTATAGCTAGCTGCTCTCTAGTGGTAAAATGTTGGCATTTATACAGTTCTGGGAGTGTCCTTTTGTAGCTCATAAATCCTGTATATGTGAAGCCACATTTCTTTATTTCTGTTGTTTTTCTTTAACAGTGAAACGTTATCTGGTGAAATGTCCCCAGAACAGGTATGAGACTACACTTCTGTTTGTTATAATTGTGTTTTCTTTTCACTGAGTGCTCCAAAGAAGATGAGCCTAAGAGAAAGTCATTGGGATGGAGGCTCCTACACCTCTTAGGCACTTTTGAAAATCTTGCCCAGTGCTGTCTGTGTGTGATGTGTGTAAAGCTCCCACCATTCTGTTGTGCCACTGACAGACTGTATAAAGAATAAATAAAGGTGGAGGCTGATGATGACATGACTACTTCTGTCTTCCTACATATATTGGGTGAAATCCAGATCTGGATTTCACAAATTTCAAAGCTCAGTTGTGCTCATCTCCAGCCTAGAATGCATGGCAAAAGATCACAGATGTATTTGCTTTCTGTCTTTAACTCCTTCAACAAGATCCTAATGTGCAAATGAGACTTTATTGAAAGCAGAAAGTTAGTCCAGCAATCAAAGTGACAAAACCTGTATTGTGCAACAGCCTGTAATGTTATCATGGTCAGCTTAGAAAAGCCTACTTTTATTCTATTATGGTTATAAAAGCCATTAAACCATGGAGGCAGAAAGAGTGCTAGAAACTGGACATGCTTTGGTTGAGAGAACTCTGCAGGGGTCTGCAGGTTGCCACAAAAGTCATGGGAGGACAATGAACTGAAGGATTTTAGAAGTGGAAGGGCATGTTTTTAGGGAAACTCACTGAAATGTGTTTTGATTGGTTAATATTAATAGATGAGGTCACCACCTCCATTTGAGACACTGTTTAGTTGAGGCTCATTGACTGAGACAAGGGAATAATGGGGTAGGTGGATTGGAAGGAATGAGCAAGCCCTGGTTGGAGCTTGGTGAAGTTAGTATGGATGTGCTGTGGTGAAAATGGTCCTGTAAGCCTGGACTGCAGGAAGAAATTCTTTAGGAGATGGAAGAGAGGATGCATCCTGATATTCCTCTTTTTGTCTACATGTACACACCCACATGTAGGCAATGGGCATCCGCCTCCAAAACAAATCCTTATAGCCTGCGTCTCAGAATCTGAGTGAAATGGGCTTATCCCAGTGTGGGCTCTCCTGGCTGATGGTCAGCAGGTGTGTCACCAGGTAGCATGGTACAGTGGGTCTCAACGCCACACAGATGTGGTCCATGGGACATCCTCATGGCCATTCAGGTAGTATCTCTGTAATGAGTGGATGTGGCCCACATAGAAAGCTGCCTATGCAGCCCACGGTGGTAAATAGGTGACAACCACTGCTGTAGTGTCTCCTACAGGCCGTGGCATTCCCTTCCTGTCCACTGAACGTACCCCAATCCCCACTGCACCATGGCACTGAGTCATTCGCCTGTTTGGCACTTGCACCATTCCACACTAGACACCAGAAGGAAGAGGGGAGGCAGTTAGCAGTTTAACACAACGTAACAATCACCACAGCATTTTTCAAAAAGGAGAGGATGTTACAGATCTTCCCCTTGTGATGTCAGGACCAGAAAACCTTGCTGCTCCTGTAAATGTGTGTGCAGTTCCCCCTGGTGTGTTCCTAATACCTGGGAGCTGCTCTTGCAGTCACAACAGTCTGATTCCCATTTACTTTTACCCTCTAGTGCAACAGGCCTGAATATTTAGGAGCACAACTTCCATTGACTTGTGCTTCTCTGTTTCTCAAACACTTTTGAAAATCCCACCCTGAGGCCTATGTACAGCCCCAGATAGGAGTTGCACTGGTAGTGCTCCAGTTGGTGTCAGTGGAGTTATTTGTAATTTTGCAGCTTTGTTTGTGTTCATAGATGGCGGGGGGGGGGGATTCAAAATGTGTAAGTGACTAAGGTACCAAAGATCCAGGAGTTTCTTAGACACTAAAATGCTGAATACTTTAAAAAATTTCCTCCCATTTTGTAAGCTCCCCCATCTTCAAAGTGTCTGACAAAGTGGGATTTTCTCTTACGAAAGCTCATGGGATTAATAAATTTGTTAGTCTTTAAGTGCCACATGACTCCTTGCTTGCTTTAATGACAATTAGGTGCCTACATACCTTTAAAAATCTGGGCTCTTCTGAAAATTTTACCCTGAAAGACTAAGATGGAACCATTCTTCTCATCATCTGAGCTTCTACCTAGCACAGGCCAGAGATTTTTACCTACTAATTCATGCATACAGTTCAATAGCTTGTGGCTGAGCAGATCTTTAGAAGGATAGCTCAACTTCATTTGGAATCTTTAAGGGATGGAGATGCCACCACTTCCCTTAATAAGCTGCTACTGTGGTTAATTACTTCACCCTGCTGAGAGGGCAGAATTCCAGTTCTCGGATGGTAACAAACACTGATTCCCAACTGTTGAGGTTCCTGAGATATAAATAATACAAAAACTAAAAAGAAAGAAAGAAAGAGAAAGAAAGAAAGACAATATGTCATATGACTAGCCAAGCCCATAAATGGATACTTCATAGACATGTAGAAAATTCAGAGGTTTGGAACTTTCCAGTGACATAAAGCATTTATTTCTAGATTTTGTTGTCTGAAAATTATTGGACCTTAAATCTATCATTAGTAGTGCTTTCTGGCTCTTGTCCTGGACAAAGTATAGCGTGTCCCAGCTCCTGCATTGGTAATGTTCAGTCCCCTCTAATGAGATAATTATTGTATTCACACATAGCAAGCTACCCTACATTGAGCCATAGGTGAGTTCACAGTAAAGCCATTGATAGTTCAGGAAGAGTCAGTGGAGCCCAAGGCTTTGATGTTACTCTTTGAATGATCTGTGTTCTGTGACCCATTGCTAATTCAGCTTTCAGAGGTGACCCGTTTAGCAGCTGTCTATCTTTTCCTTCACTGATGACTATTGCATCTTTCTGTTTCAAAACTAGCAGGTCAGATAAACAGGAAGGGGGAAAAGAATTAAAATAGATCAGTGGAGAATACAAGGGAAGGAGCAAATTAAACCACTTGGAAAAAAGCCCGCAAGTGCAGAGGCAAAAATAAGAGCATGATAATAGGATAAAAAGCCTTCAGTCATGGTGCCTGCTGTCCTGCCATTGCTTAGTGTACCAAGACAATACTGAAACAATCAAACAGCAAACACACATACCTGAATGCAGGGCAGAGTGGAATGGATTTACAGCAAACAAAAGTTGCCTACCGGAGGAAACAGGGTTAAGACCAGCAAGCAGCAGCATTTTTAGTGGAAGTCTCTGATCCGGCAAATGCTTATGCATATGTAAGCATGTGACTGCAGGGTTTAAGTGTTTGCACATCTGGGCCTTAGTTAGCATACAACATGCAAGTAATTTTTATTTTCTACCCTGTAATCTAGATAATTTGTCTGCTGGAATGTGACCATGAGTTCCCCAGAAACTAGCCAAGCCGTCCTAGAGAGAGCCCTTGAAAAATACATGCTAATAAAGTGCCTAAATTCAGCTAGGTACTTGAGCACAAGTCTAAGCTTTGAGCTCATTAGTCATTAAGATAGGGGTGTGAGAATCCAACAAACCAAACCCCTAAATCCATCTGCATGAGACTCTTGCAAATCCTAACTACTTCACTGAGCACAGCTGAGGTCCGGGTTAAAGATAGATCCAAGTACCTACCCCATCTTTGGGAAACTTCAGATCTGAACCAAAATTCAGATGAAAATTGCAGATAGACCTACTTGTATGGCCCAGATTATTTTAGAATCTGAGCCCCTGCCCTTGCAGTCTTTAATGTGTATATTGGCACAATACCCCATCAGGTAGGACTGTGCTATAGTACAGATGGGAAAATGTGGCACAAAGAGATTAAAGACCCAAATTGCCTCTTAATTTCTATTCAAATCAATGGACTTTAGGAGCCTAAATGTCTTTGAGGATCTGAGCCAAAACATGCCTAAGGTCACACAAGAAGTCTGTGACAATGTGGGGAGCTGCTCCGAGATGTGCGTTTCATAGTAGCACCATAAGTTCTAAGCAGCCCTTTTCTGAACCAAACAGCCAGTCTTCCACCTGGAAACGCCCCATCTCTCCCCCACTGGGAAAATATATTCTGCTTCAAATGCTCATGTGAATTTTATGGTTTGCTCTGATCTCTGGTTATCTTGAAGCAGCCTTGAGGGAAGAAAGTACTTGACGAAAACAAATGCAGAAAAAGTAGTGCTTTCTTGACATTAATTAGGCTAGTAAAACCCTAAGACACATCATGCTCCCTGCTCTTGCAAGTCTGAAAGTTGAGAAACACAGTGCATTGATGGTCAACGTCAGCAACAAACCCACAAAAACTCTCTCTCCCAGTGCTATAATCTTCAAACAGCTTCCATGCCTATTTTCTTACCAAGTTCCTTGCTTTCTTTTGTTGTCTAAAAACTCATTAGATCCTGTGAGGAAAGCATAATGTGCTGCTGTGTAACTGAGTACAAAACAGGAGGTGGGAGGCAGACATCGAGGGATCCCAAAATTAAGAAGAAAAAAAACCTTTCCTTTTAACTCTAGACAAAAGAAACAGACAAAGACACACTGTTTCTGTGCCAAGAAGCCTTTATGAGTCTCTCCTTGTTTCATTTGAGGAACTAGACTGTAAGATAGAAATACAATTATTGTATCTTTTGGTGCTAGTTAACCCTGTCTAGTCCCTGCATTTGGAATAAAAGTGCAAGCCACAAATAGGTTTCATTTTATAGTGGCAAAGCAGGAATATTAATGAATGCACTGAATTGATGGCGAGGCCTTTCACATTGCTGTGTTTAATGAGCGTTGTCAGGTTTTTAAACCATGCTTCTGTTCTAACAGCCATTTCAATGGGAAAAGAATTTTAAACCAATCAAATCCCCTTTTCATTATATTTTGATCTTTCCTTTTTTCCATTTTGCTCCCTTGGTTAAAAATATCTGTTCAATTGTGCTTCCTGTTGTTTTTTTATTGGGCAGTTTCCCTTTGTGGTTTTCCTGGGTAACACATTTTGGGTGTTACTTCAAGGCACAGCAGTGCAGGTGAACTTTGAAATTACTTCCGACCCCAAACTGAGTTTGCATTACTGAAATTAATTTTCAAAACACAAAATATACTGACTATTCCCTTTTATAAAAGTGCTTTTTGAACCTACCTTTTTGGGCTAAATACACCAGTCATGGCATCCATCTAAACCAGTGAGCCAGATCCCATTCTGAGGTATATGTGTGTCAATCCAAAGTACTTCCTCACATGATAGTGGCATTACTCCAGCTTTACATCTGTGTAAAATGAGAATTATGTCTAATTTCTGTTACTCTCAATCAAACAACGTAATTTTGAGAGCTCTAGTAGTTTTCAAAAAAAAAAAAAAAAAAGATAATTTTAAAAGCCTGGAGATGAAATGTTTTTTTCAAGTGTTGTGTAAAAGCATGGAGGATGAATAGATGGCAGTGTTGTTATTAATTATTACAGTGGTGGTGGTGGCTGTGAGCCCCATTTCTGGACCACCCCATTGCACTAGGTGCTGTACGAACACAGAACAAACCTATGGAGTCCAACCAGGAAGCACTTCGTACTCATTAGGGCAGATGCCCTGCAGAATTCTAGGTGCCTCCTTTCATTACAGGTGAGGGGCCTGGGATAAATGTGTATGCTCTTTTTAAAAGCACTTTTTAATCAACTGAAGAACGGGGCCTTCTCTCGAGTGGTGCTGAGCACCCCCCAAGTCCTGATAAAGTAGATAGCACTTTATAACCCAGGAGGATCTCATCACCACACAGGATTGGGCTAGGAAATGATGCTACTTAATGGCTTGAGAGTAAGCATACAAATTCTTGACCTTACCTTCAGCTGGTTCAGCTTTCCAATACCTTCAGTTACTGCAAGCGTGCATATCTTTCCAGGACTAGTCCAAATTCTTCTCTCAGTTTTAAAGGTTCCCAGAGTCGGTGATTCACTGGTTTGGGTGTTAATCAGAGACCCTGGCTTTAAACCTGTTGTGGCCATAGACCTTCTGTCTGACTTTGGGCAAGCCACATGGGCCCCCATCCATTAATCCCCAGATTCACCAACTGCTTGATTCCCATTGAAATCGATAGGAGTTAGGCACCCAAAGTGTCTTTGAGAATCTAGGCCTTTGTTGCTATGTGCCTGTGGGTCTCCATGAGAAAAAGAGCACATTCCTACCTTCTGGGGTGGAGTGGGGTAAGCATTGTCACAGGTCCTACAGGTCTGGGGTCATGTAAGTATCACAGCTACTATGGTACAGTTGCTATTGCAATGAATCAGTGTCTAAATCTGGCCAGGTAGACACCTTGCATTTCCTATACAAGCCACAAGTCTATTGACCATATATTCTGTGTACTAGAAAAACAGTGGCTGGGCCTGGTGGAGTGGGATGGAAGTTGCTAAACACTTGCAGGTTTTCAAAATCGTTCTGAGTGTGAATCCAAGTCATTTGCCCCTGACCATGAAATGGTGTTTGTGTGAAAATGATTGGTTGAAACTTGCTGGTGCAAGGATTTCATTCTTCTTGTAACTCTCCTCTTCCCTTCTCTTTGCTCTCCAGCTCTGGAGAGACAGTCACCAGTGTGACGAGTCTGTCCCCACTACAGCCCAAAAAGGTAAAGAAAAAGAAAGCAAAAGCTGAGCAACCTCCAGCGGTCCCTGCAAAAGGTACGAGGCATCTAATGGAGCAGGCAGAGCTGTGTTTCTGGCGAGGAGTGTGATTGAGCCCCGAAGGCAAGGAGTTGGGAGCCTGGACTCTTGGGTTTTATCTAAGAATCTCTCACTCACTGCCTGAGCTAGGGCAAATTAATTCGTTTCTATGTGCCTCTGCCTTCGCACATGTCAGACAGGGCCATGCATACCTACAGTGTTTGCCACGTGTGATAAGTGTGCATGAAGGGCTTTGGGCCCAGGTCTTTGAAGGTTTTTGGTGCCTAACTCCTATAGTTTCTCACTTGCAAGGCACTAGAAAGAGGGGTTTTGTTATGTGAGATCTGCTAGCACTTCTTCATCTAGGACCAGACGGTCAAGTGCTCAGAACCCAGACAGTGTGCCAGATTTTCAAATGTGCCCACCAGCCATCCACACTCATTGTGACATGGGCACATTTTCAAAAGAAAAGAAACCCAGTGTGAGGAACTCTTCAGAAAATCCTCCGTGGATTGTAGGAACTGACCAGATGAAAATCCAGTCTTCTGGCCTAATCTCCTAAGGAAGTTCAACCTTACCTCCAACTTTATGCACACATTCCCCTGTGCATGCCTTTCTGAGCACCACTGCTCATTGAGTGCAGTTTGCATGTGCACCTTGGCTCACAAATGTGTGTGTCACAGCACCCAGAAACGCACATTCACTTTTCTTCACACACAAACAGGGGCCACACTTTGAAAACTCTGCTCTTTCTATGTTATGGATTTTAATAATGAATGGGCTTCAAGGCTTACCTGTGCATTTTTTGCTGTTGTTGCTAACCTGCTAATAATACAGCTTTGGAACTGCTGATGGCACATTAAAAGTAACCGCAGATTGTATTAATCTGTTGATATTTATTTTCACAGCACCAATAGTCAAGACTTTTCAGAAACCTAAGCTGTTAAAACCTCAAAGGAAAGTGACCCTGGTGAGTCATCTTTTTATATCACATCATTTTCACTGTATTCTTTTCTCTTGATAGCATTTGGGCAGCACTGCCACCACCCAGTGCTCAGAAAGTTTCTGTGACTGGCTTGAAAGACAGGAGATAATTTTAAAGTCATGCACTTTTTGCTATTTCAACTTCCCATCTTCTTTTCTGAGCCTTTAGTTTATGGGTTTTATTTTCAAGCTTTTTCTCTACAGCCATGAGGTCTAGAAATGTAATTCTTTGTTTTTGGGTTTGTTTGGGGTTTTTTAAAAAAATGAGTCTCACCTGGCTTCAAGCTTTAGGGCTTTGAAAAAACTACCAGATAGCACCTAACTTGTGATAATATTGTGGTCATTGATGACACTGGTTTTGAGTGTTTTCAGACACATAATATAGAACCTGATTCTGCTCAAAAATGGTATAAATCAGAAGTAACAGGGGTAAGTGAAGTTACACATCTGTAAAGCTAGTGTAAGAGAAAAGAAAACATCTAAGCAGTTGGGTGAATGAATCTTTAAAACACACTGACGTCCGCATACTGCTGCACTGATGCCACTGGCTGTCATGTCTCCTTGTTTCCTCGTATTCCTCCATTAGTCTTTCTGTAGCCAGGAGTGGTCTTTCATCCTACACTTAGGTTGCCAGCTTTTGGGGGCATGGACTCCTTTTGTCCTGTTTTTGTACAGCACCTAGCACAATGGGGTCCTGGTCTCATGGATAGTCTGCAGTCTCAAATGATCAAGAACATAAGAATGACCAAACTGGGTCAGACCAATATTCCATCGAACCCTGTATCCTATCTTCCAACAGTGGCCAATGCCAGACTCTTCGAAGGGAATGGACAGAACAGGGTAATCACTGAGTGATCCATTCCTTGCTGTTCACTCCCAGCATCTGGGAGTCAGTGGCTCAGAGCATGGATTGCATCCTCAACCACCTTGCCTAATAGCCATTGATGGATCAATCATCCAGCAAGCCAAGCAGACTGGCATCTTTCACTGTTGCTAATGAATCAATACCTCAGCAGGGTTTTAGGGGCACTGTGTCCCCAGAGCTTCTGTTCAATGGCATAGCTTTCAGCTGAGCGAACTGAAACCGCATCCCTGACTGTCAGCGCTCATCAGGTTTGTGTGCCCCTTCATGCATGAATGGGAGCGAACCACGGGGTCCTGACCTAACTCTCACTGAGTTCATTAACATTCTGCCAGACTAACCTCCCATTCAAGAGTTCCTGGAAAGGCTGTCGCGTTCCTTCCCAGAGGGGTCAGATTTCACTGGTGGGAGATCTGAAGTTTGCAAAGTGCATGAAAGGAACTAGACATCTGCAGTTATTCCAGTCTCCAAAGGCTTCGTGCATAGTGTTGAGATTGCAGAGGATGGTGCTCAAAGTCTGTAGACTACTGCTGCACTGCAGAGGATGCTATATAAATACATGGTGTTAATTACTATTATCCTTATTGTGCCTTGGCGCTGCTGCTGTAGCTAAGATTTTTCTCCCTAGCCCCTCCTTCTTCAGACCTCCTATTAAAAAATCACATGACCATGGGACATGTTTGCAGCTGAACTTGAAACACATTTGCTTCCAGTTGTGTTTTCTCTGTGAACTGCTGCTGGTGAATCTGGCTCCAAATATTCTTTCATTCTCCATCCAGCTACATCACACAGGGCCCTGCTGGAGGCTCAGTCTCTGTGTGTTTTGGAGGTGGACAGGGAAAACTGGCTTTTCAAAGAAAGCAATTGGCTTTGTTTCTCTCAAGTGAGTGAAGGCATCAGTTCCTGCAGACTCTGGTTTAGGGCCATGCTGTCAAGATTTAATCTGGAAGCAATCTCCATCCCTGGTTGTCTTTATTTTCATGTCAGAGGACAACTGGGGATGCATTGCAGCCGGGGACTACAATGCATCTGCAGACCTAGGCTTCTTTTAAAAGAACAGAATTCACCCAACAAAAACAACATGAAAGGTTGTCAAGCCCAGAAATTCACATAGCAATAACTTCCAGACCAAAAAAGGAAGGTGATTCATACACTGTCTCCAAGAACCAGCCATAACACACCCCCAATTGCTTTTTCACTTGTGCTGCCTCTGGAGTCATTTTTAATACCCGTGGTAAATCCTGTTCACTGGGCTGGTGTTTCTGCTACTTACCGAAGGATTGTTTAGTGGATAGGGTTCTGTGGATAGGGTTCTGTGTTCCCGAATGACTTTAGCTGCTTAATCAGTCACACGCCTCAGTAACGCTCTGTAAAACAGAGAGAGCTAAAAGCCACTAAGGAATTTGAAAGACTCTGATACAGCGGTAAGGGCTGAAGAGGAACATAGTCTAATTGCTGCAGTGTGTTTGATTGTATGCCTTCTGATAACCCACTGTCATGGCTACCTCATGCCCCATGGGTCAGACACTGTCCTTGTGGCCCAACATGGCACTCAGAAGTCATCCCATAGCACAGCTCTGGTAGAAGACCACAGCCTATGTATTACGCAGGAGGATCTGTGTAGCTCTCTCCTTGTGCTGTTGTTCCTTCCTCTTTTCCTGTTGCAAAGTGAGGACATAATTGGTAATCCTTGGGGGCCAAATCCTGTAGTAGGCAGACCATCAATGCAGGACCTGAAGGGATTCCTAGATGATGCACAGTCAACTTGGCCAAGCCCTCCTGCACTCCCTGGCCTGGTGTCATGGGCATCTCAGGGACATGTTGGATGGGAAGGGATATAGCTGGAGCAGAGCAGTGCTCTGGAGATCCCCGGCTGGTGGAATGAACCCCGGGTCCCTGGGGAGAGATCTAGGTTATACTTGGCCCCAGGATCAGGGCTTGTGATAGAGGGGGTGGGATAGGAAGCTTTTGTCTAATGACCCCAGGTCACACAGGCAAGGGGAACTCGGGCCCTCCCACTCCACTGGGTTCCTGTGAGACCAGTTTGACTGCTCACATGTTGTCATATGGTGTCAGTCTTCAGTCAGCTTCTTTGGGTCTCTTCTCACCTCTGCACATACCCCATCTGACTACCACCTGTCTCTGGGGGAACATTACCTTCTGAGCTTCCAGCCTTTGCCGCAGTTGCTGAGTCTTGTAGCTCTCCTGTTCATTGGCTTGAGATGGGCTCATCTTTGCTCCTCCCCTGGAGTTCTCAGGGCATGTCAGTCTCACTCTGTGCTGGCTGGTTGGCTTTTAAACCCCACCTCCGGTGTGAGTATGCTCAGCTGGGGCATAGGAATGGGCCTCTTTAGCCCATAGCTCTTCTTTTACCCCTTTTGTTCCATGAAGGGTTCATACAGCCAATCACACAACTTCTTCCTCATGTTCAATGTCAGTTGCTGTTTTCACTCCCCCCGTTTCCACTCCCCACATCTGTAGAAAAACCCTGCATTTTTGTTGTCCTTCCCAGCCTGGTGAAGAATTTCAAAACTGTTTGGCTGTAATGAGATATACCATCACACAGTCCTGAGGTTGGTGTCCTTTATACTGTTCAATCAGCATAGCGGGGCATGGTCCGTCTCTAAACTAAAGCATTTTCCCCACAAGTAATACCTCAGTGTGTCTACAGCCCATTTCACTGGTAGGACTTCCTTCCAAATTACTGAGCCAGATGACTCCCTTGGGAACAACATCCTACTGTGGTATACTATGGGGTATTCTCCATAGATGCCTTGGGATAGTACTGTTCCCAGGCCCACCTCTGATGCATCTGTTTGGTGCGTAAATATCTTAGTGAAAACTGAGTGGAGTACTGTCTGTTGATTTAACCACTTTTTTAGCCCCTGGAAAGCTTTCGTGCAGGCCACTAACCACAGTATCTTCCTGGGCCTGGTGTTCTTTACTGTGATGGTAGCAAAGTCTGGGATGAAACATTGATAGTACTCTGGAAAACCAAGGAATCGGCACATCTGTTGCTTAGTTTTGGGGACAGTACATTGTGCTCGGCTCTGTCATCATCACCCCTTAATCCAAGTTCCCTACATTTAGAGGGTCTGAGTCCCCTCGGAGCCCCTTTCCTCCTAGAAGGGCACCATCACCTCAAGTTTTTATGATCTCCAATAACACCTCCAAAGTCTACCCCAGAATTACTGGGTACATGAGGGTCTGCAAGACCCCAACCTATACCACCCTGGCACTCCTCCTTATCCATGGAATACAGGCGCAGATTGCCATGGACACACTGGAGATAAAACCATATCCACATCATCTCATGTGTCTTACCAGCTGTCTCCGGACTGTGGTCTGGCTACTCTGCAGGTTATTAGCAACATCAGAAACCCTCCATTGTCCCACAGCGGCACAGTCACTTTAGCAGGCCCTTTCTTCCTGGCCCAGGTGTGTATCCTCCATGGTTGTCCATATGAGCTATCCATAATGGAGCAGTCTCACTGGAAATGGCATAGCTGTCCACAAGAGAAATATGGGCCAATTGAAGGGTTCCTCCTATTTCTCTGTTTTGCCTGGAGTTTCCAGTTTTCTACCAGACAAGAGCCTGGGGTTCTTGACTATCTGAGCCCCAATGCCTGTGATCAAGTCCAGGATGAAACTTGGTCATGGGATACACAAAGACCAGCCTTTCAAACCCCCAAAGCTCCAACTGCACATTTTGCTACAAGCCTGCTTTTGAAAAATCATTTTGTTCCAGTGCAAAACCAATCCAAATTTAAAAACAGCTGTTGCTATGACAAGAAATTGTGACATCCTCTGATCTGCTCTAGTTGAAGTCATAAACAGCATGTGAGTAAAAGCCTTTATCCTATAATCAATAACAGTTAATACATCTTTCCAGAAACAGATTAATGTAGCCTAAATGGATTAACAGGAATGAACGTGCAAGAATTACTTTGAAATCCCCATTTCTGTTACTATTATGTAGCAGTTTCCCTTATGACAGTTCCTAAAAATCACCAAGATATTTGTACCCATTGTTTTCAAATGTCTATAAAAGCATTTTAGGTCCAAATTTTTGGAAGTGCTTGAAATTTGAGGGTCCCCAATTGAGACGCTGAAGGTGAGTGCCCAAAAGATCAGACGCCAAATTAGGGAAGAGTAGAAAGTAGGCCGTAGCAATTGGATCAAGGCTGTTAAAATGGAATAGATTCATAGATTTTAAGGTCAGAAGAGACAGATATGATCATCTAGTCTGACCTCCTGCACAATGCAAGACATGGAACCTCCCCACTCACTCCTGCAATAGACACCTAATTTATGACTGAGTCACTGAAGTATCCAAATCAAGACTTCAAGGTACAGAGAAACCACCAGCAAGGGACACATGCTCCCCATGCTATAGGGGGAGGCAACTCCCTATGCCCCTGCTAATCTGCCTATGGGGGAAAAATCCCCTTCTGACCCCAAACATGGTGATCAGCCAAGCCATGAACATGTGGGCAAGACTCACCAGCCAGACACCCAAAAAAGAATTCTTTGCATCGATTCAGAAGCCAGCACACACAACATCCCATCACAGGTCATTAGCATATCTACCACTAGTTGTGAAAGATCACTTTATTGCCTAGCTGGGCTGTCCTATCATACCATCCCCTCCATAAACTTCTCTAGATCAGTTTTGAAGCCAGCTAGATTTTTGCCCTCACTGCTCCCCTCGGAAGGCTATTCCAGAACTTCACTTCTCTGATGGTTAGAAATCTATGCCTAAAACATGTGTCCTAAAAAGCCCACCACAGGAATCTTAGATTTAAAAAAACCTGTATCACACAAAGATGTCTGAATGTTAAGGATCAAATTCTGCTTTTGGTTAATCTGATGTGAGTCAATGGAATAGGGTGAGCAGATAGCAAAAGTGAAAAATCAAGATGGAGAAAAAGGGCAGTTGTCATCTATATAAGATAAAGCCCTGAATATTGGGACTGTATCTAAAAAATCATGACATCTGGTCCCCCTGCAGTGAAATTATTGTTGGAAGGGTAAGTGAGGGAAAAAATGGGCCTAATTCTGAACTCATGTACACCAGTGGAAACAAAGAGTGACCTCTTTGAAATCTCAAGGGGTATGTCTACAGTGGAGCCTTAGGTTGACATAACCTTCCTTAAGTTGCTCCACATCTACATGCGCTTTTATTAAGCCGACTTAAGCTCTGCCTTAAAGTCGACTTAATAACACCAGCACTGAAGGTCGACTTAAGCATTAAGTCAACCTTATTAAGTCGACTTAAGGCAATGTAGATGGCAGAAGTGTTGCTGGCCCCAATGAAGGGTCTGGGCCCTGGCCTGAGTCCCACCCCCTACTCCACCCCTGGCCCAATCCAGCCATGGGGGCCCTATCTAGCTCTAGACACCACCAGCAAGCAGCTTGGTGTCGGATCCGGCCCCTGCTGTTGCCACAAGCAGCAGGTGGCTGGGGCCAGATCAGGCCCCCAAGCCAGATTGGGGCCATGGAGTTGGATCAGGCCCTAGGGCGGGGCAGGGCAGGGCAGAAGGCAGGACCCAGGTCCTGACCCTTTCCTGGGGCCAGCAGTGCTCCTGGGGGTATGTCTACACTGGAGGCTGTGTTAAGTCGATTTAGTGAGGTCAACTTAACAGAGCACTCCAGTGTAGATATACCCTTAAGTCGACTTAACAACCTTAGACATACCTTTAAGTTGAGCTCGTTAAGTTGACTTAAAAGAGCCCTCAGTGTAGACATACATATGCACTAAGCAGCCAGCAGCTGGGAGCCAGAGGACCCAGGAAGGGAGGCCAGGCTGAGCTGATTTGGGCAGAGCAGACCCACAGCAGCTGGACCAGCAGAGAGCCAAGTGGAGCTGAGCAGAGCTGGAGGCAGTGACAGAGCCAGAGGTGCCTGAAGCTGGGGCAGGAGGCCAGAGAAGGAGCCCAAGCTGCTGAGCTCATCTGTGCAGCCCCACAGCAGGAGGGCCAGAGGAGCCCCACTGAACCCAAGCAGCAGCTGGGAGCCAGAGTTGCAGCCATCTGGAGCTGGGTGTGGTGAGCAGCTGGGGAGCAGTGAAGGGGGGCTGACCCTGGGAAGAAGGGCCCTGCCCCTGGAGCTTGGGGACGTGTGGCCACAGCTGGAGCCTGCATCTGGCCCCCTGGATCATCCAGTCGCAGCCAGGCCTGGGCAGAGGGCTTGCAACGTGGAGGACAGACTGTGAGACTGTTCCTCAGGCCCCAGAGACTCTGTCTGTAGTGCTCCCACACCAGGCAGTGGTGCTGGGGGTTTATTGTTCACCTTTTTCCACTCTTTTTTCTATTTTCTTATGGGGTTATTCTTTTTATTTCTGTATGCTTAAATAAATTGTATATAATGTATATAGTAACTGGTGGGCCAGAAGAGTGGTCAGTGTGGTCAGCACCCCGGAGTGGGGACACCCTATCCCTGTCCTGAGAGACCACGATAAGAGTGGGGGTCGAGCCCCCAGGAATCCTGGGGCCCAGCCTTGTCGGGGTTACGGAGACTCTTCCAAACAGGAGATTGGGAGGTGAGCCTTTGAGGTCAGGCAGGCCTTGGGGTAAAGGAAGTGGGAGCAGGGACTCAGATCCTTTTGCTACCCACCTTCACCGGGGTGGTATACAAAGTCTGGGAAGTTCCCCACAAGAGCAGGTCCATCCCCCCGCTTACAATTAGTTCACTCATTATCTGAGCCCACACTAAAGAGGAGGTGTGCCATGGATGAAGGGTTTCTGCACTACCTACTCCATATTTCTTATGGGAATTCTCCCAAAGGCACAGCTACCTACATCAGGCTAAAGGACATCATAGGATGTCTTACTGCACAAGACACTGCACAAGCTATTGTACAGCTGCCTTCTGTGCTAGATCTGCGTTCACAGATGCTGCATGGTCACTCAGTGACAGGCAGTAGAAAGATAGACTTGTTCGGGCAAACTGAGATAAGGTACCGAAATTATGATAGAGACAGACTGCTCTGGAAATCCTAAGACATCAAGGCAGGTCTTCAAGGCCCATTACTTAATAACTCCAGTGTTGTGAGATGAGTTTTATAATAACCTAAATACCAGCAAAATTATTTCCAGAGGACATGTGCTTTAGGTTTCTGGAAGGATGTTTATAATAAGCTAGAAAATTTCTTTTGTTGTTAATGTGCAGGAATTGGTTTGCAGTTGAATTTTGAAAAAAAAACTAAATAAAAGAGTATGGGAACCTGCATAAAATATGGACATAATCTCAAGCGAAAATTAAAAAATAAATAAACCCCCATAATATTGCATTCAAGTCCACAGCACTGTATAAAGCCTTTTAAAAAACTTTTCTCAAGTCATACTGCTCTTCTTTTATTCTGAATTAAAACCGTATGCTCCCCTTGATGCTTAGGCATTCCCCCTGACTGCCATTCCCCATTAGTGACAGTGGGAGATGTGCGCAGATCAAAGGAAGCAGAGATGCTGAAATTGCAAAGAGGAATGCATGTTTATGGGATGCTAGAAGCTCAGAGCGTAAGAAAGGCAGAACTCCAAGGGCCAAATTCTGTCCTCCCTGGGGAATCTTCTCTTGTAGCCAGTAGCAGCCCTATCTGCATATACCTAGAAGCGGTTGGTTTTAAGACTTGGTAAAGCTAATTTTTCAATTAGTTTACACTTCCTCATCTGTGTTGTCTGGCCAGAGAAGCCCAGAGGAGCAGAGCTCCGGCTTCAAAACAGTCTCAGTTGAACATCTTTGATACCTGTCAAGTTGCCGAGTTTCAACAAATTTATGGCCTAAGCCATGATCCATCCACAGACAGCGTAATGGGCCTTGGATCTAGCCTATAAATCAGAATCCTGCAATCCTTAATCAGGCAAAAGTCACGCTGACACAAGCATTTAGACGTAGGTTTTTAAAGATGACTTGGGGGTTAAGACACAGGATTGGGAATATTCCTCACTCAGCTACCATCTTGTGTCAACTTCACCAGGACTCAAAATTGATCAGACACATTATTTCTAGCAAATGATTCCCTCAGCTATAGTAGTCAAGTACTCTGTAAATACAAAGCACACTAACTTGTAGGTACTAGCTGTTTAATTAGTAAGTGTCTCCAATCTTCAGAATTTGGTTTCCAGATCTTTTCCCAGACTTTTCTGATGCTGTCTTGAACACTTGAGAAAGGGGAGCAGTCCAGGGCTATAAAATACTGAGAGAGGGCTAAGGAAAGCACTTTGGTTATGTGTAACTTAAGGGCAGAATACTCCCAAAACTGCTGTTTGTTCCTTTTTCAGAAACATGCTTATAAAGTTAGTACTTTTAAGATGGATTTTTTTCAAAGGCACCTGGGAATTTTGGATGCCCAGTTCCTATTCATTTTAACTGGGTGGCCAAATTCTTTTTCGAAGGTATGATAAGCTCTGCCTTAATTATTGATTTGCTAAGTGCTGAGAAATGCACTCAGTTGGTATACAGTACATGAAACTAAAAGTAAGGACATGACTGGCACCTGCCAATATTTGCTCCAAAAACAACTCTAAAATTCACAGAGCTGGTTTTTGAGACTAGACTGGTAGTTTTTGAATACCATCCAGAAACGGAGAGGAGAGGAAGCCAGTGAAGATGCTGGAGAAAGCCATGATTTGGTCAGATTTCTTAGTTGTGCAGATAAATCAGTATAAATCAAGTTTTTTTCTTCAGTGTTGCTCCCTATAATAAGCATTTACTTTTAAGTATAATGAATGGTTAGAAGCATTTCAGCTTGTTTTCTTAAACAAACATCCCTTTGTATTCCCAGGAACATTTTCCCGGAAGCTAAAAATCAATCAACCAGAGTAGCTCCAGGTTCACTGCAGAGAAAATATGAATATTATATTTTAGGAGCTATCACCATAGCATAATTAAGGGGTTTAAGTATCAGTGAATTAGAGACAATCTGATGATTGTCTTGGAAATATAGGCTTGTGAAATACAGAGACACTATTTTAGCCACTGCTTTTCAAACGCTTGCTTGGTGAAGCAATTCCTATAGTGACTTTGGAGTGACGTTTTTAAGCTAGGAGTTTTATAGCTACAACCTCTTGCAGGCATGGGAACAAATTCACCCTTTGCAACACTGTATTCATACACATGCCTTGAGTAAGTGATTTTTTTTTATGAGTGAATAAAATCCCATTCAGCCCCCCACCCCCACCATTATTAACCATGTAAAGGTGAGGCAGTTAATTTTATGTCTAGGCTGTATGGTTGTCTGCTGGTTCTCCTGCAGTGGGTCTTTTGCTTTTCTTAGGGATAGTGGGTCAGGGCAGCCCCAATCACCTCAATTCATCCCCATGCCGTGCTTACATTGGCATGACTGTGGGGAAGGCAGGGAGGGTTGGGACCCGGGCCCACCTTCTACTCTGGGTCCCAGCCCAAGTGCTCTGTGAGGTGCAGCTATGTGCTGCTGACAGTGTCCTGGTCTACACTTATTTCCCCCGGGTTGTCTTGCTCCTCTGCCCTCCCAGTTCCTTGTACCCAGTCTCCCCTTAGGCCAGTTTTCCCTTCTCCGGTCTCAGTCTCTGCCCTTTCTTCTCCTCTCAAGTTCAATTATCTTCCTCAAACTCTGCTGCTCCTTAGCCTCCCACAGCACCACCCTCCTGCTCCTCCTCCAGCTTGTGCTGCCTTTGTTTGGAGCAGGGAGGCTTTTATCAGTCACCTGACTACTTAATTGGTCTCCGGTGCCCGTAATCAACCTGCAGTAGACCCTGGTCAGCCACGGGGGAACAAAGCCTTCAGCATTCTGAGGCTCACCTATCTCCCATCTTCTACTCTCAGACTGCCTGCTGCCCTTGATATCTCACAGCTGGTACAATTTCATGGTTAGTTTGCAAGTTGGCATTACACCAGGAATAAGGCTGGCTCATTCCCTGAGTGAAAGGTATGTGTGTATATAGATCCATAATCAATACCCATGTAGTGATTTGGGGATTCTGACCATATAACCAATCAGACATGAGTTCCCCCTCCATGATTAGGAGTCAATGACTGCCAGGTGTTGTTGAGCAGGTTATTTCTCCCCAAGATGTGTCATACCGTCAGCTGTGATTTATGATCTCACTACTTGACAGTGTTAATGATTTCTTATGAGGTTATATCTGAGCAAATAAACATAGAGAGACTGATCAGTTTCCACTGATCCATCTGTCCTTTCAAAACCTTCTATCCAGTCCCCTTTACTAGTTTTCTTTCCACACTAGATAACTCTACTGCAAGGGTCTCAAACTCAAATCACCACGAGGGCTGCATGAGGACTAGGATATTAGCCCAAGGGCCACATTACCAAAACCTCTTCATACAGCAAAGGCATCAGTTTATTTGATTAAAATTAAATTAATTAATTGAATTCAAAATGATTGTAAATAGAATTAATTAATTTTTAATTAAAATTTAATTATTAGAAAGCTTTTACATTAAAATTTTTTTTAAGTTTGTTTTAAAAAATGGAGAGAAAAAAAGAAGGGAGGGAAAAGGAAAAAAGAAAGAGAACGAGAAGGAAAGAAGAAATGAAAGAGTCCATGCCACTTCTTACAAGTAGCAGGAACAGTCTCCGAGTTCAGCTCCTAGATGACTCTTGCTGCTTGTAAGAAGCAGCAGGAACACTCTCCCTCTTCCAGCCTCTTGCAAGAGACTCGGAGCCAGAGATGGTCCATGCCACTTTTTACAATTGGCAGAGGCAGTTTCTGAGCTGCCACTCCAAGACACCTCGTTGCTTGCAGAGACCATCTCCTGCTCCAAGTCTCTTGCGAGAGGCTGGAAGAGGGTTCCCTGCAGCCCTGACCCCCCCCAAGAAACGAGCCTGCAGGGCTCTGCCTACCCCGCCCTGTCCCCCAGTCACAGGCAGCAGCAGGCTCCAGCTCTTCCCTGGCTGGCAGGCAGTGGGACTGCCTGTGGCGAGGCCCTGCGAGGGAGGGGGACATGCAGCTGGAAGCACTGGGCAGGACTCTGGAGTCAGGCAGCTATGGCTCGGCTGCAAGCTCCCAGTGGCGGGGCTCCTAAAAACTCAGCCAGGGGTACGAACCCCTGAATTCCTGCCTGTGTGAGGGGCCGCAGGCAGGGATTCCATGGGCCGCATGCGGCCTGTGGGCCGCGTGTTTGCGACCCCTGCTCTAGTGTTTGCAACCTCTTCATGGGGACGCATTGTAGGACTTGTGGAGGACTTGGCCTGTGGGGATTTGAGGACATCAGGAGAATGTTCTTTTGCACTCTTTGAAATGTGCTTTCACAGTCAGGTTCAAACTCCAAAAACAATCCATCCAAAACTGTTGCTTTATACATGCTTTCATGCAACGACCACAGTCACTCTAGCTTCACTCAGAAAGAGCTGTGGGACTTTATCAAACCTTTTTGTGGAGCTGGACGGATCCCTGAAGATATACAACCCTCTCTTCCCCTTCAAACCATCTGAGTTTTGTACAATTTCATTTTTGATGTATTCTCTTGTTTAAGTTTTGGTGGAACGCTAACCATTTTTGTTTCCCTTCCTGATACCTTTTTATTCCCCATAATATCCTTCTTAAGAGGAGGTGATTAAAATAGCACTCAGTGGACCAAATTCATTCTTGGTGTAACACTAATGACTTTGGTGGTATTGTATTAGGGATGTGTTTGGTCCCCGAACAGCAGTGGGATGCACTAAAATCTGTTTTAAGTAAGGACCAATAAACCTCTTGCTTAGAGCCAATGTCATCATGTGCAATGAATGTGGGATTTTCCTCTAGCAGTTCCACTTCTGTTTATAAAAAATGGGTTCACATAGCACCTTGGGGGAATGCTATGTGAGAGAAGTTCCAAAGGAGTAGCCATGTTAGTCTAGTTCAGCAAAACAAACAAGGAGTCCTGTGGCACTTAAAGACTAACAAATTTATTTATGGCATGAGCTTTCATGGGAGAAAAGCATCTGATGAAGTGTGATTTTCTCCTGTGAAAGTTCATGCCATAAATAAATTTGTTAGTCTTCAAGTGCCACTGGACTCCTTGCTTGTTTCAATGTGAAAGAAGCAGCCCTGGTGCCCTGGGCCAGCAGACATCCCCACTGATAGCACCACCATGGAAAGCTCAATTCATATGTCTAACTCTAAGGACAGCATTCAACATCCTAATGCCATATTTATTGATCCCTTCAAGTGGTAACTCAATTGAACCTCTGACATTTCAGAGCTCACAATGGCCAGGAATTGCATTTGGCTTTCACTTCCTAGGACTAATTCAACTTGCAGATCCAGCTGCATCTTTTCAGAAGCACTAACTTGTCACAAGTGTCTGCATAAGCGTTTTTTTGAAACCTCCCTCTTACCAGGGAAAATCTGACTTTCTGGCTAAATCAGGAGAAATGTCCAGTGGTTAAATGCAAAACTCTGTGGACAAAATCCTCTCTTCCTAGCCTCTCAGGACACTTGATTTAAAATGGTGCGCAAATCAGGGAGCCCTCCTTGTCCCAAGGGGCCTCAGACTTGGGGCTGTGAAGTGCAGAGCTCTTTGGAAAGCAAGCTATTGATGGGAATGGGTGCAGGACCAATAGAAATTCTATTAGATTGATTTTCCAATGGTTGTAAAGCATGGAATTGTCAAAAGTACCTTGTGTTGGCCAAATTCTGCTGTTTTTGACGCCAGTGGTAGTTTTTTCAGTTAAACCAGCACTGAATGGTTTGGAAAATCTCAGCCAGCATGTAGTGCTGTTGTAAGAGATTCAGCCTCACTCAGTGTTTCACAGTGAGCCACTCCACTGCTTGGGTCACAGACAGGTTGATGAGACAACTACAGCCATGATTAACAGATAGGGTCTTTTGGCTCCAAGCTGTAGCGTTATCTCTGCTCTGAATTTCAAGGTGCTTCATCACTCAACCACTGTTGGGCATGGAAGTCTGCAGCCTCCCCTAGCTCTTGGAAGTTCTGGGAGGGCAGGACTGCAAGTGGTTTGGGAACCTTCTCCATCTGACTCTGGGCCTTTAGAGAAAAGCTTCAAAGTCTTGCCATTGACTTGAATGGAAGAAGATCCTTTAGACACATGTTTGAAAATTGGGTGTGAAGTTAGACACCCACATGCCACCGAAGAGGTTATTTAGGACCCTAACTCTCTAGATGTTTTCCCAAAACAGATACTCAAATAGGGGTTTCAGCACCTAACTTTAGTCACATAGGATTGACTATTGGACATAAGTGCTTGTGTGCCACATAGACAGCAAGGATTCCCTGGGGCCTCTTCCTGTCACTGGAATTTGTACCAGCATTCACCAAAACCAAAAGATCTGCGGGTTGTTGTAGAAAGTCAGCTGTATAGGTGATGCTGTCACCAAAAGGGCTAATATTAGTAGGAACAGAGAGGTGACCCTACCTCTGTATCCATCACGGGTGTGAACACTGCTGGAATTCAATGTCCAGTTCTGGTGTTCACGATTGAAGAAGGGTGTTGATAAATTGGAGAGGATCCAGAGAAGAGCCATGAGAATGATGACTTACATTATGGTGATAGTCACCAGGAGCTCAACTGATTTAGTTTAACAAAGAAAAAGTTAACGTGTGACTTGATCCCAATCTGTAAATACTTACATGAGTAACAGCTATTTAGTAATGAGCTCTTCTATCTGAGAATGTTCAACATGCTTCAATGACTGCAAGGTGAAGCTAGATGTAACCCTTCTGCCAGGGCACGATGGCAGAATAAGGGCCGGGTTCTCTATCTAGGGGTTTCCAAATAACGTACCACACCAACCAGCTCGAGCCCCCACCCAGTCTTCTGGGAAATCCTGCACTTTTCCCTGGGCACCCCAAAGAGGTAATACTTCCCGCTTGCAAGCACAAGTCTGAGTGTAGTATACAGAACTTTTAATAGTAATGAAAAAGAATGTAAAGGTATAATAGCAAAAATCAACACTGATTTGGAGAATCAGTGCAGAACAAGACTCCCACCAAAATCCCACACTGCATAACAGAGTGTATGAACTCAACAGCAAACACCAGCACTGATCTGGAGAATCAGTGCAGAACTCAGTTCCCAACAAACCCCAGGGTATGTAGAGAATGTCTTTCACACCAGCTGTCTGCCTCTGCCACCCACTGGTCACTCACTCTGTCCACTTGCACTGTCCCTTGGGTCTGCCCACTGGTCACTCATGCTGTCCAGCCCTCTACTGGCCACTCTCACCATCTGCTGGGCACCAGCACTGCCCACTGGCTGCTCACTTCATCCACTGGCTTTGCCTGATGTCTGCTCACTGGCCACTCCTGCTGTCCAGCCATCCGCTGGCTGCTCTCCAGTGATTTCAGCTCTTAAATTCAGAACAGCTGCAAACAGCTCCTTCAGTTGAAATAGCAAAAAGAAGGTTTCACAAGAAACCTGACCATAGATATGTCTTTTGACAGTGGGGCAAGGTAGTGCCTCAGAAATAGCTCTGAACAGAACTAATGCTAATCTCTACCCATTCCTACCTATACCAGGCTGAAAACAGAGAGTTGGTCCCTCTTTCAAGTTCCTTTTTTGCTAATGGTAACTTTTCACCCTTTAACTAACCTAAACAGAGCTTGAACGATCAAAAGTGTAGCATATTACAAAAGACAGTATTTCATTTTTCTCTTCAGCAAAATTACAGATATTGACAGATTTGTGATCAAATAAACCCAAATACCATTAACCATCATGCTCTGCACCCATCAGTGAGACTATGCTAATATCTAATGGTGCTCTTTGTGCTCATGCAAATACAAAACCCATGCAGATTAGTTGCCCCCCACCCCTTAGAAGCTGTTAGGCACAGCTTCTAGACCAGCCTTCCACAGACAAATTCTAATGGGAACTAAGGTATACATTTTTTGACAGTGAGAGCAATTAACCATTAGAACAGTTACCAAGTATCGTGGTGGATTCTCCATCATGGACAATTTCTAAATCAAGACTGGATGTTTTTCTAAATCCTCTGCATATGAATTATTGTAGAGAAGTTCTCTAGGATGAGTTTCCCAGGTAGTCAGACTGTAGGATCAGATCAGTCCCTTCTAGCCTTGGGTTCCATGACTGAAACGTCCTCTGCCATGATGTTCTCATCCCCACCTAGTAAACAGGTAGAAATCCTCAGAAAGACCTCCACTATTCCAGGTGTCGGCCCTCTTCATTGATGGAATATGGAGCCCTTCACCTCCACCAGTCTAAGTATCTGGAGGGAATCCAACCTTGTGGATCTCAGATCATCCATAGTGAAAGCAGATCAGCCGCACCAAGAATTACGATGCCAGTGGTTCCCTCCCAAACCACTGGGAGGTGACAGATGCTACAGAGCAGGAGTTCATGCTGCATCAGGAAATATTAATTATCACGAGAATTCCTGTTTGTGGAGTGCAAGTCCTACAGGTCCTCTCACAGTGCCTTGCTGAGAGAGAATGGGTGTCTGTACATACACAGACTGGCTCTTTAATTCAAGTTGTATGTGTTTGCCTTTGAAGGCCATCAATTCAGTTCCTGGGGTTGGCCAACAAGGCAGCCATCCCACAGTCTGGCTCCAAAGACTGGGGCTTGTGTGAAGGACTACCTGGACTTAGGATATGTCTGCGGTTTCCTTTCCTTGTGTGAATGATTTGATCTCCTTCATCCACTCCCTGCATTTCTGCAGAGAGGAACAATGATCTAGTCCATGGCTGGGCTGGTTCCAGCTGGCCCTGTCAGTGCTTTCTGCTGCTGTAAATATTTGGGCCATGACACTCTATTTATGCTTCTGAGCTGAACCATCTGGATACTATCAGCACTCTTCATGTGGAGCAGTCACCAAGCACGAGTACAAAACAGGATGTTACTCAAATATCAAATGGAAAAGACCCAAGATTTGTGTCTGGCATGTGCCAAAGAAAACGAGTGAAAGAGGAGATGTTTTGGAAAATACCGAGAAAAGATAATTTATGGCATCTGGGCATTGCTGAAATACTCAGCTCCTGAGAGACCTGATTAGATTCAATTTATTGCTGGGGGTGGGGGTGGGGGTGGGGGGGACACCTTGGAAACTCAGAGCATTTGGCTCAGTGAATCAGTGTCACAAATCATGGCCATGCACAATGTTTTTACGCTAATCATCTTTTCTCTAAAGTGACCACTGACAACGCTTGGCACAGTGCAACCACCCACCTTGAACCACCCAAGCCAGCTGTGGCAGTGAACACACAACAGACATTGCTTCATTTTCTCCCTGCTCATCCACACACACAATAGTGTGACTGCTGTCAGGCAAAGGAAGGTTTTTTTTTGCACTGGTGTTTCTGCACAACTCGTGAGCTAGTAGAACTTTAATATTTACGAAGCTCCCTGAGGTACTTGTTTGGGACACATGCATTTGTGAAGGCCAGAAAATAAATGTAGTACTTCACTGGAGCAAGTAAATATAACTTTCTCCCTACCTTGCTTGTGCTACAGTTATATGCCATTGTATCCAGGATGGTCTGAAAGTGGTGCATGAACATGGAGAGTGAACTTCACTGCTACCATCTATAGTTGATGCAGTAGTCGCTAAAGTTTTTCTGTCCCTTGAGATGTAAAGATGACTCATAAATCAAGTTGGGGCCTTTTCAGCCTCTTTATGTCAGATACAGGAAGTCCAGAGAGTTGTCTGAGTTTGTTTGGTTTTTCAAATCTGCTTGTTTTTGTAATTAGAAATTCAAATTCACCTGAGGTTAGAAGACACTTTGCTGAGCTGAGAGCTAGCAAAATGGTGAGATCACAAAAGCCAAGAGAATCCAAGTTCATCTATTAAGAGCAGGAGAATCCTGGGCTATTGTCTCAGACTGTGCAAAGTTATCATTTTGCACAAAGAGTCTCATGGGTAAAGGTTCAATGTGCTTTCCTCCTTCAGTGAACACTCATTGTAAACATCCCTGAGACCTCCCAGAAGTTCTCCAACTACACTAGACTTGACATTCCTGATTATTGTAAGGTCAAAATGAAACAGCAATTATTTTTTTTTAAGCCTCAGACCCTCCAGGCCTTTTCTATATGCCATTAATGCAACAAGCCCATGTGAAAAAAACCAACCAAACAAAAAAAATCTTTTCCAGCCCACCTCTAATACCTCAGGTGGTGAGTTATGCAGACTAATTACCAGTCTCTCAAGAGAAGCCCCATTACTAGGGTAACTTAAAACTAACCTGAAAAAGACTTGGAGGGAGATCCTGATGGCTCTTCCTCCTTTTATGAGTTTGTGATGTATGTTATACTATATCAGTTACAAAGCCTGAAGAAAAGGATTTGGACAAAGGTTCTGAATCAAGAAAGCTTGTGATGGAAGTGATTGGATTCTGAAGAATTTATTTTTGACACCATTTTAAAAGAACTAGGTAATTTTCCAAAGTGTGTCAGGATGTGATCAGTCACGGCTAGCGTACCCCCCACGTCTCTTTGAAACATAGAAAGTGAATGACCAGTTGTTCTTTTCTCTCCTCATCTTTCAGTTTTGCCAATGAGTTGTGGAGTTTTTTTGGTTTGGTTTGGTTTGGTTTTTTTTGCACTATTACGTTGATGTTATCGATATCAGGAGGAAGGCAGCATTTTCTTAGTTTTGACCTTGCCAAAATTCTGTGAAACCCAAAAGAGATAAGGAGTTGCAGAATTAATTTTCTTTCCCTGCCTGTCTGAAAATTTGTTTTCAGAGAAACAAACCAGCAAAATATCATTTAACACATGGACGATAAGTGAAATATAACAAAGTGGCTGGAACAACCCCTGTCAAAAAAAACCCCAAACCAGATATCATATGACTTCTATCGCAGGGTTACCTTCCATGCTCTGTTAATACGCATCCTTTGCTGAAAGCCGAATACACATCTCAATTTTGACCCTCCTGTGTGTTTCCTCATATTTTCAATCAAATTATTACATACTAGAAATATGCATAAGGGAAATTATTCTACACATTTTATGGTGTGCTGTTGCTTGCAGCAGTAATTGTAGTACCTTTTCCACTTATGAAAGTACTAATTTTATTTGGTTTTATTGCTTTTCTAGATGCAATTATTTATTTAGTGTGTTTTGGCTTTATTAAATTATGTTTACTGTAGGAATAGCATAAAAATGTATGAAAGCAAGGCATCAGCCACTGTTGCCCGATGACCTGTTTGGGGGGGGAATCTAGTGTTATTTTTCATATCCAAACATAATAGAATGAAGAAGGAATAAAGAGATAATCTACACTAGAAAACAATGCAATTTTGAGCTAATATAATAAAACACCTGGACAATATGATTTCATAAATCTTAGCTCTAAAATTTACATGAGCTGGGCATCAGGGTGGCTATTTTAGGACACGAGACATTTTCTAAATGGAAACAAACATGAAATATAGTTAAACAGCAGGAGGGAAAGCAAACACAGGTTGAATTTGCCCCAAGCAATTGATTTCTGCAAAGCTACCTAAATATTTCCATTGCAGAGGATGAACTGGTGCAGTCTTTAGCCAAGCTGAGTTTTCAATTGGCAAGGATCAGTTTGCCATGTCTCACCAGATTCATTCTTAGAGGGGCCTCCACATACATCGTGCACTGCTACATGTAGGACCCAGTCTGACCCCTCTTTGACTTAAAGGTCAGAAGAGACCAATATGATCATCTAAGGACTCCTGTGGCATTAAAGACTAACAAATTTATTTGTTGCATAAGTTTTCATGGAAGAAAATCCCACTTTGTCAGACGCTTTGAAGATGGGGGACTTTTCAGAATGGGAGGAAAATAAATGCAGGGAAGTGTAAGTCATAGGATCAAGTCACACTGTAACAGCAAATCAAAGCAGCTTTTAAGATTCAAACACTGGGAAACAGCACATAGGCAATGGCAAAACTACCTGTGGCTTCCAGCTTTTGGGGTGGATCTATCACTGTCTGTTTTTCCTTGTGTCCTAACTCACTGCATGCTGAATGGGACATTAAATTAGTGTAGCTTCCACATTTGGATTTGTATTACACAAAAGCCAGCTAGAGGCAGGAAGGCACAGACAGTTATAAATGCAACCACAAAAGGGTACTTCTGTCCGGCCAACAAAGGTAAAACAAGATCCAGTGGCTGGAATTTGCAGCTGGATAAATTCAGGCTAGAAATGAGCACATTTTTAACAGGGAGGGTAACTAACTGCTGGATCCACATAAGGATGTGGTAGCTTCTCCAAATCTTTGAGTCTTCAAATCAAGATGGGATGAATGTTTTTGTAAAACCAGTGCTCTAGCTCCATCCCAAGGTATGAAATTGATGCAAGACACACTGGGTAAAGTCCTTAGGTATCTGCTATGCAAGAGGCCAGACTATATGATCATGAATAGGTCCTCCTGGGCTTAAACATCTCTGATCCAGGAATCGAACAGAAATTGCATATACCAGGTTCACAGCATTGTACTAGTGCCTGAGATATAGAAATTGCAGTCGAATGGGATTACATATGTACTCAAAGATTAAACACATGAGTGTTTTCAGGGCTGAGGCCATTGGTTCTAATTCCAAAAATCCTTACTCAACTGTGACCTGTCCATGCTTAGGGCAGCCCTCCTGGAAATGCCAAAGTCAGGGCATGCTGCAAAAAGGAGAGCAGATTCTCCCAAACTGGTGGCTAACACTGCAGTTAGATTCACCAATCAATGCTTCTGACTTCCTGCATTGGTTATCAAGTAGCTAAAAGAAGAGTTTACACAGCCTCCTTTAGTGTATTTCAATCTCTGCCCCCCCCCCCCCCCCGAGAACTAGGCCCACTAAAGAAGTAAGTTATTAAAACTCTATTTCCTTTACCAAAAATATTGACCTGATCGCCAAAGAGTCAGCCTCATTACCAGATCAATGTGAGTTTGGATCTTACCCACAATCTCAGGCTGCCACCCAGTCCTTTAGTAACTAAACCTAAAGATTTATTAGAGAAGAAAAGAAGCAAACAATAAGGGTATGTTCATACACAGCTTTTAAATTGAAATAACGCTGGTTATTTCGATTTAAAAATGGTTAGATCCACACGATGCTTCCTTATAGCGAAATGACAAGCTCCATCATTTCGCTATAAGGAAAGTCATATCGATATATGGAAGGAAGGAAGGGCCAGGGTTCAGCACACTGGCCAGGGAGCATGAGGGGTGGAAGGGACCTCCCTACGCCCTGCTTCCCCAGCCATAGCCAGGGGGCAGGGGAAGGGACCTTGCACATCCAGCTCCAGGCGTGCTCCCTGGGTGGCAGAGGAAGGGATCCCCATATGCCTGCCTTCCCCTGCACTGGCTGGGCTGTGGAGAAAACTGGGCAGCAGGGAAGGGAGCCCACATGCCTGGCTTCCCCAGCTTTAGCTGGCTGGCGGGGGAAGGCACCCTACATGTCCAGCTTCCCCAGCCTTAACTGGCTGGCAGGGGAAGGCACCCCACAAGCTCAGCTCCCGACTAGGAAGTCGGGTGGCTGGGAAGGGACCCTGCATGCCTGGCACTCCCACTGCTGTCTGGGTGGTGGGGAGAAGGGCCCCAGAGCCCGGCTCCTGGTGCTTGCCAGTGCTGGGGAAAGGGCCCCCCAGACCAGCTTGACCGGCAGTAGCCAGGCTGCAGGGAATGCACCCCTGGCTCCTGGTGTGCTCCCCAGACAGCAGTGGGAGCACTGGGTGCACGGGGTCCCTTCCTCACCACTCAGGTTGCTTCCCGGGAGCCAGGTGTACGGGGCGCCTCCTCCCACTGATTGGTGAGTGCACCTGGAGCCGGGTATGCATGGGATCTCTTCCCCTAGCGCCCAGCTAGCAGTTGGGAAGCCAGTCCCTTATCCCCCAAGCTTGACTGAGCCCAAGGCTGCAGCCAGTCTCGGGTGATATCTTCCACACCACTGCTGCCCGGGCTCAGGGAGCCCAGAGCCGGTGGGGGATGCTTTTCCCCTGACATTGGATCTCCTGGGGAAAGCCAGACAAGGGATTGAGTGGCAACATGGTCCTGCCAGGGGACATTTAATGACTTTTAGCAAGTCCTGTCTGTGGACATTTAATGACTTTTATAGTGATTCAATTAGATCACTTTTCTATGTCCACACATACATGGTTAAATCAATTTAACTTAAATCAATTTAATAAACTCGAAATAAAAATTATTAAATCGATTTAAGTTAAATTGATTTAACAGGTCCACACCAAAAAAAAAACAAAAAACCCAAGTTGAAAAAGCAAGTCCAGACACAGGACTTGCTATGTCAATTCAGGAGAGGGGCACCATGGGAGGGGTGGCAAGATGGCTCCCTAGAAGGGCCATGCACCCACCCAATACATAGAAAATGGACAGCACCCTGGGAAGGAGAAGGGCAAATTGTGTTAAACTGAAATAACGGTTATTTAAAAATAATGCGTCTGAACAGCATTATTTCAAAATAACCGTTTCAATTTAACAGACGTTTCGCTTTAAACTAGGTTTAACCTATTTCAATTCAATCTCTCTTGAATCAAAATGACAGAACTCGTCATTTCGATTCAAAAGAATGTCATGTGGACCTAATATTTTTAAAATCAAAATAACTACTGTTATTTCGATTTAAAAGGTACATGTGGACATACCCTTCAAGTTAAATCGATTTAACTGCCTATATGTGGACATAACCAAGAGAAATGTTAAATGATCAAAACAATCAGATATCTAAAAATGACTTTAAAGTCCATAAATATATATTTCAGCTTTTTAGATTGTTGCGGAGTTTGCAGGCTTGTGTTATCCCTCTGGTTTATATCCAGTACCATACCATATCTTGTCTGACTTATTGTAATTTTGCAATATAGATATTAAATAATATTATAAATGGTCACCCCAATCTAGACAGCATCACAGCCTCTATTACTGTGAGCCCTTCAGTTCATGTCAGTGGAGAAATAGGTCATGAACTTAATCTTTAAGGCACTTAGCAGTGCCTTAGGTATTGTAAAATACTAGACACCCCTAACAGAAGTACCTCAAGTGAGTCAAAGTATCTGCCTCTGTGTAGATATGGCTGGATCAGATTTGTCTGTGATCTATACTGGTACATGTGAGGAGCAAAAGTGGTAGAAATTTTTCATATTTTGAAATTTGAAAATAAAGAGGGAAGTTGTACATTTTCGCTGTCTTTCTAACCAATCATGCAACTGGAGGCCATTTATCAAATTCAGAACTGTTGAATCAAAATTAAAAAAAAAAGGGAATAGCAAAGTTTTTGGGAGGAAAAAAAGTAACAATCCATCCACAACATTTTCATGGTTTTCTCCTCCCTTCCTTGTTCTCCAGTTGCAAGCATCCTCCAGTGTGCTGAAAACTGGCTGGCTGTAGCATAGCACTGAGGGGAAAACAAGGCGTATTGGTTCAGATTTTTAAAAGCATTTTGCCACATAATTTCCATTGAAATCCTTGGGAGTTAGGCACCTAGCTACCTTTAAAATCTGCCCCATTACATAGAACATTCTAGCAGTCCTTTGCAGTAAGTCATCCCACTGGGTGGACCATTAGCATCTTATAACTCTTTATTTGTGGTTCTGCTTTCCAGCCGAAAATTGCAGAAGAGAATTTAACATATGCTGAACTTGAGTTGATCAAGCCCCATCTGGAAGCCAAAGGTGTACGCACTATGACAGTCTACGCACAGATCCTGTTTGAGGAGAACAAGCTGTAAAAGCCCATGTCTGACAAAACATTCTTTGGCCGTGTTTTATTTAATTCTTGCTGCGCTGTTTATTTATAAAAATCATTCAAATATCCTTATTTTTTTACTTCTATTCATGCACTTCTATATTTTTATGAGACTTTTCAAAAACTATAGTTGAAAGGAAATGTAGCAAGAGTAAAACGACAAATGATTGCCACAGAGACTCCTTGAGGAGCGCACAGTGGCATCCTGTGCCCTGTAGACACGTTGCCCCTGGGTCATTTGCCATGTTATTTCTACGTCTGTGCAAATATGAGCTTGAACACAGAAGTGCAGAGTCCAGACAGAGAGGACCACAGCTGAGCAAGCCAGGAAAACCAAGGTGACTGGATCCACTGTGATAAGCCTGACGCCCAGCGCAAGGAATTTTTTGGTGAAAAGTTTCTTTCAATTAAAAATGCCAAGTTGTCAAACCAAAAGCTTCTCCCAGGAAAGAGTTGGTTTGAATGAATATTTTTCAACTAAACTATATATTTTTTTCTTTTAAAGCTTTGAAATTGTCAAAACATTTCATTTTTGATATTTTCCAAATAAAAAATTCCCATTCAAAACTTTCTGGTTTTCAAATTTAAACTAATTGTAATTCTTTAAAAAAGGATAAAATGATCAACACAAACAAAATGTTTTGAAATTACTGAAACAAACCATTACAATGAACCTGAACCAACTCCCCCTCTGCTCCCCAGTTCCCAGCTTATGAAGATTTTCGTGGCTCATTCAGAGGCAGGATAGGGAAAAAAGCATGAAAAGCATTACAGGGCTAGGAAAGTCATTTCTGACCAGCTCTAGGCAAAACGTCCCCCTCACCCATCCATTTTGCCCCAGCTCTTTACATACCTGCACATGCATGGGTACCTGAGTCTCGAATACTTTGTGAATCAGGATGAGGGTGTTACAACATCGCAGTTCTCCTCCAGATTGCTGAGACCAGAGCTTCCTTCTCCATTTTGGTTTAAGAGAAGGTGCCAAGCCCAGAGATTCTCGCTCCTCTGATCCTTGGCCAATATCCACAGCTGAGCTTGCCACCAGGGAGGAGACCTGGATTGGGATTTTCAAAAGAACGTGAGAGAGTCCAGTGCCCAACTCTCATTGCAGGCCAGTGGAAGTTGGGCTTTGGGTTGTGACCTGTCTGTAATTAGTCACTGGCTGAGGACACCAAAGTCAATCTTTTCAATGTTCACTTCTGCATCAACCTGTAGGTTACTGAGACCCCATGTTTGAGCAGGTACGGTGCTACTGTTTCTGGGGGGGGGGCCCCCCCCCCCCAGCAGACTCCAGTGCAGACGAATGACGTCAGAGCATGCTGCAACAGCCAGCTCCCCATTTTGGCGCCCCTCAAGTGTCGGCTCCCCCTGCAACGCTTACCAGGCGTACCGCGTTGCGCCAGCCCTGTGTTTGCGTGTGTGGAGCCCTCAAAGCAGTTCCCTTTGTCATCAGTGGGTGCTGCAGGGGGCTCAGCACATCCAAAAATCAGGCCACTTATGGAGACTCCTAAATATGGGCTCTTCTTGGCGCTTATTTTTTGAACGTCTTGACCAGCTTGACCGAAGCTGCATCCTCAAAGACTGGTGGGACCTTTCAAATGTCACAGCCAGGCACTGGGGTCCAAGAGGGTTCAGCTGGGACCTCCCCTCTGGAACTGGCAGCTGTAACCCTGCACCCTGTCTACCATTGCAGGAGAGGAGTGGAGTGACACTGATGAGAGGCGACCACAGATACTGAAACCTCTCTTGGCTCCAGATCAAACCCCTCCACCCCTTTATGCCCAACTGCCTCATTCCTGGCCCAGGCTCTGAAAACCAATCCACATGCAGGGAGCTTTTGCCCCTTGGCCACCCCCTTTTTGGTCCCCCCCCCAACCTACATACAAAGAGTCAGCCTTCCACCCACACCCACCCCCTCAGTTGACACACACCTGTTGTGGCACCTGCTAGACCATGCACAGAAGCATCAGGGAGGGATTGTGACTCCAAGCAAGAGGGTGGCACAACTGGCCTGTGGGAATGCAACTGGCCCAAGGACTAGCGTTACAATATGGCCAGGTGAACACACAGCCTGTCACTCTTCCAAAGCAGAGAGACTTGTGGCAGCAACACCAAGGGGGGGTAAAACAATCGTGGACCAGCAGCATCAGCTACTGATGGCCATGCTGGATTGGACTCTGATGTTTCCACCTCCTCCTGCCCTGGGAGTGCAGCTCACCTACAACAGGTATGGGTTTTGTTCGAGCCCTGTTAACACATACATTGTAGCTGTTGAAATCCAGCTAGTGGCTGAAATGCAAGGCTTGGGAATGAGCACTAGTCATTTTTGAATGACAGTTTCACATTGATGGAACACACAGAGGCTAATGTGTCAATTCTGGTATTGTGGGGGGGATTTGAACAGCTGTTTCCTTTCCAATGAACCTCCCCACATCTGGGTTTAGAAAGATATCTGAGGGATTTAGGATCACAAGCAAGACTGACTGATGGGACTTGTGCTTCAAAAGCCCTTGGGTGGTTTTAAAAATCACTTGCTCTTTTGTGTTCTAAAATAAATTTCATCATTAGTACATTTTGGCATAACACTGTGAGTTGATAGTCTGAGTATGATGGATTTGGGCAAAATTGTGCTTTCAGGCGCACATGGAGAGCTCACGCCAGTATTGATGGTATGAGCTTGTTCTACTTTGGCTATTCTTGGGCTGCTTAGCCAAACTGCCCATGAGAGGCATTATTTATTCTTGCAGAACAATACCGGAAAGTCCATGGGAAGAACTATGTTAAGCGCATACTACTTAAGATTGCAAAGTAAAGCACTAAGGAGGAACTAAAATCAAAAAAATAAAACCCCAAAGTTGAGGTCATGTATGCCTGTGCTGACCTGTATCCTCAACACTCTTACAACACATAGTATCATTTCTGCAGGCCCCCAGCTCATCCATAAGTTTTGCATGTAGAGAGAGTACAATTTTGCCTTTTATAAGGATGCCTGCAACTGATGGGTTTTTTTTGTATAAATCAGGTTTTTAAACATTCGTTTTAAGCAAGTACTTAATGGTTATGTCCACATGCAAAGTTTTATTTTTAAATAAGTAATTTCAAAATGACTTATTTCAAAATAAAAGCTTATTTTGCAATGACTTATTTTTAATTAAAAAAAATAATTTGAAAGCAGTCAAGCCCCTCCAATTGAAATAGCATGCCCAGTGTATGGACATGCTATTGCGATTTAGCAGAGGGGCACCCTGGGAGGTGTGGCAACATGGCCCCCTAGCAGGGTCATGTTGCCACCCAATCCCCTGCCTGGCTCTCACCCGAAGAGCCAGGCAGGGGAAAAAGCAACCAGGGTGGATAGAAGGGGGCAGGTCACCAGCTGGCTGGTCAGCAAGGGAGCTTGCCGGGACCCTGGGGGTGCAGTGGCTCCCCAAGCCGCTTGCCCTGCCGCAGGGGTGGCAGGGCAAGCAGGGAGACCGGGGGGGGGGGGAACCGCGGGTCCCCTGCCCCGGCTTGTGCTGCAGCCCCCCCAGCCGGCCGCAGGGTGAGCTGCGGCGACTCTGGCCACGCCACAGGGGCTGCCTTATGCGCACCCGTGCACATCCCCTCAGCACCCTGGTCAAGGTGCTGCGGGCTCCCTGGCCAGGGTGTTGGGGGGGGGGGGGGGCCTTCCTCCCAGGGTGTCATGCACCCTGTGATGAAAGTCAAACGCGTTATTTTGAAATGATGTTTATTGCGAAATAACATGTCTGAACGGCGTTATTTTGAAACCAGTTTCAAAATAACAGCCGTTTCGAAAGGAACTGCGTTTAAGCTGTTTCAAAACAATGGCTCTTATTTTGAAACGATGGAGCCCGTTGTTGCAAAATAAGAAAACGTCATGTGGACCAAATCTCTTTTATTTTGAAATAACCAGTGTTATTTTGAAATAAAAGAAATGTGTGGAAATACCCAATGTGTTTACATGATAATATTTTACATGATCAACATAATTTAGGTATAGTACTGTCTGGGTGTTTCCATCCAAGATAAGCTGCTTTCATAAGATGAAGTGTTAAGAAAAACTAGGTAAACATGATGTACAGCATTAAGTCCAAATTCAGGCCCTTTTCAGACCAATAAATCATTCTCAAGTAGGCCCCAGTTTCTGTAAGTATTGTGTTGCTAGTTATTATCTATTTGGATGAGTAATATTCAGGCTTGTAAACTGCTGAAGAAATTTTGATTTTGCTGTTCAGAAGTTGTTTTCTGTCTGCATAGATGGTATGTTCCAAAGGGCAGCTGTGGTAGTCTAGTAAAGAAAAAGAAAAAAAAAAAAAAAAGCAAGGAGTCTTGTGGCACTTAACGACTAACAGATTTATTTATCTCATGAACTTTCATGCGAGAACATCCCACTTCGTCAGATGCTTTCAAGAGGGGAACTTACAGAATTGTATGAGAATAAATGTAGGGGTGTGTAAGACATGGGAGCAGGTCTAATTTTTTTTCCAATGATCTTATGCTATCACACAAAACACAGTCGGTGGCTCCAATCTTAATGGGTCCATAGCAATGTTTTTGCATTGGAATTTCCCTAGTTTTTTTAAATAGTCCTGACATGGGACCCTTCTCTCTGTTCCATTCCCCAAGCGTTCAACACCACATGCTCAAGTTGTGAGCTGAGACCTTTCCTTCTACAGCAATCACAACTCAGAGGATAACGTTGGAGATTAACTCACAAAGCGGAATGGACTCCTGCACCCGCCTCCCTTGCCCCCCCCCCCCCCCAGAAATTGAAACACTGGGAATAAAAAAAGTGTTTAATAGCACAAGAGACAAAGGCTATGTCTGCATCTACTTTTTGAGTTCAGACTTGCTAGTCCATATTAAAAAAGTCTGAGGTTAGTGTGAAATAGCCTCAGGCTAGTTTGGATTAACCAGCCGTCTTTTTGCTTGAACTAGCCATGCAGCTTAGTTCAAACTAACTTTTTATTTCAAACTAGAATGCATGGGTAGTTTGAACTAATGGCTTAGTTTGAACTTTTTAAGTTTGAACTAGCCATTATTTCACATCTTGCGTGTGTTAAATCAGCTAGTCTGGACTAAGCAAGGGGTTTTACTAGTCCAGACTAAGCTTTGGCTAGTCTGACCTAAGAAATTGCTTAGTTCAGACAAGTCAAAGCCTAGTGTGGCCATGGGCCAAATTAGTCCAGTTTAAGCTTGCTAAGTCTGGACTAATTTGGCAGTGTAGATATAGCCAAAGAGACTTCCAAACAGAGCAAGTGGCATTGTGAGCTAAGTTTCAGTGGTGTAAGTGGATGTAATGAGCTGCTTTTGTTCTCTGCATGGGCTATTCCAGACAGACAAACCCCCACATTGGAGGAGAGCAGCCATGGACAGGTTGCAACTGCTGCCTTAGCCAGAAACTGAATCCTAGAGCCAGTGAGCGTGGAACTAGGCAACTGCCTGTCCTTGTTACAGCTCACTCTGCCTTCTCCTGTGCTATTCCTTTATTTGGGATGAACTGTCAGGTTAGTCAAAACAAGCAAGGAGCCCTGTGGCACTTTTAAGGACAAATAAATTTATTTATCGCCTTGCTTGTTTTGCTGACGTAGACTAACACGGCTACCCCTTTGGAACAGGTTAGTCAAGTGCCACATTTCTTGACAGACCTATCCCCCAAACTGTGCTCTTACAGCTATATTCTATGGCTTTTCCTAGCAGGGGCCACCCAGAGTTAGGAATTTCAGATAAAATACTGTCCCTGCCTGCCAATCAATGGTGCTCATTTAAGTAAATAAGCCATTTGTTTTGAAAGAAGCACAGGCCAATGTCCTTTGACGGGAAAATGCAACGGAAAGTCAATTCAACAGGAGACACGGCCAAACATCTCTGCTGTGACTTCACTGGCTGCAGAAATGAATCTGGCCTGCTGGCCTTTTATGTGACAGAAGCTTCCAGGAAAGACTCCTAGCATATGAGTGAGCCCAACTCACTGAGTCATGCAGTTTGGGTTACTCCTTCTGTTGTCATTGGGAAACCATGGCCTGGTGCTGAAATTTCAACACACATAGCTCCATCCACTCCACACTGAGTTGGTTAAATGTTAATGGACTTCCCTCTACAGCTCTAAATAGAATTAGAGATGTTTACAGCTTTAGTTAAATGCACCTTGTTGATTCACAGTAAATTTAATGGCCTGGTTGCTGATGGAGGAATCACATCAGTGATTAGTATCCAGAGCTGTGCGAGGGTAGGTTCCACAGCTCCAGGAAAGTAGGGGAGGATAATTTTTATTGCTGCTTTCTAATTAGTAGGCATGGCTGCCTGGAATGTTTTTAGGTTCCCATTTACAAGGAGAGTAGTTGTTTGCAAAGACCAGTAGCACAGTTGTGAGGTTCCCTTCCCTGAGAAGGACAAGCGACTTACATCAGTCACCAGGGCTTCGCTTGTACAGCAGAACTTGGAATGAATGCCAGTCCATTGACTACCGGACTTTTGGTTGTCTTTCATTCAGGCCTTGCCCAAGCTGAAGGGAACCAGAGTTTTGCCTGGATAAAATCCAAAAGAGGAGCCCAGGGATGTGACTGTGTTCACAGAGATGCCGCAGTAAGTGGAACTGATGATGAAGTGGGTAAATCCAAGTCAGCGGCCCAGCATGGTGCTAAGGAATGCTGTGCCAGAGTCTGAAGATGGAAATTTCAAATGCTTACCCCAGTAGTGATTTGTGGCCCAGCTTTGCTTCCTTGAGTGCTCCCCTGGGCTGCAATTCGTGTGTGAAGACTGAGAAATTGGAACGTGAATATGCCATGGCACGTTTGCGAGGCTAGGGGTTTAGCCCCAGGGTGCAGGATAAAATGTGTGATTCCATTCTGCTGCCATTAATCCAAACTGCAGGTATAATTATTCTCCTGGACTTCCTGCAGATTCTTAACTCCTCTATCTATGAATAGCACTGTGCTTGAGTAGATTTCAAAGCATCTTACACACTTGGTCAGATTAATTATCTCATTTTATAGATGTGGAAACTGAGGCACACAGAGCCATTACTTGCCTCAGGTTACTGAGCAGACCAGTGACTGAGCTGGGACCAAAACAGAGCTCCTGACTCCCACTCCAGAGTGCTATCTATTAGGACCCAAAAGTGATGGTGTGTGTGCTGTTCCACCCCAGCAACATTGCATCAGTGGGTGGTGTGGTATCAAGATGCTACCTAAACAGAGGTATCATATTATTGTCTTATTCCTTATCTGAAGGATTAATGACTTCAATGAGAATCCTGCCTGTGCATTAGGGACAAAGTAATGCCAGCAGAAGTAAGGACACCCCACTAATGCATGTAGTTCTTCCCAACCAACTTTCAGCTAACATGTAGGTCTAGCTGCAGTAGGAAGTCCTAATAGATTGAAATGGTTGGTTGGGATCTGGGAATCAGAAATGACGGTTCATTCTTGTGTCTGGCACCAATCGTGCGTAAGACTCTGGGCAAGTCACTTTGCCAAATTGGGCCTCAGTTGCCCCATCTGTAGTATGGCAGCAAACACCCACATCAGAGGGGCACTGTAAAGCTGTTTAATTAATCTTGGGAAAGTGCTTTGAGAGCCTCAATTGGAAGGTGTTATTCAAGCAGCCAGAATCAGTCAGGAAGAAAGCCACCACTGATGTAGCTTTAGGTGCACAGCTCACACTGGCCCCAACATTTACTGGAATGAAAGATTTCCAAAGGGATAGCCATGTTAGTCTAGTCCAGCAAAAAAACAACAAGGAGTCGTGTGGCACTTTGAGACTAACAGATTTATTTTTCGCATGAGCTTTCGTGAGAGAAAATCCCACTTCCTCAGATGCTTTGAAGATGGGTGAACTTACAGAAAGGAATGAAAATAAATGCAAGGGGGTGTAAAACATAGGATCAGGTCATACAGTAACAGTAAATCAGAGCAGTTGTTAGGTTTAAACCATAGGAAGCCTGAAGTCAAATTGCCTTTTGTAATGGGAAAAGAACCCATAGTCTCGATTAAGTCCTGCTTTCACAGAATTTAGCTTGCATATTAATTCGAGTTCAGCTGTTTCTCTTTGAAGTCTTGATGTCCCAGCCACATCCCTGATGACAGTCGTTAACAAATCATTCATCGAGTAATTAGAAAGATGGAAGTGCTCAGCAACTGGTTTCTTTGTTCTGTGATTTCTGATATCAGCTCTGTGCTCGTTCATCCTTTTTCGCAGGAATGATCCTGTTTGTTCAATATATAAGGTGTTGGGGCTTTTCTTGCACATGATGGCATAGACCACATTAGTAGATGAGCAGGTAAATGAGCCTTTGATGGAGGCTTGATTAGGGCCTATGATGGTATCTGTTGTGCAGATATGTGGGCAGACTTGGCAGCGTGGTTTGTTGCAGGGGTGTGTGCCTGCTTCGGTGCTTCTGTTGTTAAATCTGTAGTTGCTGGTGAGTATCTGTTTAAGATTGGGTGGCTGCCTATAAGCAAGGAGAGGTCTATTTCCCAAGGCCTGAGAGAGAGAGGGATCATCTTTTAGAACAGGCTGTAGGTCCCTAATGATCTGTTGCAGAGGTCTGACTTGGGGGTTGTATGTGGTGACTAGTGGTGTTCTCTTGTTTTCTTTCCTGGGCCTCTCCTGTAGTAGATGACTTCGGGGAACCCGTCTAGCTCTGTCCATTTGTTTTCTTACTTCCCCAGGTGGGTACTGTAGTTTCAAGAATGCTTGATAGAGATCCTCAAGATGTCTGTCTCCGTCAGAGGGATCAGAGCAGATGCGGTTATATCTTGGGGCTTGGCTGTAGACAATGGATCGTGTGGTGTGTTTAGGATGGAAGCTCGAAGCATGTAGGTAACTATAGCGATCAGTAGATTTTCGGTATAGGGTGGTGGTGATGCGTCTATCCCTGATTTGTACTGTAGTGTCCAGAAAGTGGATCTCCTGTGTGGAGTGTTCCAGGCTCAATTTGATGGTGGCGTGGAAATTATTGAAGTCTCTGTGAAAATCTTCAAGAGCATCCCTGCCATGTGTCCAGATGATGAAGATGTCATCAATGTAGCACAGGTAAAGAAGAGCTGTTTTGGGATTAGACTCTGGAAACGTTGATCTAAGTCGCCCATAAAGATGGATCCATTGTCTACGGCCAAGCCCTAAGATATAACCGCATCTGCTCGGATCCCTCAGATGGAGACAGACATCTTGAGGATCTCTATCAAGCATTCTTGAAACTACAGTACCCACCCGGGGAAGTAAGAAAACAAATTAACAGAGCTAGACGGGTTCCCCGAAGTCATCTACTACAGAAGAGGCCCAAGAAAGAAAACAACAGAACACCGCTAGTCACCACACACATCCCCCAAGTTAGACCCCTGCAACTGATCATTAGGGACCTACAGCCTATTCTAAAAGATGATCCCTCTCTCTCAGGCCTTGGGAGATAGACCTCTCCTTGCTTATAGGCAGCCACACAGTAATCAAATCAAATCAAATCATAGGGCTGAAAGAGACCTTGTAAGGTCATTGAGTCCAACCCTCTAGGAATTGAACCCAGGACTGTCTGCCTGTTAAGCAGAGGTGCTAGCCACTACACTATAAACAGATACTCACCAGCAACTACAGATTTAACAACAGGAGTATTGAAGCAGGCACACATCCCTGCAACAAACCACGCTGCCAAGTCTGCCCACATATCTGCACAACAGATACCATCATAGGCCCTAATCAAGCCTCCATCAAAGGCTCATTTACCAATGTGGTCTATGCCATCATGTGCAAGAAAAGCCCCAACACCTTATATATTGGACAAACAGGATCATCGCTGCGTAAAAGGATGCGAGCACAGAGCTGATATGAGAAATCACAGAACAAAGAAACCAGTTGCTGAGCACTTCCATCTTTCTAATCACTCATGAATGATTTGTTAACGACTGTCGTCAGAGATGTGGCTGGGACATCAAGACTTCAAAGAGAAACAGCTGAACTCAAATTAATATGCAAGCTAAATTCTGTGAAAGGAGGACTTAATGGAGACTATGGGTTCTTTTTCCATTACAAAGGGTAATTTGACTTCAGGCTTCCCATGGTTTAAACCTAACAACTGCTCTGATTTGCTGTTACTGTATGACCTGATCCTATGTTTTACACCCCCTTGCATTTATTTTCATTCCTTTCTGTAAGTTCACCCATCTTCAAAGCATCTGAGGAAGTGGGATTTTCTCTCACGAAAGCTCATGCGAAAAATAAATCTGTTAGTCTCAAAGTGCCACACGACTCCTTGTTTTTTTGCTGAAATGAAAGAGTTGCCCTGCGCCTCTCATGAAGCAAAAGCATGCAGCTATATTTTTTCTTTTGTCTGCCTCCTCAAAGAAAGGGGTAGCAACTGAGGGTCTGAGGGAGACACAGGAGCCTAACAAGAACAGGAGAGAATCTGATTCCAGTTATCATGGATGGGGTGCAGTATTTCTAGCACCTTGGACTGGGTTTCTGTTACAAAACCTTTCCCACACCGCATCCAAAATAGACAGTGGAGGGATGGGCAGTTCTCCAGCAAACATATGTGATGCTTGTTGCTGATGTGGTTGGGCTCAGGAACTGAAAGAAATGAAGTGAGGAGTGCCAGGGGATTTTTCTAACCATCTCAGAAACTACAAGGAAGTGGCTGTATGTGAGAGGTACCCACATGAAAAATTATATATGTACTGGACATTGTCTGTTCCTTACAGCTTTTGACCACTGTGTATTATAGGAATCTTGCACTTACTATACTTTAAGCATTCCATGCCTATATGGGAGTCTATTTAGGGCTTCAAAGGACTTCACAACCATTAAATTAGTCTACAGCCAATTATAAGACCAGCCATACTGATCATCAGACCAAAGGTTCATCTAGCCAGTATCCTGTTTTCTAAAAATGGCCAATGCCAGATGCTTTCAGCAGGAATGAACAGAACAAAGCAGTTATTGACTGATCCATCCCATCATTGTCTCCCTGCTTCTAGCACCCAGAGACTAGAGACACCCAGATCATGTGGTTGCATCCTTGACCATCTTGGCTAATGGCCATTGATGGACCTGTCCTCCATAAACTTATCTCATTCTTTTTGAACCCAATTATACTTTGGGCTTTCACAACATCCCCTGGCAATGAGTTTCATAAGGTTGACTGTGTTGTGTGAAGAAGTACTTCATTTAAATCTGCTGGCTATTCATTTTATCATTGACCCATCATTTAATGTTATCTGAAGAGGTCACTAACCCTTCCTTATTCATTTTGTCCACACCACTCATGATTTTCTAGACCTGTATCATCTCTCCCCTAAGTCATCTGTTTCCTAAGCTGAATGTCCCCGTCTTTTTAATTTCTCTTCCACTTCTATAGCAGCTTGGGTCTTGAGCATTTTGCAACCTTACAATACCCAACAAAGCTGTTTTATATCAGCTTCTTTGGCAGGTGACCCTTGCTGTCTCTCTACCAGAAGAGTTAACCAAAGTGTAAAAGAGCAGCTCACTGGCTAGTGCAAGTTGGGGATGGCGTCTCAGGGATGAATGTCTCCACCAAACACTGCTTGGGCCTGACCATGCTCCACTTCTTGTGACTTGACTATCGGGCTAGATTACATTCTGTCCCAGCGTCTCCTGAACATCCCAAGTTCAACCCAAACACATAGGAGCAAATTCTTCCACCCTTCCTGGGGCCACTAATTAGCAAGGCTCTGCACAATACTTTCCCACTCCTGCCAGGCTCCTGATCCAAGTCTCCCAGTCACTGCTGTCCAGAGTTTTCAGCCTGACTCCTCTCAGGCCACAGACACTTAGGACTCCTTCCTTAGGTCCCTTTTTTTCCCCCTTCAAGGCTCATCCTGGCCAGGATTCCACTTCCCATCCAGCCCTGCTAAGCAGCCACCCAGCCAGTGCCTCCTTATTCATTGAATGAAGCGGAGACACCCTCCAGCTGCATTACTTCAGCTCACTAGCTCCCCCTAATCCTTTCAGTGCCAGCGTGGAGCTTGCACACCCCATCAAACAGCCTTGCCACTACTCACCGCTAAGAACTGCATTGGGCATTGCCAAGACAGAGGCCATGTGGGACCCTCAAGGCTCTACCCTAGCGTCCCACTTGATACAGGAACTGAACCAGCAATTCCTTCATTAAGCACATACCTCCTGGTGGAGCTAGAGCACCTCTTAGAAAAAGACATCCATTCCACTGACCCCTCAGGGTAGAGTAGCTGCCTTGGGAAAGTCTGGATCTAGATGTCAGCTGTGTGGCCCAAGCCTATCTTGAGTTTCTCAACACCCTGAGGGAAAACACCAAGGGGCTGCACTCTCCAAAAGGGCACATCAGGAAGGGAGATTCTGATCAGAAACACAAGCTGGTTTCCAACAGTACCAGACAGGACTACTCCCTGGGCTCCAGTCCAGATCACACATGGTTAGTTGCCAAAGCCAGAACTGGTGCAGTTGGACCTGGCCAAAATTTTGAGCCAGAACATTGTTATGTTGGAAAAGGCCAATATCTCAAGTCAAAACAGCCCATGGGAAAGTATCTATTTGGATGAAATTTTCAAAAGCAACCAGGCCATTTCAGCCTTCCCTTAAAGCTCCCCACCCAAGCAGTCTCCCTCCCTCACCTCCAGTTGCTGCTCTCAGTTGTTCCCTGCCCCAGGGCGTCCCAGTCCCAGGTGCCTCAACCCACCTCCATGTCCTCTCCACCCAGCTTATTCTCCCTATCTGTTTGCCTGAGAGCCTCATCAGATCTATCACCCCTTCTCACAACTGTTTCCCAGTCCCACACTCCTTGCCCAAATGGTCACAGGCTCCATCCCAGATCCTCATCCAGTCTCATTCCCCCCATCCAGTAGCTCTTTTGCCACCCTGGTGGCCAATTCCAGTCTCTGTGTCTGTCCAGTTCCAGTCTCTCCATACCCCCTCCTCCCAATCCCAGTTATTTCCTTTCCCTCCTGCCACCAGTCCCATTCTTAACCTCACAGGCTCCCCCACCCCATTTCCCCCAAGGTCTATTGTGTTCCCTCCACATTTGTATCTGACATCCTCCATTTCCTTGTTGCCCAGGTGCCAACAGGGGGTCCCCAGGAGCACAAGCGAGAAAGGCTCTTGTTTCTGTTGCCCAGCCCCACTTTGAGCAGCTGTAAGAGGGCATGTCCAAGCTTCACCCCTCGGCTGGAGCATATTCAATGGCTTTTTGGGGCATGCACAGCCTGGTCACACATAATAGCCATGAGGGGACAGAGGCTGCTCCATAAGCACAGGCTGCTCTTCACTGTAATGCCAGAATCAAAGAAGTATCTCAAGAGCATGTATGAGCTGCAATTTTCAACGACTTCTAGTTGGCCAAACTTGGGTAGGTATTCATGGGGGCATGTCTATTCCTAGGCACACTCTTTCTGCCAAATTTCAAAACCTTCATAGTGAGAGGACAAAGAACAACTTGCCAGAATTTTTTTTTTAATGTTGCAAAGCAACATTACCTCTGTATCTTAGTCTCGTTCTTAAAAACAAATACTCTGCTTTGGCTGAAATTTTGAAGAATAATAATAATCCCAGGGCATACTGTGATGTAGGTAAAATTTCAGCCCAAACAGTTAAAGTCTGTTAAAGTTGCAAGCAACTGAGAACAGGGTCTTGTATTGGGAAGTGACAGGCAACCTTATTAATAGGTGGGCCTTAGAAGCTCAACCTTCTCTGATTACTAAGGGCCTGATACTGCAAGCTGCCAGTGCCTTCATCCTTCACAGAAGTCCACTGACCTGTGTCTGTGGCACACACTGGAAGATTAATCCACAAAAGCCAATTTTTCACTTTCCAGATTTTGGACTGGTGTGGTGCCTGGCATCACTGGAGCAGCCCCAGTATCTGCTTTTGGTTATAGCAGGATTCCTCATTGCTCCAACTGCCCCCTAAAGTGGAGGCAAGGGAATTATGCAGGGCCCATGTGAGGAGCCTGTTTCATTCTGCCAGCGAAGAGGCTTCATGGCTAGGGTTAACAGATGTCAGGCAAAAGGAGGACATCTTCTCCTTTTTACCTTCATGTCCTCCATCCGGCAGGCATTTTAAAAATACATGATTCTGTCTGGCTTTTTACTTTCAGGGGTTAAAGTATGCTGGAATGCCCCAGAACACCCTATTTGTAGGGGGAAGCATTCCAGGGCCCCCTAAAAACAGAAGAACATTACATTAATATTACATTTTCTCCATGTGTTCTCCAATGTCCTCCTTGTTGTTCTTCCCTGTCCTCCTTTCCATGCTTTGGTATCTGGTAGCCCTATTCATGGCTCCTGCATCCTGCCATAGTAGCACAAGGGTGTTGGAACAAGGAGAACTCCTCTCTTCATGTTTTATCCTGTGAGAATCAATCAGCCAGTGAAGTGAGCATTCACTGTTATCGTACATGACACTTAGCACCCCGATCTATGGAAGGCACTCTGCGCTCATGGAAACCAGCCTGTCCTTCAAATGGAGGCTGTCAGCAAGAAGGCATAACAGCCACCTCCACTGCTGGTGTTTTTGGGTATTTTTTTCAGCTGCTCCTGTCATTGCCACAACAGAAAAAGGCTCCATCCTGCTAGGGAGCTAAATCATAAAGCCCCCCGAGTAAATCACAGCGTGTGAGATGGCAGCAAATGTCAAAGGCCATTTCGATGTAACACTGTAAAAAATAACATTAATTGGGATGCTTTGCAATTTCCTGTACAACCCATAATTAGGTTAGATAAGAAACTAGCAGTGTCTAAGTGCTATAAATGTCTAAATTAAGTTATTTTGAAAGTGCCCGGCACTTTGACATTTGAGAGTTGAGAGTAATTGGGGTATTGAAATAAAATTGCTTCTGTTATTTAAAAGGTCATTATCTTCTTCAGTTAGATATATGAGGACTATTTTCCACTCTACTGAGCCGTTCTATTTGGTACAATTAGACCTGCTTGAGTAAATTTCTACAGGGCCTACTCCCACTTATCAAGACTGTGGTACAGGCGCAAAGAAGGACTTGTAAACATATGTCACAAATATCAAATGTATATTCAGCTCTTCAAAAAGTGGCTCCAAAACTCTCAGATCTACCCATATTCCCCAGCTGGAAGCCAACCCTTCACATCTTCCCCAAAAATGAACCATCTGGCATTTGTTTCAGGGATGACATGCAGCCTGTAACTGCTATGTTATGGTAGCTCTGTTAGTCCCAAGATAAGAGACGGACAAGGTGAGTGAAGTAATATAACTTCCTGAGCCAACTTCTGCTGCTGGAAGGAACAAGCTTTTGAGGTACACAGAGCCCTTCCTCAGGTCTGGGAATGGAGGAAGATGAGCTTTGCAAATGAAGGTAGAGAGTGAAGGCAAAAGAGCTTTTTTGTTCCTAGCCAAAATTCAGAATGAACCAAACCAGTTACTCAACTAGTGTAGATTGGTGTAACTCCACTGAGGTCTGGCACAAACCAACTCTGCAAATAGGCAAAGGACAACTCCGGGCAATCCACCCCAAACTCATCCCTTTCATTCCCACCCATAACGAACAGTTTAGCATTCAACAGCAAACACTTTGTCCAAACCATGGGAGACACCTTATACACTAGGATGGCTCCTGCCCAGGAGCATCATTGCCCTGGGAAAACACCTGGGGCCCAGGCCTGGTCCCGCACCCTGGCCCCGATCCGGAGTTGGGAACCCAGGCTCCGGCCTTTGCCAGCCTGGCCCCCAGTCCCCAGCCAGGGAAGGGGCCAGGCAAGGCAGTGGCTGCCACAGGGGGCCCAGCCCAGATTCCAGGCCAGTATAGGCAGGTGCCGCTGCGGTCAGCCTGACCCCAGATTCCTGGTGAAGGACAGGGCCAGGAGAGGCATGGGATGCACCAGATATTTGGGGCATTGGTGCCAGGACTTGGGGCATGTGCCCTGAGTGCCAGGAACCAGTGACACCCCTGCTTCTGCCTGTCCCAGCTTCTGCATGGGCCACCTTGAGGCAAAATTTATGAAGCTGTGCACCAGAAAAGAAGATATTTCTGAGATATGTTGATAATATTTTCATCCTCTGGACAGACAACCTAATCTCCCTCATAGGTTTTCACCATAACCTCAACAGTCATCACCCGTCCATCAAAATCTCTCTGGAACACTCCCACAAGTAGTCTCAACTGCCTGGACACCAGGATCAGCTTCACAAATGGCATCCTATAAACAGCTACCTACAAGAAACCCACAGATTACCACACCTACCTTCACAGACCCAGTAACCACCCCCAACACACACAGAAATCTGTCATTTATAGCCAAGCACTCAGATGCCACAGAATATGTTCCAAGAAAGTCCAGGGTACACCCATTAACATGCTTAAAACTACCTTTACCAAACACGGACACTCCACCAAAGAAACACACAAGGCGTCTAGTGGCACTTTTAGGCTATGTCTACATGAGCAAATTAGTTTGAATTAAGGAGCCTTAATTCAAACTAATTTGAATGCTGTCTACTCCAGGCTTTGCCTAGTTCGAACTAAAAAATTTTAAATGCTTAGTTCAAACTAGTTGGTTCGGCTGGTTAGTCCAAACTAACTGCTTAGTTCAAACTAATTTGCATAAGTAGTTCAAACCAGCACAATGCAGACATGCTAGTTCAAAATAAATAAGTTTGAACTAGCGGTTAGTTCCAACTAAGTGCTTTTTAAAGTTCAAACTAACTTTTAGTTCAAACTAACCATGCTTTTTTTAGTTTGAACTAAAAAGTTAGTTCAAACTAAAAAAAAGCATGGCTAGTTTGAGCTAATGGTTAGCTCAAACTAAAAAAAATGCATTTAGTTTGAACTAACTTTCAAACTACTTAGTTCAGACTAACCAAATCTGAACTAAGATTTTAAGTGTAGACATAGCCTTAAAGACTAACATATTTATTTATCACATGAGTTTTTATGAGAGAGGTAGCTCATGACATGGAACAGACCACCCAAATTCCCCAACACAGTCTGCTTCAATAAAGAAATAGACCCCCTCTATAACTACACACACTTAGCTGTCACATAACACCCCACACTGGAACCCAGAGAGGGTATCTATAAGCATCTACAACCCATACTCAATGGAGACCCCATGTCGAAAGAAATCTTTCCTGAACCTCCTCTTCTGGCCTTCAAGGAATGCCCCAACTTCTCTGAGCTTTATAATAAGAAGCAAGTTTCCCACAGACCAGGACCCACCAACTCAAAGCCTGGAAACAGATCTTGGCTGCTACAAGGATCTACAACCCCCCCAACACACCTTTCGAGATCCATGTCCTACACGTGCCCATCACAACACCTCACTCAACGCACTAAATGTCCCAACAACCATGTGGAGGAAACCAGAGAGTCACCATTCTCGCATGTGGACTGACCCAGGGACACAATATAAGACAAACCAACCACCTCAACTATGGGTCAACATTTCTCACAAAGTTATGACATTGTATCTGACTGCTTAGTCCTCAAAGGAAACCTGCAAACATTCATGAGACAAGCTTGGGTGTTTCAATTCATAACTGGCAAGACGGTAAAAATCCTGGACTGAACAGAGACCGTGGATTTATGGCTTATTGCAGCAACCCACTAACCCATCCCACACCTCCAGCATCTTTTCCTTCCTTTCCTCCCTATGACTGGAGGGGTGTTAACACATCATTTCACCTTGAACAGGCCCTTGAAATATGTGCTGACTGCTTACACTACCCCAGAGTCATAACCAAGGAATTCGGTACCAGGGCACATTGCAATCAGAACGCACCAACAGCCAGTGCTTGGGGTGACCAGTGAGGAACCCACCCTTTAATGGAGCCACTCCACTGTGCCTGGGGCAAAGCCCCGCTCACCCCGCCATAGCTATGGCCCTGCACTACACAATCTGTTTCACCTCCTATTAAACAGTGGCACTCTGAGGCCAGGTCTACACTACAGACCTACATAGGTATACCTGCATTGCTCAAGGGGCACATCTACATTGCCCAGCATTTTCAAAAAAAATGTTTTCAGGAGAAGTATTTTGAAATAACTATCTTGAAAAAAACTTTTTTTCAAAAATGCTATTTCAGGACAACACTCCATTGTCCTTAAATACTGTGGCTTTTTTTTTTTTTTTTTCAAAAAAGAAAGTCTACATCAGACTTTCTTTTTTGAAAAAAAGCAAGGCAATGGAAGAGATAGGGTGGGTTTTTCAAAAAACAAACAAACAAAAAGTCTTTGCCATGTCCGAGGATGGCTTTTTTTCGAAAAAGCTACCTCGAAAAAGGCTTTTTATTTCGAAAAAGCTGGCAGGTTTAGCTTTTTCAAAAAAGTGCTTCGGTATCTCGAAATACCGGAGCACTTTTTTAGGATTGCTAAACCTCATTATATATTGAAATAAAGCCTTTTTCGTGGTAGCTTTTTCGAAAAAAAGCCATCCTCAGATGTGGCAAAGGCTTTTTTTCGAAAAAGCCTTCCTGTCTCTTCCATTGCCTTGCTTTTTTCGAAAAGAAAAGTCCAGTCACCAGTGTAGACTTTCTTTTTCGAAACTAAAAAAAGCCGTGGTATTTCAGGACAATGAGCAGTCCCCCCAACTGTTGTCCCAAAATAGCATTTTTGAAAAAAAGTTTTTTTGAGATAATTATTTTGAAATACATATCCTGAAAAAAGTTTTTTTTTAAAATTCTGGGCAATGTAGACATAGCTAAGGTGTATGAAAAATACTCACCCTGATCTGACCTTAACCCCTTGAATATACTTACTTAACAGATCTGCATCTATGTGCATGAAAATCATGGATGCTGACTTTAGTGACTCAAAAATGTTTCTGAGTTTCTACTTTTCATTATTATTGTTCTTATTATTCTTCTTTATTTATTCTCAAAAACAGGAGAGCAAGTGTAACCTTTGGGTGGGCTAAAGTTCACTTCATCACTCTTCTCCAGTGCCCAAAAAATTCCAACTCCCACAGAAAAGCAGCTGGAGATTCCAAATTCAATATCTAAGGTTTTTCACCAAAGATTACATTGTGTCAACTTTCCCACATGCAAATCCTCAAAAGAAATAAACTTACTTATGCATTAACTAAATAAATATTATGATGAAGAAATAGAATAAATAATTGTAAGGCAGGCTTAGAAGCTGTGCCTAACAGCTTCTGAGGGGGAGGCAACTAATCTGCATGGGTTTAGTGTTTGCATGAGCACAAAGAACATATTAGCATAAATACACTATGGGTGCAGGGCAATATGGGTAATGGTATTTGGGGTTAATCTGATCACAAATCTTTCAATAGCTGTAATTCTATTGAAGAGAAACATGAGATACTGTCTTTTGTAATATGTTACTCTCTTGCTTGATCAAACAGTGATTAGGTTAGTTAAAGGATAAAAGCTACCCTTAGCAAAAAAGAAACTTGTATGAGAGGCACTGCCTGTTTCAGCCTGAAGAAGTTAAGACAGGGATGGGGGAGGGTTGTATAGCTGCTTCTGGAGCTATGTCCTGAGGCATTGTGTCTTCTGCTGGTCCCATTGTCAAATGACAGATAGGGCTAGTGCTGTCTTCTGGGCTCCACCCACTGTATGCTGGCTCTGCCCACGGATCACTCACACTCCATTTTCACCAAGTGCTGACTCCTCCCATGCTCTGCTTGCTGGTCACTTATGTTATCCAGCCAACTGATGACTGCTCTTACTATCCACTGGCTCTGCTTGCTATCCACCAGCTCTGCCCACAGGTCACTCACACTCTGCTCTCATCAGCTGCTGACTCCACCCACTGTCCACCAGCTCCACCTGCTGCTGGCTGCTCTCATTGTCTGCTGGTTCTGCCCACTGGTCATTCACTCCATCTGCTGCTCCTCTTCAGTGATTTCAGCTGAGAGAGAGACTTTGCCTTTCTCAGTACTTTCAGCTCTTAAACCTCCAGTAGCTGAGTACTCTTCCATTAAAACAGCCAAAAAAAAGGCCTTATAAGAAGCCTAGTGGACAGAGTGAGTGACCAGTGGTTGGTGCCTGCAGACAGCTGGCGTGAAAGACACTCCCTGAGTGTGTTCAGGGGGGAATGTTAAACTCCCTAGAACAGCTCCCTGCCAGCCGGAAGTATGTGTGCTTGGGGCCAGTATGGAGCCACAGTGGTGGGCCCCGCGTGTCCGGCAGTGATGAGTGTGCTGCAGAGTCAGGGCTCCTGCATGCACGCAGCCTAGAGGGAACATTGCCTGAGCGATGTATAAGGTAGAGGGCAGAATCGCCCCTACTGTCTTGAGCACTCTAATGTCCCCACAGGCCATCAGTGTCTAAGGGCAAATTTACCCTGATGGTGGCAAATATAACACTGTCAGTTCGATCTGTCTGGTTTGACCAAGAGGTCAGTGAAGACCACTCAATTGATCTGGAAGTTGATGCTGTAATTCCACTCCCTCAAGAAAAGTAGCATTGAATTGAAGGAGTGGGGGGATGGGAGGCATTTCCCTGCAACTCAGTGCAGTGGAGGCATGGAGGTAAGTAGGCATTAGAAAGTCAAAAGGAGATACATGCTATTTTACATAGCTTGCATGTTTCCCTTCAACTGCCACTGAAAACCTCAGTAAGTGTAGACCAGGCCTTAGGTCCTATCCTGAAGGCCCAGGGGAGAGATGAAGGATAGGGTAGACTTTGCCAAGATGAGCCATTGTGTGTTTAAGAAATCTCAGTGTTCTATGTGCAGTACTGAGTTGGAGAAGCATGTGACATGAGCATTTTAAACTGGTATTTCTAAACAGCATGTCATTAGCTTTTATGGTATCTCTAAAGGCCTATTTTAAGAACATAAGAATGGCCATACTGGGAACATTCTTACGTTCTTCATACCAGCATGGAACCTTCTTCATCAGACTCCCTGGATCAACACAACTCAGTTGTTTAGCTCAGTGACTCCTGTGTTAAAATCCAGAGATTCGGGCTCCATTGCTGACAACCCAACTCTGTTGGCCAAGCCTGTTGTTGGCTCATCCACCTCTATCTGTAGGCCAGTGAGCACTAGAGGGCAACAAAGTGACACATTAACTGGGTACAGGTAACTATTAAACTTGGCCTGGTCATTTACTGACATTCCACATGCCCAAGATAATCAAGTGGAGAGACCAAGTGTCACAGTCTGTGCTAAAATTCAGACCAGTAAGAGGTTGTGTCATGACTTGTCCTGAGTGCCTTAAAGTGTTGCAGCATGAAGTAACTGACTCTGTGTTGAGCAGTCCTTGTTCAGCAACTTTGACTTCAGCAGCTTGCTTGTTAGACTAGCATAATATTTGTCTCCTCTAGCCTTGGTTGCTACTAGTCCATTGACCCCAGTGTACCCCGAGTTCTGAATTTCCCCCAAAGTCACCTGCCTGGAACTGCCCAACCCTCTTGTGGAACATTTTGAGGAGCACTCAGCTCCACTGTACCTTTAAAGACTCAAAGCACAGAAGTCTTCTGCTTTAAGCAGAGTTAATAATCACTTCAACTCAAACACAGCACAGGGATGATCTGTAATTAAAGTCAAACAATTTTATTTAATCAAAAAAGTGAGTTCAAGTGTAAGGGAGAAAGTCAGAAATGGACACATTAATGCAAATGAAAAATGCTTTCTAGTAACTATGTCTTAACTAAACTATAGTCTTGGTTCAAGGTAATATTTTTAGCACACCTCCTTCCAGCAAGATGAAAGACCACCTGTTTGGTCAGATCTCCCACACAGTCCAAAACACCTGATTCCTTTACTATTTTAAGTGAAAGATCCCGTGGGTTAGGGGTTCTCTGACTCTCTCTTTTATAGTCCAGTAAACTTTGGAAATGTCTCCTTCTCAAAGTCCAGTGCTGGGTTGTGAGGAAATGTGCCAGGCAGTCTGGTGAAGGAGGGGGCCATGCTGGTTTCTTCCAAGCTAGCAGGCAAATTGATCTGTCCCTGTGCCCTCTTGATATGCAAATGAATGGCCAACTGTCTATGATTGTCCATGGGTATAGGAGTCAGGCTTTCCTTTGTCTGCCAAAAACCTGTTTACCCATTCCCTAGACTTATCCCATTCTGCCACATTTTAGGAACATCATATAGAAGCACAGGGCATGGCCATTTAACACTGCTGTGTCTAATCTGCATGTCATTAGCTTTTATGATATCTCCTAGGGCATATTTTAAAAACATAAGAACCGCTATACAGGGTCAGACAGTGGTCCCTCTAGCCCAATGCCCAGACTTCTGACAGTGACCAACGTCAAGTGCTTTACAGGGAAAGAATAGTGATTCCATCCGTCAGCTGTTCCTAGCCTCTAGCAAACATTCTGCATGAACATTATAGCAGTGGTATGTAGGTATTAATTTTGGGGGTTGTGCACCAAGATTCCACCCCCATCAATATTAATTACTTGTATAAGGGCAACACCTAGAGGTTGCATTGCCATTGAGCTGGTTTCTCTACCGGTGCAGCGGAAGAGACATTCTCTGTCTTCAATTTTTCATGATCTTAAAGGACAAAACAGAGGATTGGAGAAAGGTTCACATCACATTTGCAGTGTAAATGCAGCAATGGATGACCAATGACATGTTGTTATCCTCTCTCCCACCAACCAAAGACAGTAGAAAGACCCCCCTGGGGTGTGTTAGATCAGGCCTTAAACCTCTCAGTGGTTCATCGCATTTCACCTAGAATAGAGAACAACAATATCTTCTGGACATTTCATGAAATCATCTAGGGACCTTGGTATTGCAATTGCTTTTATGTGAACAGATTCTATGATAATGGGCAACTCCATAAGAACTTTTAGGTACATTAGATTAGATACTGACCTGTCTTGATGGCAAGCTGTGAAATTCTTAGATGAAAATTACAGACGACAGTGATGATTTCAAGAAAAACTTTCCCTCTGAAAGTTCCAGGACTCTAATTCCACTTGGATGTTTCATAGCAGCCAGCAATACAAATTCTTTTTTAATGAGGAAGTGAGGGCCCTGCAGTGCACTAGCGACTTGGCAACGATTGCTTCACTCGGCTTTATTAGCCCATTACAAAGCTGCAGAAATCAGGGAACATTTAGTACGAGCTGCAACATTTATAAGGCAGCTAGTGCTGTACAAGGAAGCAAAGGGAGCCCAGAAGAAAATTGCCATGCAATAACCATATGATGATGATTCAAGCATTTTAGTGTTTGCAGTCCAGATCAGATTAAGCTGATTTTTAAGGACACATAGGGTTTGTTTCTTTTAAATACTCACCCACCCCCCTCACTGTGTCATTCCAGGCCAGAATTCAAGTTGTTTGGGTGCCTTAAGTGTGTTTTCTTATCTTAATATACTTGGATTTCCTTTAAATGTATTAATGCTGAAAATCCTGTGTGTGTAATGTTTGATTTTGGGATAAGTACAACATCTGATAATGTTTTTAGCCTTAAGAAACTGATATTTGCTCTCAAGCAGAATCCTTTGTAACATTATTTTTGATGGAATTTCCTTGTTTTTTAATTTAAAAACATTTTCTACCTGCAGTTCTTCCCCTCTTTTTGGCATACTTTGAGGAAATGGCTTCAGTGATCACTGTTTCTCTAGCCCCATAGCTCCCTGCAGCTTTATAGAAGTTACTTGGGTGTCCAACTTTCTGTCAAAGCTTTGGAGGCAATTTTTTTGTTTTTGTTTTTGTTTTTGTTCCAGGGAGACAGGGTTTCCAGAATGACAGTGCAAGAGACTACCATAAAAAGGAAATCAGTGACTTAGAAGACTTTTGGTTGTAGCTGGATGGCAAATTACACTGCTAAAGAAGCCTGGCAGCTGTTTTAAAGCATGGACAGGAGGGAAGTTGCCTGTGGCAAGTGGCTTTTAGCAGGCAAGGCAGATTGCCACTCCCCTGTATCTTGCACCCTCACACACTCAGCTGACAGAGTGTACAAGTTTACACCAGTGAAGATTTGGTCCACAAAGTTTTGGAACTTACATACCACCTCTGAGGAGAACATCTACAAGGACTGAACCTAGCTCCTATGAATGTGAGCCTCCACCACATGAAGTAAAGAACCCCATGCTAGGCTCAGTGACCATGCTAGACTCGGACACCCATAGACTTGCCCACAGAGGGGGACAGAGCACCAAGGTGTGTTCATACAAGACCTGGGAGCTTGATTCAGTATAATGGGGCCTGCTGGGAAGATCAGATCCAGACTGGGGTTCAAGAGCTGTGATTTTGCTTATTTTATGCCCCAGAATGCTTTTATGTCTCACTGAAACAATGTATATTGAGCTGAATGGGGTGCTTTACCCCGTACACTGACCCAAGTCCCTCCTCCAGATTTGTGGCTTAGAACTTGGCTATTGGGGATTTGGCTGTCACAGATTCCCTGTCCTGTCAAGTTTGATACAGGGATTTCCCGAGCTCCTCAGGAATACACAAGGAACATGGATAAAATGTCTCTTTGAAATTACTGGGCTCTGCAGGCCTTGGTTTCCACAGAGCTTCTCCCTTGGAAGCTGGCAGGAGCCACAAGAAAAGGGCTGAGGTTGACCCAGGAATGAAGGGGCAGGGGAGGGCAGTGGGCATGCTATTATTAGCAAGTAACCTGCTCATGCTTAGTTTTATGGGCCTTCTCATCTCAGCTTCCCTGTATTCTTAGTAACACCCAAGAGGACTTACCCTCAGCTCTCTGGCCAAGTGCACCAATAGCCAGGGGCCAAGGTCAACAGGAAAATATAATTCACCCTATACTTATCTTTAAAGAGCAAGGAATGGGATGTTTCAAAAGACAAGTAAAGGGAGAGGGAGCCTTTTGTGTATTGGGCAGTGGTTCAGCCTAACCCAATATATGGGTTGTGCTTCTGTGAAGAGCTAAGCATGCCTTTAATTTTATGGATCACAAGTCGCATCGTGGACAATTCACAGTGCAGGATTAGGGGTCTTGCTAGTAAAAAAAGCTATTGACCTGGATGGGGAAGAGCAACAGACATGGTCGACAGTTTCAAACAGGCACGCTGCAGGTCAGTGCCCTGGTGACTTGGAACATCCAGGGCTCCAGGTGTGGTTGAGGCAGAAGGGGTCATTTATACCTGCTGGTAGCTGGTAATTAATGAGTTAATTAGCTCAACAGGTGGGGGACCCAAGAAGGAAAGCAGGTAGGCTAAAATGGAGCAAGGAGGACTTGCTCATAACTACTATGCCTACAGGGTTGTACTATACCTGGAGCTTGAGAAGGAGACAAACCATAAGCACACGAGGTGAAGGTGCCTTGGTGGATCTGTATGCTGCTTAATTCACCAAGAGGGCTTGCCAGTCACAGCTCTTCTGGAGAGGAAAGGGGAAGCCATTCACTGGAAGAAACCAACATTCCTCTATCGGACATCAATTGTTCTGAAACCTCATGGGCAATGGGGGATCCTAATCTGATGCCCAATGAGTGTCTTTCACTGAGTGCCAGGCACCTTAACAGGGCTTGCCATGGTGCTCAACAACTGTCAGACTTTGTGAAGTTTCATTTGGACTCTGGAGTCCACAGCCTGGCTTTGAGCAATGCCTGTAATGTTGAACAGGCTCAGTCAAGGGTGGCTGAGCATGCCTATCCCAGCATTTCCAGACCAGGGAACTTTTATGCTCTGTTTGCACCTTGTAATGAGCTAAAGAAACTCTGACATCCTGGAACAGCCCACTCAACCAAGCTGTCATGTCTATCAATCTCCAGCATGAAGAAGAAAAAGGAAATGCCACTCAAAAGACAACATTCAGAGAATGTTAAGGTTGCACACTAAATGCCAAACTGATGATGACCTTGGGAAGGGATACCTGTAACTCTAACTCTATCCCCCTTTGAGTATATGCAGCCCTAATTCTGCCCTTCTGGACTGTGCACATTACTGTGACCAAGCCCTTCATCAATTATCACTATTATTTCAATTGCAGTAGCCCATAGGAGCTCCAATGACAGACCACAACAGTGCTGGACAAACAGCACCTTTCCAACCCGCGTCTGAATTGACACATTTACCACATACTTCAGTCAATTTGTGATTGCAAGGAGGGACCCACTAGGGTTTTAGATGGAACAAGATGTCTGTGCTGCTGGGACAACTGAGTGGTTACAGGATCTGGTGGCAGAGATGTCTCGGGTTTCCAGGGCAATAAGAGAAGGTATGTAAACAGTCCAAATTGTCAGGCTCCTGCAATCCCTCTGTGGCAGGGACTGTGTCTTTCTTTATGCGAGTGTTGTGCCTACCCCACTGTTGGCACAATGATAATACAAAGAATTGCTATGTAGCTTTCCCTGGGAGATGAGGGCACCTCAAGTATGACCCAGTTTTCTCCAGTTGTAGTGTTCTTATTGTCCACCTCCACAGTGGAAGGACTAACGGGAGCAGCTCGGCACCGAGTTTTAGTTTCTCAAATGGACTCTCCTGTGTCACATTTACACAAGCTCTTTATTAGATCTCTGCCCTTCAGGTGAGTGGCAATCAGGAACCGTGGCTAAGGAAGCTCGGTATCTCTCATGGGGATGCATGGGCAGCTAAGGCTAGGGCCGAGGACAATTGAGTCCTCTCCATCATCCGGGAACTGCAAGAGCAGCCTGGTGATCAGGGCTTACGTGATATCTGAAGGGGTATTTAATTTGGCTGGCCCTGCTGCAGAATGGCTCCATGAATGGGCCCAGACCTCAATAGGGTACCAAGTACCTTGCCTCCTTGCTACGGCTGGCGGTACTCACCTGCGACTCGTGTCATGGCTCACAGTTGCAATGGACATCAACAGGAGCAGTGATTGGTGGAATGGTCAAAGGTTAGAGACTGAGATCTCCTCCTGCATCCAAATCCCACCTTTGTCACTGATTTAATAAGAGGCCTTGGGCTGCTTTGCCCTTCTGACTGTTTCCGCACTTGTTTAATAGAGATTGTCATACTAACCGACCTCACCTGGAAGCTGTGTGGATTAACTAGCTAATGGCTGACTCTCTCTTTGAATTTAGGGCATGCTACTTAAAAAAAGGCTAAGTTTTCTGGAAAAAACAGGCCCCAGGTATCTTCAGCTGGGGGCCAATCACAGAGGCACCTGAAATTAGATAAAGATTTTGGGAAATTTTCACCTTAATCTTCCTGTGTCTCAATTGCCTGCCTCTAAAAACCCTACCAACCACACAGGGAAGCTGTGAAGATAAATCCATAAAGAAAAGTGAGGCTTCAACACTACAGCCAAGAACACCATAGGAAAAAGTCTATTATTGGTGAGTTAGTCCATCCTTGGTACACTGTTGGCATGGCACACAGGAAATAAGGCAGGCACTATGAAATGAATGATGATGTTAAAAAGACATGTGTTAGTTCCTAAACCCAGTCCATTCCCCTGTCTGGGGCGAAATGCCACTGAAGGAGTCATAGACTAAATCTATCAAAATTTTCAGCTTCGCAACCTTTCCTGGAAGAAACCAGAAATCCGGGCCCTGGAAGAATGCCCCCCTTAACAAAGTGCTTGTTTCCTGAAGCGCAGCAGGGAAAGGGAACAAAACAAAGCAATGCCAAGAACTTCAAGCAGGAGCCTGGCTCGCTAATGAGACACTAGCATCAGTGAAGGCTTGGCTCACCGACAAAAACAACATGTTCCCTCATGAGCTGGAATTGGGGATCGCCATGGGAGAGTCCTCTACTTTTGTGGGAAGCAAGGCAGGGCTACCACAAACAAGGCAGCTGGAAGGGAAATCAGGCCCAGCAGCATTGCCAGCAGGAACTGCCGAACGCCTTTAAGTTTCCCCAGCTGCGCAGCCCCTGGAAAAGCACCGGAAGGCTTCCTCCAGTGAAAGCGAGCAGCAGCATGCTCTGCATGTGAATCAGAATGGCCAGGGGATGGAAAGCCCAGCTCAGAGTGTCCACTGCAAAGTGAACAGTGATTCACAGACTGACAAGTTGTGGCCATGCCGGTCATTTGTCTAGATGTGGGACTTATCCCAACCTCCTCCCCATCATCACTGAGCATCTCACTATGGGATGCAGCATTCTAGACCTTATAGGGCAAGGATGTTCTTCCCATTGGATAAATGGGAAACTGAGGCCTGGACCTTCAAAGGTATTAAGGTTCCTAACTTCCAATGAGTTCAATGTCAGTAGGAGCCTAAACCCCTCTGGAGTCCCTAACCACTGAACCAAGTGTCCTCTCCACTGACACAGACACCTCTGGAATGCACTTCTGGTTCTTATAGCTCTGTGACTCATAAGCGAGCCTACCAGAACACCTCACAAGAGCCCCAGGCTGGCTTTTTGCTGTGTTCTGATATGACTCAGACCTTGCTCTGCCCAACCTTCACCCTGTATCTGCCATGAGGCCAGGATGGGGTTTGATTTCATGGGAGAGTAGTGTTAGTATATTATCAGGAAGATGAGATGAAAATAACTTGCATCAATGTTGCAACTGCTGTTGCTTAGCTCTGCCTCCATTGTTCTGTTTGTGCAGTTTTTTTAACTCTTGCTAGGATCTGCCATAAGTCAGGACCAATTTCGTTTGATTGCCAGTGTTTCTTGCACCTGTGAGTGCTTTAGCTTGCCTGAAGCCTGGCTCTGGTGTCGTGTGTGTCTTCAATCCTGCCTGTAAATTGAATTCATGGTTAGTTTATACCAGAGGCTCATGTGGAAAAGAAAGTCACATAAAGCAGCCAGGGAAGGTTTAGGGAGCTGCTCAACTGTTTTGTTTTTGGGTTAAATGGTAAAAAAGCCATTGGAAATCTTAACATAGGATTACACATAGCAGGACACATCACTGATTGAAGATGGACAGATGTAGCGCCACTGACAGTGGAGAACTTCACCCTTGGACCACATGCTAAGAACAACTGAAACAGGAGAAAACTTGTGTGTGTGGAAACGACAATGGAGGCCTGGTGCATCCAGATAGCTAGTGATAATAAAGAGGCTTTGGCGGAGGAAGAAGAGGAGTTATTGTCAGCTGGTCATGCTGGAGAGGGTCAAACCGACCATAAGGTTCTTTTCAGCAAAGCCTGTTTCCTGTTGTGTACATGGCTTCCTCACAGAGGCATCACACCCAGCTGATGCAGCCCTGTGTTTTCCACCAGCTTTCCCTATCTCGTATGAAGACCCTGCCCAGGAGGTGCCCATGGAATCTACTCCAGGAGGTGGCGTAGGTGAGTTAACAGAGCCCCAGACAGGGGTCTAGGTTCCATTCCTGGTTCTAGTGCTGGCTTGCTGTGTGACCAGGGGCAAGTCACACCATGTCTTTGTGCCTCAGTTTCCCTACCTGTAAAAGGGAATAATGGCACTTCCCTTCTCCTTGGTAAAGCACTTGGCAACCTATAGGTGATTGGGTGAAAGGCCTAGGTAAGAGCTAACTATTATTATTATTATTATTGAAGAACAAAATGGCTGGTAACAGGGCCACATCATCCAGACCTGCACTCACTGGATTGGAAGGCACACTCTAGAGAGCTAGGAGCTTGTCTGGGGTGGAAAGTGTCTGCCTTCTGTCACAGCCTGAGCTCAGATCTGTTAGGATCATGTGGGCAGATCTCCCATGATCCATGTCCTGGGATTGTAAGGGGATGGGCTGGCTCCTTCCAGCCTGTTTGTCCCCTTGGGGTCTAGGATTGTATGAGTACAGTATATGAGGCCCCGCCCCATTGGCCAGGCTCCATGCAAACAGAGAACAAACGATGGACGAGGAAAGGACCATCGCTGGATTTCTGTGACAAATGTGACAGGCGAGGAGCCTGGGAAATAAGCAAGAAGAATTGGTAATATTAGTGCAGACAGGGAACTATGATATTATAGGAATAACAGAGACGTGGTGGGATAGCCTGCACGACTGGAGCTCTGCCATGGATGGGTATAAACTGTTCAGGAAGGACAGGCAGGGAAGAAGAGGGGGAGGAGTAGCGTTATATGTAAAAGAGCTCTATGACTGCTCAGAGCTCCATTATGGAAGTGGAAACAAGCCAGTTGAAAGTCTGTGGGTTACACTGAGAGGGGAAAGCAACAAGGGGGATGTTGTGGTGGGGGTCTGCTATAGACCACCAGACCAGAAGCAGGAGGTGGATGAGGTGTTCTGTGGACAACTAGCGGAAGCTTCTAGATCACAGGCCCTGGTGCTGATGGGGGACTTCAATTTCCCTGACATCTGCTGGGAGGCCAATACAGCTGTGAATGGGCAATCCAGGAGATTTTTAGAGAGTGTTGGGGACAACTTTCTAGTACAAATGCTAGAGGAACCAACTAGGGGCCTTGCACTGCTAGACTTGCTGCTCACAAACAGGGAAGAATTGATCAGGGACGTAGAGGTAAATGGCAAGCTAGGCAGTAGTGACCATGACATGGTTGAGTTCAGGATCCTGATTAAAGGAAGGAAGGAAAGAAGCAAAACAAAAACCCTGGACTTCAAAAAAGCAGATTTTGGCTCCCTCAGGGAACTGATGGGCAGGATCCCTTGGGAAGCTAATCTGAAGGGGAAAGGAGTCCAAGAGAGTTGGCTATATTTTAAAAAAACTCTGCTAAGGGTACAGGAAGTTGCCATTCCAATTAGGAGAAAGAACAAACATGTGAGGCAGCCAGAATGGCTTAGCAGAGAACTCTGCTCTGAGCTTAAACATAAAAAGGAAGCTTATAGGAAGTGGAAGCTTGGTCAGATGTCCAAAAAGGCATATAAAGATATTGCTAGGGACTGCAGGGATAAAATCAGAAAGGCCAAAGGCCAAATGGAATTGCGGCTAGCGAGGGATGTAAAAGATAACAAGAAGGGGTTCTACAAGTATGTTAGTAACAAAAAGAGGATCAGGGATGGTGTAGGCCCCTTGCTGAATAGGGCAGGCATCCTTGTGACAGAGGATGAGGAAAAAGCTGAAGTGCTCAATGCATTTTTTTCTTCAGTTTTACAGGCAGGGTCAGCTCCCAGCCCACTACCATGGGTGTGGCAGATGGGAGAGAAGACAGGCCCTTGGTGACGGAAGGTCAGGTTAGGGACTGCTTAAAGAAGCTGCAAGTGCACAAGTCCATGGGGCCAGACGAACTGCATCCAAGGGTGCTAAGGGAATTGGCTGACGAAATAGCCGCACCGCTGGCCGTTATCTTTCAAAACTCATGGAGAACGGGGGAGGTGCCAGAGGACTGGAAAAAAGCAAATGTAGTGCCTATTTTCAAGAAAGGGAAAAAGGAGGATCCAGGGAATTACAGACCAGCCAGCCTCACCTCAATCCCTGGAAAAATTATGGAGCAGATTCTCAAAGAATCCATCCTCACACACTTAGAGGAAAATAAAGTGATCAGGAACAGTCAGCATGGATTTACCAAGGGTAAATCATGCCTGACCAATCTCATTTCCTTCTATGAGCAGATGACTGGTTTTCTGGATGCGGGAAGCACCGTTGATGTGCTATACCTTGATTTTAGCAAGGCTTTTGATACAGTTTCCCACAGCATTCTCATTGGCAAATTAAGGAATTATGGTTTGGATAGGTGGACTATAAGGTGGATAGAGAACTGGCTAGATCAACGGTTTCAGCGTGTAGGAATCAATGGTTCCATGTCTAGCTGGCAACCAGTCACGAGTGGTGTGCCCCAGGGGTCGGTCCTGGGGCTGGTTCTGTTCAACATTTTCATCAATGATCTGGGTGATGGAATAGACTGCATTCTCAGTAAGTTTGCGGATGACACCAAGCTGGGAGGACCAGTAGACACGTTGGAGGGCAAGGACAGGATTCAGGGAGACCTAGATAAATTGGAACAGTGGGCCAATAGAAACCTTATGAGATTCAATAAGGATAAGTGTAAAATCCTGCATTTGGGACCAAAAAACCCTATGCACTGCTACAGGCTGGGAAACATTCAGCTAAGTAGCAGCAGTGTAGAAAAGGACCTGGGGGTCATGGTGGATGGGAAGCTGGATATGAGTCAGCAGTGTGCTCTTGCTGCCAAAAAGGCCAATGGCATACTGGGCTGCATCAAAAGAAGTATTACCAGCAGATCAAGGGATGTGATCATTCCCCTCTATTCTGCACTGGTGAGGCCACATCTAGAATTCTGTGTTCAGTTTTGGGCTCCCCACTACAAAAAGGACAGGGACATGCTAGAGAGAGTTCAGAGGAGGGCAACCAAAATGATTAAAGGGCTAGAGCACAAGCCCTATGAGGAAAGACTGGAAGCATTAGGCTTATTTAGTCTGCAGAAGAGAAGATTGAGGGGGGATTTGATAGCAACCTTCAACTACTTGAAGGGATGCTCTAAGGAAGATGGAGCTTGACTGTTCTCGGTAGTAATGGAGGACAGAACGAGGAGCAATGGTCTCAAGTTGCGGTTAGGGAGGTCGAGGCTGGATATGAGAAAAAACTTTTTTACCAGGAGAGTGGTGAAGCCTTGGAATGAGCTGCCGAGGGAGGTGGTGGAGTCTCCATCTTTGGAGGTGTTTAAGGCCCGGCTGGACAAAACCCTGACTGGGATGGTTTAAGTGGGAGTGGTCCTGCCTCTGGCAGGGGGTTGGACTAGATGACCTATGAGGTCCCTTCCAACCCTATGATTCTATGATTCTTTCAGGAGCTGCCCTGGGGGCACATGGAAACTACAGACTCCAGCTCTGCAGCGGCTGCAGTTGTGGGGAATGCCCCAAGAGGCTTGTGTTGTTTTGCACCCAGCTCTGAAATTGCAAACCCCGGAGACCTGAGCCACTGGCCCCCTAAGGTCCTGTCAAGGTGATCCTCCCTACTCCCTAAACTGGGCCTGGCTCCCGAATCCTGATTGAACATTCCTTTACATTATTTACTGAGCAACCGTTCAGTGCTTCGATCCTGGCCCCTCCCTGGCTTCACAATAAACAAACTAGCAGATGAAGATCAGCAAACCACTCAGTGAAATTCAGGACCCAATCTTGCTTCGATGGACCTGGCTTCAGGAGGGTAAAACCTGTGCTTTGGGAATGAAATGGTGATGCCCATGGGCTAAAGGGCGTGCAGCAGGTCACATGGTCAGAGCCCTTGTCTGTGGTCATGTTCAGCTGTAAATAGGCCCAGAGTGTGTTGTGAGTAAATGACTGGCCAGTTGTCAGACCCATGGGGTGTCTCATCCTCTGGGAACCTTATACCCTCAGTGCTCTGCTCTTCATGTGTTTCTGGGGCTGCACAGAGCAGAATCATCTCTCACTGGGTCTGTTCTCAAAACCACATGGGGTTGGCCTTCAGTGCTACTGGGCACAATAAATCTCAGTGCTAGGGTCTTCCAAGTACCACCAACGACCAAGGGTCAGGACCCATATGCAGAGCATCAGCATTCGGGGTCAGCTAAGCCCTTGTGAGCGAGTGTCTGGCCTGGCTAGCTGACCAATTACCGTCCCATTAAACCAGGCTAATAAACAGCTTAATTTTATTTGGTACAAGAACACTTTGTACAGAGGAAATCCACACGATGGTGAGGAGGTGTTTTAAACACATTTCGATAACATTCACCTGTTGGATTAGATACAGTGGACCACATGCCAAAGCCCAGCTCTTTTTCCACAGTGGTAAAATTCCACTTGATTTCACTGGAAGCAGGATGGGACCCTAAGGTTCATCATGGGAGGCATGGGAGATAGAACCCGCAGAATGTGTTATACCAGCGGCTGTGGTTCTCACTGGCGAATTCCATGTGGGCATTGTACAAGCAGCATGGTTGGACCTTCATGCCTTTTGCTCTTAATACCACAGCTGAGATGTATCAGAGGATTTCCGATTCCTCATCTTTTTCTCCACTTGACCCTGCAGCCAACCAATTTTGTTTAGATTCATTGCACTCCTCACTTTCTTACAAATCTTGTATATTCTGAAGGACAATTTTCTTTCCATCTTTTGACACCACGCAGGATTGGAGAAGACCAAGAGCTCTTTGTTTTTAATTCCTATCCATCCGCAGCCCAACAGTATATCTTCCCCCTTTCATCACCAACTAGGAGCTTGGAAGAATTTCTTGGGAGAGAAAAGAAAAAAAGACAGCGTTTAATAACCAAATGCAAAATTGGTACTGTGTCTTTGAGATTCTCTCTAGTTTGTGCAGCAGCTGGAACAGAGATTGCCCAGAAGAGAGAGTTCTCTATCATCGAAACCTAAAGGAAACACATGTAAACTAGAGGAAAACCTAAGCGTCAAAGGCTGGAGCTGGATTCACAGACAAACTTTCCCACATTCAGGGGTATTTAGACCAAGGTTTGGTTTGACCAGTTATGGACATTGTGGCCAAATGCAGATTTGGGATCTGGGTCCGAACTGCTCAGACCTCCAAGGCTCTGGTTTGGATTAACCTCCAATTCAATGAAGCACCTGCCAGCATTAAATCTGTTTGGCAGACAGCTATAGAAAGAAATTTTCCAATAGATGCAGGTACAGTTTCATCTTCTGGCATCTCTAAATTCTGTACTTGTCAGGGAGTCTCGAAAAGTTCAGAGGTTCAGGACACAGACGTACCACCATTCCCAAAGTCTCTGCAAACTAATGATGCTGTTTATAGGAATGATTTTACTCACCCTTAGAATGCCCCCTCTCCTGAAGAGGAACACAGCAGCTGTTAAACAGTGCACAGTAACTTTATAGGGCAGAATGGCAATGTCAGTGGCCCCTACCACTGTACATGGATAGAAATTTCACTCTGACTGAGAAGTTAGAAGCAGTAACTACCAGCCAGCTACATTACTTCTTGGAACAGCTTGTTCTTTTCTTGGAGGTCTCCCATCTAGGGTGACCAAACAACAAACATAAAATGAGACCCAAGTTAGACAAAACTCCAGCTGGGATGATTTAGTGGGAGTGGTCCTGCTTTTAGCAGGGGGTTGGACTAGATGACCTCATGAGGTCCCTTCCAGCCCTAATATTCTATGATTCTATGAGACACTCCCCCACACCCCCCTCCAGGAGGGGGTTATAGTTGCCTCTAATATTGGAACCTCTAGTCACCCTACAAGTCCCAGCCATGATTAGTTTGTGAGATCTGACAATGCCATATCACAGAATGGCTGCAACTTCTTAGGAGAGACAGATTTTCCTTTGATATTTTAAGAACTAACAAAAAGAAGGCATGACTCAGAATAGACATTTGGAATCACTGGGGCTGCAACTCCACCCTCTACTGGATACAAGATACACTGCAAGAGAAATTACCATACCTGAGTACTGCAAGAGCTGTCACGGTTGGATTATTCTTAACTGCTTTCCCAGTCAAGGTGAGGCTAATATTCAACTCCCGGAAGAGGAGGAGATGACGTTTCCCCCACTTGGAAGCTGCAGAGTGGTTTCAAAATAAACATTTAGAAACTTTTCTTGTTTGTGTGTGTGGGGGGGGGGTGGTCCTGATTATTTATGGTCAGCAAGTTGTTAAGCTGAGAACAGATATATTTAATCTTGGCCTGTGCTGTTGCAGAATGGGCCCATCCCAATTTAATTTGCGGCTATGATAGTTACATGTGCTGACGTGCGGCTGTATCAATTGTGGGCTAAATTGGATTTGTGTATTATTGCTTTCTAAATTGCATGCCTAGTTCAGCAAAATTGTTCATCAGTGTTTACTGGCTCTATGCTTAATAAGATGCCCCAGAATACCTTGCTGGCAGAATATAATGCAGCCTATAATTGCCTACTAAAAAGAAATTACATAAAGCCCCAGTATTATCAACTTATCTAAATCTGCTCATAGCAAAACCAATAATTAAATGTGCGTGCACGCGCACGCACATGCAGGCAATCCCCCCGCCACGTAACTCAATCACTATTACTTCAGTCTTTTTAATGGCCACGTTCTGGATTAACTGTATTTCCTTTAATGGGTAGAATGGAACTAGGGAAATGAGGCCATTGAAAATCATCCTGAAATCACTTCAAGAGTTTTGGGCAGCATCTCATAGCTGTAATTAAACTTTATGATTGGTTAAATACCTACTCCTGGGTGTTCCTCAGAGCTTCTTTCTAGATGCCTGGCTGGCTGGTTTTTGCTCCCATGGTTGATGTTTAACTGATAGTGAGATTTGGGTGTGAGCAGGAAAGATTTTCCCCAGGTCAGACTGGCAGGGACCTTGGGGTACTTTTGTTCTTCCTCTGCAGTGTGACGTGTGCTTTGCCCGCTGGGACCCTTTGGGTGTGTCTCGCCCAATCAATCGTCTGCCATTACAGGAGGGACACACATTGGTGCATTTCAGTCTAGCCCATCTTTTGCCTGAGCACTGAAATGGTTCAGTCTAACTCAAGTCTTCAGGCTTAACATAGGGTGGTCCTGACTGGAACACCCTCTCAAGACAGCTCTTGGAATGACAGGTGAACCTGCCTCAACTTCCCCTCTCCGGTAACAAAGGGCTCTATGCCGCTTCTCCTGCCATAACAACACCCCTCCTTAGGGCTGATTTAGTATGAAAACTTAGTGTAAAGACACCAAAAAGTGAATCCTGCCCCAAAATCTCATCCCAACCCCATCCATAGAGTCCTTAAAAACCCAGGACATCACACCCCGAGATAATACCAGAGTCTGGATCCAGGGTTTCCTGCCACACCTGGACTTGTTGTCAGTTGTCTTCTCTCTCTCTTCCAGGACAGGTATCAAAGCCTATTTCTTGTTGGGAAGGACCCACCCACTCAGCCTCTCTGCGAGCAGAACATCTTTCACCAGGGGAACACTCCATCCTCACTCTTCTGGCCCTTTTCCTGTTCTCCTGGATCCAGCCTTCCATTGTGGTGATGTCAGCACAAAAACCCCTCCACTGCTTCCCTACCTCCAGCCCTCATTAGCGCCCCAGCTTACAACAAGCAGGCACCTCCCACTTTCAGCCCTGGATCTCTGGCTTGGGGAGTCAGCCAGCACACCACTCCTGCTCCTCTCCTTGCCTTCAGCTTTGCCCCAGAAACTACAGGCTGCACTGACAGGCCTTCCTGACAGACCAGGGCTTAAAGTCCCAATTGTGGCCTTAGTCTATATAAAAATATACCTATGGAATTAGATTGACCAACTCAGTTACATCCGTGTAATTAGACTGCAAAACTCATTGCCACAGGAAGTCAGTGAGGCCAAGCATTAGGATGATTTAAAAAACGGATATTAATACTGATCCCAAAAATGTTGCCAGCATAATTAATTCCAATAAAATGTGGAAGGAGTATTAAATCTCCTGCTCTAGGGCTTAAGTCAATCTCTGACTATAGAGACCAGGCTGAGACTTAATTTTGGGGGGTAGATTATCCCTTAACTGGCAAGTGAAGGCTCCTTGACCTTCCTCTACAGTAGCTGGTACTGACCACCGCTGCAGACAGGAATCTTAGCTAGATGGACCTCTGAGCTCATCCAGTCTACTGAGTGGTTCCCAAACTGTGGGTTGTAACCCCAACTGGGGTCGTGCCATCAGCAGATGGAATCATAGCATTCCCTAAGGTGTGGCAGAAAGTGGCATCTTCCAAGTCCTCCGGGGTCTCAGACAGAAATACTTCATTAAAATGGGTTTGTGATGACAAAAATATTGAGAACCCTGGTGCTAAACCTTATGGTTCGGTAAACGTAGAAATATTCCTAAATGGCTAAGCGAGTTAGGAGCAAAAGTCCCATTCATATGCTAAGTCACTAAGATGCTTTTGAAGGTTTCATTTGCAAAGTCCTTCGGTATAGGACCCTAGCATGAAGATCTACCTCTGGATGTAACGTCTGTCCACTAACTAGTCCTGGATAACAGAGAATGTCTTCAGCATGGCTGTAATGAAAGTCACAAAACCACACACATGCTTTTTCAAACACACTGGGAAAATGTTGAGGCCTGCTGTTAGGGTGTGCCTTTAAAGATCCCATCCCAGGCAGGTGTGGCTCGTGTGTCTGTTAGATCAGGGACATGTAACCAGGATTGCTTTAGCTACCAAGACAGTTTTGTAGCTACAACATGCATGGTAACCTTCCAGCTCACTGCTCTACCTTTAACAGCTTCGCTGTCAGCTCAGCAAAACCACTCACTGCTCAGGAATACTGCGAGGAAACAAAAAAACCTGTACTCCAGGGGCCCTCTGCTGGCCTCAGGCCGCCTTGAGAAGCCACTCACTTCATTATGAGTGGCAAAGACAATATACACTGCATGGAGCTGGGCTCCATCCCTCCAGCCAGGTGCCGGGTTTGGCACCACTCCTTCCTGGAACCAGGCCACAGCACTTTATTATGGCCATCAGTGCAGATATGATGGTCAAAAACTCTGTTGCTATGTGGGCCATTGGGACATAGGGGTTCTTTTGGTCAGGGTGGCTCCTCTTGCAAGTTTTTGCAGCACAGCAAGCTTGAGCCAGTCACCACAGGCTCACTTAGGGTGAGTACTGAACTCCCCCAGCTGCAGTGTCATCAGCTCCAGGCAGGATCTGCCCATCGTCCTCCGTCTAAGGGCCATCTTGTATCTCTGAGGTAGGATAGTCCATCACCACACTGTGCACCTTGCACAGGAGTATCACACCTTTCACAAGGGTCTCCCTGCACTTTCCATATATCTGCAAGGGAATCATTGCCCTGTTATTTTACCCACTTTGCAGCACGATCTAGGACAGGAAGTGAGGACACTGGATCTGGTGGAGGCAAGCCATCAGACTCCGCCCAAAGCTTCCTAAAACAAACCAGGTCTCCTGGATCCCAGTCTGGCAGCTATGTGCATCAGGGACACCGGCTCCCAGCCCCACCTGCCCGAGCAGTTTGTCATGGACTCTGTCCCTGCATTCTGATCCAGAGGTGCTAGTGCAGCCAGGAGCAGTTCTGAGCCAGTAAGTCCAGGAGTGCAAAGGACAGGGACACAGCCACCAACAGGGGTTCTGAACTGTGGATCTCCATGACAAGGTAGGGCACCAGGGGGCTTCTAAGTGCATTAGGGAGGAAGTATAAGTGGTATGGAAGAGAGCAACACAATTGCAGGGCCAGCTGACTGTTCTCACAGGGCAGGGAAAGGTACAGAGGCATAGTGCCTAAGGCCAAGAGGAACCACCGAGGTACCCAAATCACCCCAGCAAGGGACACGCATTGCCCGGGAAGGTGCACTCATACATTTGTCCAGCATCTTTCCCTGTCTCTACTGGTGCCCATCACTAAGCCTGTTCTATCCCTTCTCATGAGGGATCCTCCAAAGGAATTGCCAGCCACCACCCAGCCCTCTGTACTGCCCCTGTTGTAAGGACATGCTTAATATCAGACTAGTGATCACCCTGTGGATCTCAAAAGTGAATTCAGCTGTAAAATTTTCCAGGCAGAGGATCATGAAGAACAAGCCATGTCATCAACAGAGAGTGTAAAACTTGGCAAGCCCCAGGCCTGGCTCTCCAGATCTTTGTCCTCTGAGTAGCTCTGCTCCCCTGTGCAGAGTGGGGTGTAATGCAGCCCTCCTGACTTCAGGGCATTGCACCCTCACTTAGGGCATGTCTGTGAACACACAGAAATGGAGAAGGAGGAATCCAGCTCTAGCTGCCACCTGCCAAGGTATTTTTAAAGGTCTGTCATGGCAGGATCTAAATGCAATGGTCCCTGCTGTTCATAGCCCCTAAGTCTAGCCGCTGTCACCTTTTGCCCTCAGCTTCCTTTATGGGCAATCCTTTATGGAACAGGTGGGTTCTGGATGATGTTAGACCTTAGGACCCCTGTTGACCTCCACGTGGTAGGAAGTCCACAGCCAGGGACCATATATCCAGAATGCCTTCCCATCAGTATCACAGAGGTGCCTGCCTCTAAGCTAGCCAGGATCTGCTTTGCTGGGGCACTCTCGATTTAAGGGCAGGAGTTTGACTCAGACCCCAAAATGAAGGAGGGCACAGAGCCCTGAAGTGATGGGAGGCATGAACCAACAGTCACTCTGCAAGCAGTGGAAAATTGTAGTGGTTGCTGATTGCTGCATCCATGTCCTGTCCTCCTGGGGGAGGAGGAGAGAGGCCGCCCTGCCCTGCAGCATTTGTGAGAAACAGCTCCTCTCAGATGAGTTACTAAGATGGTCCAGGCCAAGAGCTGGATTTCAAGTCGTGTGCTGCTCTGAGCCTTTTGTGAGCTCCACCCCCATGTGAGAGAATGTTCTTGTGTCTGTTGCAGAGGATAACCCACAGATCCAACTACCTACGAGACACTGGGATAGTTTGGATCTGCCTCCCCACTCTGGCTCGTGCCCATCTCTGGTCTTTGCTAACTGCAGACAAAGTGTAAAAGTTTCTGATCTGGGATCAGGTGAAGATAAGCACCCAGATTTTAAGATGCTTCCATCTGAGCCTCTGGCTCATCTGGGACTGAGAATTCTCATATAGCCTCCAGCGTTTCTGCCTCTGTTTGGACCAGTCATTACGACACAGCTCACACAGCAGCCAGCTTTTCCCGGGCCAAGAAATAACCAACTGTGGACACTCCCCACCCCCATCATTTTGGGAGCTTTAAAAGCATGTTTTTCAGGGTCAGATCTGGACAAGTTTTCTGGGGGAAGAGTGGCAGGATAGTTTCTCAGTGCACACAGCACAGCAATTTCAGTTTAGATCTGTAAGATCATACCTTTCTTATCCAGATCTTCTGTTGTAGGTTTTTGTGAAACTGAGCCAACCTCCTGGGATGGGGCTTTTGCATATTCTGTCTTCCATAACTGTGTCAGTAAGAAAGAATGGGTTAACAAATACAGAGGTGTCAGAAAGACAAACCTTGTCATTGTGGGGCTCCTAGAAACTCTATAAGGTCAAAGGAATGAAGGTTGAATAAGAGGTAGGCCAGGACTGCTCAGCTGTCCTGCTGAGGTTCAGGCAGTTGCTAGAGAATTAGAGAGGGACATTGCTGGGTCTAGAGAGGGGAATCCTTTGTTGAATTTCAACCACCACATGGAAGGTAGGGTGAGAATGGTTTTCTTATCTCTGAGATCCTTTATTCCAGGAGCTTAAAGACATTTCTGACAAGCAATGTTATTTTTGTTTTTGGAATAACCCAGAAAGAACAGGGCTCTCAAAACAATTTCTTGTGGGGAGGGTGAGGCTTCTTTAAAAACTTTGCCTCAAAACTTCTCCCTGTTCATATTATCATAGTAGGTGGAAAATGTTTCACTGAAATATTTTTCTAGGAAAAAAAAAAGCTCTTTTTTTTTTAAGGAATGAACACTTTAATTTTTGTCAAGTTTTATGTTTTTTGTGGGGAGAAAAAAACAATTCTCCCACTTGCGGTGGAAATAATGATTTGTCCGGAAAATTTCTGAGGAATATTTCAGACAAAATTACTTTTTTTTTTGGTTCCTTTCTAAATGTGTTGTAGAGAATGCTTGCTGCTTTTCCCACCAGCTTCACAAATTACACCCTGTCCGTTCTCAGCTACATTACCACTTTGCCCCAGTCTACAGTGCAACTAGTTTTCAGTGACAGTTGATGGGAGATAACCAAATTACTTAAAATACCTTTCACAAGAGTAGCTATGTTAGTCTGTGTACAGAAAAAAAGTGAGAGTCCTGTGGCACCGTATAGACTAACAGATTTCTTTGAGCATAAGCTTTCGTGGGCTTCAACCCACTTCGTCAGAGGCATCTGATGAAGTGGGTTGAAGCCCACAAAGGCTTATGCTCGAAGAAATCTGTTAGCCTATAAGGTGCCACAGAACTCTCGCTGTTTTTAAAATACCTTGCATATCTCCATTCGACTTTCAACTGCCAACAAACAATGTCTTCAGTGCGCTGAGTTGATGGGAAATGGACTCCTGTCAACTAAGAACTACTCCACTTAAGAAGATGGTCTTCAGGGATCAGCTTCTCAATCAACTGAGCAGGTCTTTACAGATCTGCTCAGTCAATCAGGAAGTTCAATCTGACGATGGTGATTTTGTTGTCCTATGTACAGACCTGCCCTCTGTTTGTGATGTGTCTAGGGGGACGTGTGAAATAAATGAAAACCATTCAGTGTGAGAAACTCTGCCTTGACTCCATAACATACTTAGCAAAACCACAACTCACTGTGTGGGAAACACTTACCCTCACAGTTCCATCGGTGCCCCCTGTGACAATGACGCTACGTGTGTCCCAGTCCATTATGTCAGCAAAGCAACAGCAAACAATGTCTCCTAGCCCACAGGCAGTGCCGATGCTAGCAAGAGGATGACCATTGATGGTCCACAAATATAAATAGGATCCAGCACAAGAGGCAATGTCACCCTGTAACACACCATGCAACATTATTTCAGGATTCCACAAATACCAGCTGGGCATATTAAACTCTTGTAATCTATGGCATTTGTCCTTTCTTAATTTTATTTCTCTTCTAATCTTTCCTTTAGAAGTTCTGGTCAAAATTAATTCTTTTTTTATTAAAAATTCTGGAATTTCAAATTTGTTACCATTTTGCATAGTTTGAAACAGATTCACTTCTAATTTCTGCACCTTTTTGGGGCATTTTTCAACCAAAAGTTTTATAAAAATGGTTCCTTTTCATTGAATGAGCAGCCCAATTTTCAGTAAATGACCATTTTTGATTAAGTTTTCTAAAACATTTTCAATTAAAAAAAATCACAGACAATTGTGAAAAAATGAAAAATTGGGGGGAGGGATGCGCTTTGTGGAAAAACTGGTTTTCATAAAAAGGTCATTTCCCCATAAAAAGACCGATCATATGAAAATTTTTCAGCAGGCTACAGCTTGATTTTTTTTTTTTAATAAATTCTGCTCTTGACAAATAGAAGTCAGTGGAGGCAGGGTGTCCAAGTAAACTTTAAACCCTGAAATAAGCAAAGAAATAAAAAAAGCAACACCTTGTCTCAGCTGTCAAGGATAGGTAAGATACCAATGTTGTAATGACGTCACCTTTGGTGGACAATTATTTATAGCAGTTGACCTTAGAACCGAGACTTATTTCTAAATGTTGCCAACAGAAACCCTCAGAGTATTACAGGAATAATAAACACATGAGAATGACACAGACCAGTAAAGGATTCTGAGGATTATATACCTGTAACCACAAGAAGTTGTGTGCCAGAAGTTGCAGAATGGACAGTGATGTGTAGAAACCTATTCTGTTTCTGCAGAACACAGTCTATATTCACAACATACCACCACGATGGAAACCCATGGCTACACAGTATGGATCTGCTGAACTTTGCAGCCAGAATATGGAAGATAGACAGTTTGAAGTTTGCATCTCTCTAAATCTGGCCCAGTTTTCCAAGAAAAAAACTTTTTTTTTTTAAAGGAACCATCCTCATCAAAGGTTATATACCAGGTGGAGACATAAAAAGGGGAGAAGGTGTTGCCATAAGGCACCAGAGGTCTGACTAGATTATCACAAGACACTTTTTTGGCCTCGACATCTATGTAGATCAGGCCTGCGGGTTCTGTTTTCACTGGCAGGGGTGGCCTTTATATTCTACAGCACAGTCACAGCCATCCTTAAACCAAGGAACCAGTTAGTCTGCCATAGATCCTTCTGGACCCAACAAACCTTGATACAAGCAACTTATCTACTCCACTGACCACAAGACAAGCAACCCCCAGACAAACTCCTTCCCAAACACCTGTGCAAAGGGGTTCCCCTGAAGGGTTAAAAAAAACCAAACTAACCAGAAAATGCAGATAATGAAAAGAATATGCAGATACACAAAGTTAAGTAATTTGCAAATCTCTGTTTGACTGCGCCAAAAACGGCAGGCTATGCAGAATCACTTTGAGTCTCTCCTCTCCCCATTGGGCTTGTGTGTACACCTTTAATGGCAGTTGTGTAGGGTGAAGAAAGAGTGGAAAGACACAGCTTTCCAAACCCTTAGGAGCAAGGAAAATGCAGCTATTCAGGGCTCTAGGTGCAGCAACCAGGATGCAGTCTCTGTAATATTGCATGTGATCTATTTGAAAGTGCATTTTGATTAAACTTCCTCCCCAATTTAAATTCCATCCTGATTGTCCATCCCCTAGGAACTAGCTAAAATAGAACAAGTTTGTCTGCTCCTGGCATGGGTTTGTCCTAAAATTAGCAGTGTGCATCCAGTTTAAATTAACTAGTGCTGCACCTTTCCCTCCTCCTGAGTTTGGAGTGGGGCTCTTTGCTTCACAGTGGAAAAATCTCAGGATGGATGGAGGATGGCTTGTTTGGAACAGCACTGCCAGCAGTGAAAGAACTGAAACGTGGACTGGGTCTGTCCTTACAACACATCATGAACAACTGCAGCTGTGCCCATGTAGTGCTTCAATGCAGACACTGACTACAGTGACAGAAGGGGTCCGTGGTTAATCAGCCTCTCTGAGAGGTGTTTTTTCACATTGGAGCAATGCTACCATGCTTTTCCAGTATAAGTCAGCCTTTAAGCAATTTTAACTGCACAGGAGCCCAGGAAACTCTGGGATTTGGTAATGGGCCACAAAGATTTTCAGGTCTATGTCACTGACTGAGATCATCAGCTACTGTTTGACACCTTATCTACATTACCACTCCTGCTGGGAAATTTTTTGTCACTCCGCCAAGCGCAGTGTGGACAGCGCTATGATTTTATTATGTCAGTGGGAAAGCTCAGTCCCTTTGATATAACACTGCTACCCAAGAGCTCTGACAGCAGTTCCAATACAGCTGTGATACTGTGAGCTTTTAAGTGCGGACGAGCCCTGACTCAGATTATAAGTGTATCAAGGTAAGGATCGCCTTCTTGTTCTAGGTCTGTAGATCACAATGGGATCCCACTCCACGACTGGAGTACCTAGACACTACCATAGTATACTTATCAGTGTTCAGTGCATAATCTAGCACTGTGGAACTCTGATTCATGACTGGAGCCCCAGCTGCCACCTTAATGCACCTAGCACTAGGCCCTTACTTGCTACCACAGTACAGATAATAAGAATCTAATGCACAGCTGTGTGCAGAAAGGAATTTCTGATTTTTCAGCAGGTTCCTCAATTTCAAAATTTGCTTTGTTGCAAATTGGAATGAAAACAAAGACTCAAACTCAACTCAAAATCTCCTATGACAGAGAATTTCTGGAAAAGAAAGCCTCATAGATCCAAATGTTTCTTTAACTTAACACCCACAGATTCCATCTCAGTTTTGACATTTTAAAAATTCCCATGTTTATAACACAAAATAAAAAAATGCTGAAATGAAGACTCATTTCAAAATGAAAAATGGAAATGGAATGTTCTGAAAAAACTGAAATGGAACAAGTTGACCTTAGAGAAACACTATTTCCATTGTTTCTCTCCCCAGAAATGATATTTGATGAAAATTGATATATTCTTGCACAAAGTTTTGGTTTCAATTAAATGCCCTTTTCCAATGGAAAAGCATTCTGTTGGAAAATTTTCAACAATATTTCATCTAATGGCTGCTCAGCGGCCCCTCTTGAAGAACTGTCTAGTCCAGCTCCACCTCACAATGGCTATGTCTACTTTGTAAAAGCTAAGTCGACTTTATTAAGTCGACTTAATAAAGCGTACTGAAAGTCGACTTTAAGTAGACCTTATTAAGTTGACTTAGTGAGTCCATGCGACATTAAGTCAACTTTATAAAGTTGACTTTAAAAGGGTGCCCTGGTTTAAGTTGACTTTATAAAGTCGACTTAATGGCCCCACTGCACTCAGTCGACTTTATTAAGTTGACTTAGTGAGTCCACATTGCCTTAAGTTGACTTAATAAAGTCGACTTAATGGTAAAGTCGACTTTATAAGTGGACCTTATAAAGTTGACTTTATTGCCCTGCAATGTAGACAGGGCTCTGTTTAAGTCGACTTAAGAGCCCTTAAGTCGACTTAAACACATAGTGTAGATGTACCCAATGTCATTGGCTCTGACTGGCCTACTGCTTTGCAGTATCAGCAAAGGAAACAAGGACCATATGGGCTTAGACAATAGAATCCACTCTCCCTCCAGGAGAAACATGTGGTGCAACACAATGGAAGAAGCTTTGGAAATGAGAATTTAATCCTCTAGGACTATCAACACAGCATCTTTCACCAGCACTCGTATTCATTCTAAAATGTGTGGGCTTCTCTCCAGTTCACACTGGGTGGGACTGACGAGAACACTTGTGCTGGCCTACATCTGTGGTAGTTTTACCACTTGACCAATGACATTTGTCATTGACTGCTATGGAAAATCCCACCCCTTGGGGTTCAGTGGAAGTTATTTTTAGTTTTTTATTATTATTATTCATTTGCGTTGCAGTCTTGGACCAGAGAAGCCCCACTCATGGACCAGGCTCCATCTTGTTAGGTGCTGTACAAATGGAGAACAAAGATTGTCCCTGTCTAAAAGTGTTGACAACTTCAGTTGTTAGGGGAAACTGATGTTTTGGGATTTCTTACTGCTGGGACCTCAGAATACCCTCTTACATTGCTCAGAAACAGGCATAGTACTGTATGACTTGACAAAAATGTTAACCAAGCTCAACCACTGCCATCTTTTCCAAAGATCAGCTGAACATAGCAATATGGATATATAAGCGGCTTGTTTAGGAAGGAGTCCTGTGGCACTTAAGGACTAAAAATATACGGAATTCACATCCAAGTGAGCTCAGTGCCTGAAGTGAAATCCAAAGTATTTTCATAATGATGTGTAAACCCCTGTGTTACTGGGAACAAACTGCAGGTGGATTTTGTTTTGTTTTGTTTTGTTTTGTTTCTACCACCACCCTTAGCAGGACAGATTAAAAAGACTGGGACTGTTCAGCTTGGAAAAGAGATGACTAATGGGGGGATATGTCCAACATCTACAAAATCATGATTGGTGTGGAGAAAATGAATTAAGAAATTATGTTTACCCCTTCACGTAATACAAGAACAAGGGTTGTCCAATGAAATTAAGAGGCAGCAGACTGGAAACAAACTAAAGGGGTATTTCTTCACACAGTGCACAATCAACCTGTGGAACTCATTGCCAGTGGATATTATGAAGGACAAAAGCATAATTAGGTTAAAAAAAGAATAAGATAAGTTCATGGAGGATAGGTCCATCAATGGCTATTAGCCAAGACGGGGAGGGATGCAAGGCTCTTAAAACCTCTCATTGCCAGATGACAGGAGTGGAGAACAGTGGATGGGCTACTTGAAAACTGCCCTGTTCAGTTCATTACTTGTGAAGCATTGGGAAGACAGAATACTGGGCTAGCTGGATCACCGGTCAGACCCCATCTGGCCATTCTTATGTTCTTACAAAGCCTCTTCTAGCAGAGAGGATTGGAGGGAAAGAAAAACCATAGCATGCCAGGTAATTAACTGTTTGCTGGCTGAGACTGCTGATTCAGGAGCATCCAAAGAAAGTAGACTGGGGATGACAACTTGTTTAATTTGTTCCACCTGGCCTTGCTGTAGCACACAGATGTCCTCAGAAATTCCTGGAAACAATAGGGTCACATGGGAGCTAAAGGCAGGAGTGCCATGGACAATACTGTTCTGGTTTTCAAGCTGGCTTACAAATCAAGAGGTTTAATCTTAGTCTCCAGCCATGCTTCTACTCAGCTGCTAGTCTGTTGTTGCTTTTACTGCTCCCTTTTCATCCTTAAAAGTACTGTTAGCAATCTCTGTAAAAGGGAAAATCAATGGCTTGGCATCTCAGGATGTTTTTATGTTGGGAAGAGCACCCTTCCATTAATATGAAATGCTCCTGAATGCATGAGGAGAAGGATAATAAATGAAGTTCTTACCGTCAAATCGTTGATAGCAACAGCAGAGAGACAGGCTGCATGGGCAGGGAGATGGGTTACATATGTCAGCTGGTTCAGGTCCCAAATGATGCAAGTTCTGTCATTGGATCCACTCACAATGATGCTGTAGGTCACAGATGCAGCCAGGCAGGTCACTGCCTGAGTGTGGCCATACAAAGCCTGAGGATACAAAGCAACTCAAAACCACAACCAAGCAGCTGGATTAGTAGAGATCCATTTCCTCACTGGCAATAGTTTAGCAAAAACATGGGAGCGACTCCACAAAATTAGAATCTAAAATTGACATCTCAAAGCTCCTTAAGTTACAGATGTGGAAACTGAGGCCCAGAGAGGTTAAGTGACTTGCTCAAGCTTACTCATGGATCAGAGGTGCCAACAGAACCCTGATCTCCTTGTCCTTAGACTTCTGTCATAGATCATACTACCTCACATAAAAGACCCATTTATACTTTTAGCCCTGGTTAGCAGCATAAAATGTTTCTTATCTTTGCCCTTCTGGCCTTTGGAAGGTGAGATTCATACTCAGAAGCTAGAGTTCAATGTTTTTAACTTTTTAAATTAAAAAAAAAACTTTCAATGACATTTTTGAGACACTTCTTTGGACCTAGATTCAAACACCTGAGACCTTGGGAAAGTTTGGACCTGGATACAGATCCATATCCTGTTATTGGGCATGTCTCCACCTTATGGGAGAGACAGATGAGCCTCACAAAGGGTCTGACTTCAGGATGGGAAAAGTATCCAGAGCTTTGGTTATTTATCTGAACCTTCTTGGTCAGAAATGGCAGGCTGGGAATCTGGTGAGAAACGTCATTCTTACAACATTTTGGTGCTCCTGTCTCTTGACCCAGCTAGAAAAAAGGAAACGGGAATCTTTTGAACAACACCTAAAGGCTCAGACAGACCTAGATGGGATGAAGGTCCATGGGAGACTGGAGTTTTGGTACTGTAAGCTATAAAAGTCTTGCTGAAGCGTAAGAAAAAGACAAACTACACAGGTGTCTGTTAGAGGTGGGTACGGCCAACCCTGTACAGATTTACACATAGGGCAGGCCAGAAAACAAGAATTCCACTACATGAAAAAAGTTGATGTTTCAACATTTGGTTTAGTAAAGAATCTGAGATGTCTGAAAATTTTAGTCAAACAGTGGAGAGAAGGAGAGAGACACCCATTCACCCCAGAACAGCTGGTGGTCAGGACGCTCCCCTGGATGTAAAAGAGCCAAATTCATGTCCCTGCTCCGAATCTCTACTCTGCCACCCTGGGAGATGAATAACTTTTGTCTAAATCCCTTCCCAGGCTTGACCTCATTTCCACTTATGAAACTAGCATGTCTGGTGAACTGTGATACTGTACCTGTCTCAAGTTCAGGCACCTCGCTTTGTCCTTGACCAGGGAAATCTCCCAGACACAGACGACGGCGCTGGTTCCAGAGGTAATGATAGTGTTTGGCATGGGACACACAGCACAGAGGCACTTGCCCCAATCTGCCATGCATTCGAGTGTGACCATGTTCTGCGGAAAGCAAAAACACCGTACCCATTTTTGTGGCACAAATTCCTTTGATTGCAGCATGTAAATATTTCAACCAGATAGCAGATTTGGGCCAAGAGAACCATGCTCTCATTTTTCCCTTCAAGTGTCAAAAAGCAAAGTGCAGCCTGCCCACTTTTACCAACCAAATTAAGGCTAGGCTCCCAGGTCAGTCCAAGGAAAGGTCCTCATATACAAGGTGCAGGGCATCCTCAACACACAACAAAGTCAAACTAAAGGCTTGTTTTCCTCTCCGTTTTTCATATTGTATCTTGGCTCTGACAGCCTGCCCTCACGGTGTGGCTATGTGCATGTTTGTGTGGGAGCAGATCAACATTTACCAGCTGGCTGGATTGGAAGGATGATCTAGGGCACTAGCTTAAGACTCAAGAAACACGGTTTCCACTCTCCGCTCTGCAACCAGCTTCCGGTGTGACATTAAGCAAGATGGCTAGTCTCTCTGTGTCCAGTGCCTCATCTGTACAATGAGCACAAGAGCAGCTCCCCACCTTCCCAGGCATGTAGTGAGGATCAATACATTACAGATTGTGAGACTCATATGTGATGGTGATGGGGAACCACCTAAGTATGTAAGGAGAACAACCTACTAGTCACTCATAAGTAGTGGAATTGCACATCAGTATCGACTGGTGCTTTTGGTTCAGGGATCTGTGGGTTCCATCCCCACTGGTGATCCTTGGTTGTGTGTAATTTCACAATGAAGTTTGGTACACACTGAGTTTCCAGTGGGAATGAGAAAGGATTCTGCTACTTTCAATGTCTAATGAATCACCCAGGCAGCACTGTGGGAATGCTGATCTCACAAGACACTAGCTGATTTCCCAAGACACAGACTAGCACCCTCACCACTGTCTGTCTATGTTTTTATGAGAGAATGAAGCTTTCCCCTTGGTGACTTGTGCTCCTGCATGTAAGCAGCATGAGATGGGTGTGGTTGATCCCTTACAGTAAAGAAGTAAGAACATCAGATATGCAGGGAGAGGCTGCCTGAGTGTGTGGAATGAGAGCACTGTGTGAGGGTGCTTGACACATGGCCCTGTTCTAGTCCCAAGAGAAAGTCCTGTGACCTGAAATTTTACATGGGGTTATTGTTGTGCCCTATCACATGGTCTGTGTTTCAGTGTAACAGCCAACATAGCAACTGGACCGAGATAAGAACTCCAGATGAGTTATGTATTGGCCATGATTTTGAAGAGCCATGAGTAGCAGCTTTGGTTGCCCAATTTCAGACTCTTTCAATTTGCTGAGTACCCACCATCTGAAAATGGTACAACCCCAAACATTGAGACACACCAAATTCCTCGACCATGGGTTGCTGTTTCAGGAAGAAGGACTGCTAGGCAGAGATGGACTCCATCTTTCGAGGAAGGGGAAGAGCGTATTTGGACGCAGACTGGCTGACCTAGTGAGGAGGGCTTTAAACTAGGTCTGAAGGGGGAAGGAGACCAAAGCCCACAGGTAAGTGACTATGTGGGAGACCAGGGGGATGGGATGGAACTTGGGGGGTGCCGGGACTGTAACTACAGGGATAGAAGAGAGGATAAATGGAACATGCGGGGGGAATCAAATAACTTTCTTAGATGCTCTAATGAAGCCCTAATGCCTGAGGCAGGTGGGGGAGGTCAACACCAAAAGAAAATCCAGGGAGGTAGATACAATAGAATTGAATGTCAAAATGGGAAAGAAGGGCAATCAGCTGGGTATCTTAGGTGCCTATACACAAATGCAAGGAGCCTGGGAAACAAGCAGGAGGAATTGGTAGCACTAGCGCAGACAAAGAACTATGACATGATTGGGATAACAGAGACGTGGTGGAATAGTTTGCATGACTGGAGCTCTGCAATAGATGGGTATAGACTGTTCAGGAAGGACAGGCAGGGAAGGAAAGGGGGAGGAGTAGCACTATATGTAAAGGAGCTCTATGACTGCTCAGAGCTCCATTATGAAAGTGGAAACAAGCCAGTTGAAAGTCTGTGGGTTAAGTTTAGAGGGGAGAGCAACAAGGGGGATGTTGTGGTAGGTGTCTGCTACAGACCACCAGATCAGAAGGAGGAAGTGGATGAGGCATTCTGTGTACAACTAACAGAAGTTTCTAGAGCACAGGCCCTGGTTCTCATGGGGGACTTCAATTACCCTGACATCTGCTGGAAGGCCAATACAGCAGTGCACAGGCAATCCAGGAAGTTTCTGGAGAGTGTTGAGGACAACTTCCTGGTACAAATGCTGGAGCAACCGACGAGGGGCCTTGCGCCTCTCGATCTGCTGCTAACAAATAGAGACGAATTTATCAGGGAAGTAGAGGTCAATGGCAGCCTGGGTAGCAGTGACCATGAGATGATTGAGTTCAAGTTGATGATTAAAGGAAAGAAGGAAAGAAGCAAAACGCAGACCCTGGACTTCCGAAAAGCAGATTTTGTCTCCCTCAGGGAACTGATGGGCAGGATCCCTTGGGAGGCTGATCTGAAGGGGAAAGGTGTCCAAGAGAGTTGGGTGCATTTTAAAGAAACCCTGCTAAGGGCACAGGAAAATACAATTCCAATAAGGAGAAAGCACAGCAAATGTGGAAGGCGCCCACTGTGGCTTAACAGAGAGCTCTGCACTGAGCTGAAGCATAAAAAGGACGCTCACAGGAAGTGGAAGCTAGGACAGATGACTAAGGAGGCATATAAAGAAATTGCTCGGGACTGCAGGGATAAAATCAGAAAGGCCAAAGGACAAATGGAGTTGCGACTAGCAAGGGATGTGAAGGATAACAGGAAGGGGTTCTACAAGTATATCAATAACAAGAAGAGGATCAGGGATGGTGTAGGTCCCTTACTGAATGGGGCAGGCATCCTCGTGACAGAGGATGAGGAAAAAGCTGAAGTGCTCAATGCTTTTTTTAGTTCAGTTTTCACAAGCAAGATCAGCTCCCAGCCCACTACACTAGGTATGGGGGACTGGGGAGAAGAAGAGAGGCCCTTGGTGACAGAAGGTCAGGTTAGGGACTGCTTAAAGAAACTAGATGTGCACAAGTCCATGGGGCCGGATGAACTGCACCCGAGGGTGCTGAGGGAGCTGGCTGATGAGATAGCAGTACCGTTGGCCATTATCTTTGAAAACTCGTGGCGAACGGGGGAGGTGCCAGAGGACTGGAAAAAAGCAAATATAGTACCTATCTTCAAGAAAGGCAAAAAGGAGGATCCAGGGAATTACAGACCTGTCAGCCTCACCTCAATCCCTGGAAAAATCATGGAGCAGCTTCTCAAAGAATCCATCCTGAAACACTTGGAGGAATGTAGAGTAATCAGGAACAGTCAGCATGGATTTACCAAGGGTAAATCATGCCTGACCAACCTCATCGCCTTCTATGATGAGATGACTGGATTTGTGGATGCGGGAAGAGCCATTGATGTGATATACCTTGACTTTAGCAAGGCTTTTGATACGGTTTCCCACAGCATTCTCATTGGCAAATTAAGGAAGTATGGGTTAGATGCGTGGACTGTAAGGTGGATAGAAAACTGGCTAGAACAACGGTTTCAGCGTGTAGGAATCAATGGCTCCATGTCAAATTGGCAGGCAGTAACGAGTGGTGTGCCCCAGGGGTCGGTCCTGGGGCCAGTTCTGTTCAATGTTTTCATTAATGATCTGGATGATGGGATAGATTGCACACTTAGTAAGTTTGCAGATGATACCAAACTGGGGGGAACGGTAAACACCCTAGAGGGCAGAGACAGGATTCAGGGAGACCTAGACAAACTGGAGCAGTGGGCCAAGAGGAATCTCATGAGGTTCAACAAGGATAAGTGTAAAATCCTGCACTTGGGACGAAAAAACCCCATGTACTGCTACAGGCTGGGGAGTGATCGGCTAAATAGCAGCACTGGAGAAAAGGACCTGGGAGTCATGGTGGATGGGAAGCTGGATATGAGTCAGCAGTGTGCTCTTGCTGCCAAAAAGGCCAATGGCATACTGGGCTGCATCAGAAGAAGTGTTACCAGCAGATCGAGGGATGTGATCATTCCCCTCTATTCTGCACTAGTGAGGCCACATCTGGAATACTGTGTCCAGTTTTGGGCTCCCCACTACAAAAAGGACATGGACAAATTAGAGAGAGTCCAGAGGAGGGCAACCAAAATGATCAAAGGGCTGGAGCACAAGCCCTATGAAGAAAGACTGAAGGAACTAGGCTTATTTAGCCTGCAGAAGAGAAGACTGAGGGGGGATTTGATAGCAACCTTCAACTACTTGAAGGGTTGCTCCAAGGAGGAGGGAGCTCGACTGTTCTTGGTAGTAACAGAGGGCAGAATGAGAAGCAATGGTTTCAAGTTACAGCTGGGGCGGTCCAGGCTGGATATTAGGAAAAACTTCCTTACTAGGCGAGTGGTGAAGCATTGGAATAAGTTGCCTAGGGAGGTGGTGGAATCTCCATCTCTGGAGATGTTCAAGTCCCAGCTGGACAAAACCCTGACTGGGATGATCTAATGGGAGTGGTCCTGCTTTTTTTGGCAGGGGGTTGGACTAGATGACCTCGTGGGGTCCCTTCCAACCCTATGATTCTATGATTCTATGATAATAGCCACTTTTCATGGTTTCAGAGATTTTCAGGCCAGAAGAGAACATTAGATCATCCAGTCCAACCTCCTGCCTGGCAAAAGCCAGAACATTTCACCCAGATACTCCTCTGTTAATGCCAGAGACTTTAGCTTGGCTAAATCATTTCAATCCTCAACCGACTAAACTGGTACGTGCCTCAGGAAAAGAATGGGAGAGACCAAGGTGCTACCAATGCCTGAGGACCCCTCTGAAGGCAGGGTATTGAACAGGTAGGATGTGCCCAGGCAATCAATTGCTGCAGAGGAAGCTGTAAAACCTAAGCTCCTTGCCAATCTGACCTGGGGAACTTCATTCCCATCCCCTAAATCTGGCAGTCAGTCAGATCCTGAGCACATGAGCAAGATCCACTAATCAGGCATCTAGAAAGAGGATTCTCTCTACCACCACAGAGCACTGGCCTATCCTGCCCGGTGATTCAAAACCCTTGGTCTTGGCTCTCATTTACCTTGTCAGATCTGTAGTTTGCAAGGCAGCAGGTGAAATCGTCAAATCCCCAGCAGAAGACTTTGTTCCAGAGTGGGGGGATCAAAACTTTGTTTTTCTCGACGGCCAGAATGCTTTTCTCAGTAAAGACGATGTGTCCAACAGCTCTCTTCAGTGCCTCTGAGCAGGAGGAGATCACAGTTCATCCAATTGTTTCTAGAGTGCTCAGAATAACCTTCCCTCCCCCCCCCCCCCCCCCCCGGGGCTGCCCACAAGGCATGAGAGTCCCAGTAACTGTGCCAGGTGATGCAATCAGCCCCATATGCTAAAACCCACCCTGGGAGTGAGAGGCAGTAACATTTCAGGCTGAGCTATGGAAATGCATTGACATGCTGGAGTACAATGTGGATTCATCCACTGGGAGCAGATTGACCTGGGTAAGGCGGGGTCCCACCAGGTGTCCTCAAGTCCCAGCATCTATGCCCAATGCTTTATTCCATCATATTGCAAGGATATAGACCAATAACAAATATGCAATAGTCAAATGTAAGAACACGTGTAAGGGCAAGTGAAGCCACTTGCTTGGGAGCTGCTAGCCTCCCAAGAGAAAGCAGCACCAAGGCCCACCACTCCTGAACTAATGGGAGGAAGGAACCAGCCATACAGGCCACTTGACTTCTCCCTCTTCAACATGTGGTAAAGGAGACAGATCCACCCACCCACGGACACCCCACCCCGGATGGCGGTATAGCACTCCCTAGGAAAGTGGTTCTCAACCTTTTGCAGGTTGTGACACACTTGGTGGTGTATCATGACCCTACAGGACACACCAGCCCACTCAACCCAGGCGAATCCAGCCATCTCCCCAGCTCTCCGTGACACATGTCCCACTGTGTGGTGACATAGTAATGTGTCCTGACACAGTGGTTGAGAACCGCTGCCCTAGAAGATGAGGAAGGTAGATGAAGGAGGGTGGGGTAACTAGGCCTATCTGGAAACCATATAGTGAGCGGGCACAAGCCTGCCCACTTCTAAAACCTCTCCCCCAGCCTGCAGGGAGGTGGCACTGGATCTGGGTCCAACTGAAGGCAGGGGACAACCAATGGAAAAACAGGGATGGGTGTGAGATCATAGGTGTAAAATGAGGGATATGGAGGGGGACACCAGGCAGAGAACCCTGGACAGCGCCCACTTCTCCCAGATGGAGAAACTAGGGCTAGGAAGCCGTCAGATTCTGGAAGCTGGCCAGATGGCAGATTTGTGGGAAGGGCTGTTATGTGAGGGAACAGAACTGTAACCTAGAAGTGCAGTGCACTTTTGACAATTGCATATTTGTTTTTTGTCTATGTCTATTTGTCTAGCTTGCCTTTTTGAACTATAAAGGACTCTTTTCTATTCTGTCTGCACTGCTCCTAACTGACTGGCCTCTGATCCAGGCTGGGGCATTTAGGCATTACTGAGAGACAGCTGAAAAAGTCAAATTGTTTATATCCACAATTTTTTCCTTCCCCACAAAATAATATTTTCCTTCAAAAAATTATAAAAAGCTTTTTTGTGTTGAAAAAATTTCTGTTTTTTCATTAAACTAGGTGTCAATATTACACTATTTTGTTTTTCCCCATTTCCTCTGGAATTCAATAGAATGAGTGATGGAATTTGTTTGCTTTAAAATACTTCTTCTTCTTCTACTTTCTGGCTTTTCAAAACCACCTCTGTATGTGAAAAATTAAAGTACTGAAAAGGGGAAGAAGAAAGGAAAAATGAAAAAGTGGAGGAAAAAAACCATGCTTCCCATGGAGAAAAGGGGGCAGGGAAGGAAGGAAAAAAAACTATTTAAAAATTCAAAATTTAAAACAGTTTTTGGCAAAAATTTTAAAAATTGCACTTTAAAAAATGAAAAACAAACTTTTTTCTGCTTTGGACCACATGAAATGAGTTCAAAATTTTGAAGCCCCCTTCCCCTTTACAATCTCTCCCTCTCACAGCAATATGGGCCTTGATCAGGGCCAGCTCAAATGGCTGTGGTGCCCCAAGCCAACTGGTTTTGCACTGTGTGCGCGGGGAGAGGAGGAACCTGGCCTCCACTCTGGGCTGGCTCGCTCTGCTCCCAGGATGGGGAATGGGTCAGCCCAGAGGCTGAGCTCCACTCTCGCACCCCTCCCCTGGGCAGCCTGTTCCTCCCTAGGGGCGGGGAGAGCCAGCCCAGAGGCATGACAGGAGAGCAGAGTCCGACCCATGGGCTGGCCCTCTCCACCCCCAGGAGTGGAGTGCCTGGCTCAGGGGATGGCCAGAAGTGCAGGGTGTGGCTTCTGCACCAGCCCACCCTGCCACTGGCCACCCCTATGCTTCAGCACCCCGAGCCAGTGCTATACCAGTTCATCGCTAGAGCGAAGCCTGGCCCTGATGGGGGCAATTTGGCGCTTTGTTAAAATAAAGGAACTCTCAGCTCTGACGTTCAAACACATCCAGCTCTTTGCCTGGTCACAGATTTTGCACTGATTTATAGATGAATTTGGGGCACTGCCAGCACCTTTGATTGTGACAGGGGAGGGTTTCAGATTTTGCAGGCTGCTGAGCAACGGAGGTACAAGTCCAGCTGAATGCAGAGAGGAGGCAGCCTCTTTTCCAGATGCATTTTTGCCCGTGGTGTTCCTGGATGGGTGGGGTTTAGTGAAGAGCTAGAACAAAGGAATAACACTTAAAAATATATTTAAAACAATATGCCACCTTCTTTAGTGGCTAAGTCTCTCTCTCTCTGGTACATCAATGCCCTCCATCACCATAGCATCTGGGCAGTGAACCAATTTCAATGGATTTATCTTCATAATACCCTTGTGAGGAAGGGAAATGCGATTATTCCTGTTTTACAGCTGAGGAATGGGGGCACTGAGAGACTAAGTGACTCGCTCAAAAGCTCACAGGAAGTCTGTGGCTAAGCTGGGAACTGAACCCGGGACTGCAGAATACCAGGCAAGCACCCTAGCTATGTAAGTTTCAGTTGGGTTTAGATCACAAATGAAATGAGTTTGTTGGTCTCAGCCTTGCATTCTGAATGATTTCTATAGCTTCTTTTGTAACTTGATTTCCTCCCAGCTCTCTGTTCTTACTCACTCTGATATCATATCTAGGACAGTCTCAGCAACAAAATGTCTGGAGGAAATAGCTGAGTGGCTTTTCCAGAGGAAATAGCAAAGTGCTGAGGCAGTCGCCTCTTCTCCCACTGCTAAAACTAACATCCAAACTGTTTAGCAAGAGGATAAAGACATTGATGATGGCACAACAGGACTCAAACAGCCCCCCCTGCTTATTTCAGCAAATTCTAAAGCAATTCTAGCCTTTCCATGAACAAAAAGCTGGGGGGACTTTGCCTCTCCGTAACCCCCTGTGCTGATCCACTGGACTACCGAGTGTGATAGGGTGCAAGGCGTAAGCCAGATACCTACTGTGGGCAATGCTCTTGGGCAAAACAGTTCCAGGGGGAGCCTGTTCTCTTCTAATGAACCTTTGCTGCTTTGATGAGTCATGTATGAAAACCTGAGGTGAACCCAGTATTCAAACTTGGATTCAACCCAACCTTGACCACCTAAAGCCTGGGGATGGTTCAATCCAGATCTGGTCTGGACACTGCAGCTTTGGCCTATATCTGCAATGGACCAGAGACAGAACACGCTGGGCTTTCTGACCTGAATCCAGATCTAGGAGTCTGGCACCTCATACGTGAATGTGGCATCTCTGTCTAAAAGCAAAGATCCTAGATCCCAATGTAAACCATGCTGAGATGCCAGAACAGTTAGCTGCCTTTGCATATGTGTATTTATCATACAGATTGGAGGGAGGGAGCAGGGTGTGTCTGTGTTCACACATTGTACACACCCACCAGGGACATACACAGCTAAATCTTAGGGTCTTCAAGAATAGGCAGACAGCTTAGGTGGCTCTCAACTTCCTTCGCTTATCCACATATGCATCCCAGACCTGGAACTATCCACAAGAACTGCCCTGAACAACGGGACATACTTCACTGGCTGGCTCTGTGGCTGTTTTTTGTGGGCCAGAAAGCCATATGTGCATGTGTATGTATTACACAGACTGGAGAAACAAAGTGCTAAATCCTCAGCAGGTGTAAATCAGCACAGCTCCATTATACTGTTTACACCAGCTGAGGATCTAGCCCACAGAACAGTGTAGGTGTCCTTCCTCTGCTGCACTGTGTGAAGCTGGTCACCTCCCTCGCTCACAAGGTCATTTACACTTCAGCTTCTCTTTCTTGGTGTGCAATCCCCTGGCCTGCCAGCAGAGCTCTGGGTAAGCAGTGTGCCCATAGCAGCACTCGGCTTAGGGACGTTTTCACACATTCTTCCCCAAGATCTGAACACCCCACAAACAGGGCTGTCCTTAGGGCAGGGCAAGAGGGGAAGCTGCCCAGGGCTCTGCCCTCTGGGGGACCCTGCAGAGCCTGCACCGCTGTCCCCACCCCCATGCCAGGGACTGGACAAGCCCGCCAAAGCGGCAGCCCGGTTCAGTGCTTCCAGTCTGCCCTCCCATCCCTGGCCTCATGCACTGTTTTCGGCTCTGTGCCAGAGCAGTGGGGAGGGCCAGGAGGCAGCACAAGGCCTGTACTGCTAGTCCCCCACGCATGCTGCCTCCTGCCTCCTCCCCGCTGCTCTGGCACAGAGCCGAAAGTTGCACATGTGGCGGGGGGGGGGGGGTAGGAAGGGGCAGGCTGGCAGCACTGAATGGGGCCGCTGCTTTTTGCTGGCTTGCCCGGGTTTCTAGCATGGGATGGCCAGAGCAGGGGCCTGCCCCTCCCCTGGGCCAGCTGGCCCTGCCCCCAAGTGCCGGGGTGGCTGAGTGGGGGCTCCACAGAGGGTGATTCGCCTGGGGCCCCACACCTGCCTAGGGATGGCCCTGCCCACAAATGAGGGGTGTATGAAATCCATGCCCAGGGCCAGCTCTGCTGGTTCAAAATGACCCCTTATATGAGGGAATGAAATATATTAACCTGGCACTTAACCCATGTGTTTTGTTCTATATGGGCTTGTACACTGAACTCAACACTAGCATTGTAACTGAGCACCTTCCTGGAGATGCTTCCCTAGGATCAGAAAGAATCAGTCAAGCATCCCCCAATGATTTTAAATGGCAGCAGAGACAACCTTTCTATCACACAGAATAAATCTGACTTCACAAAGGAGTGTGTTGGCCACAAAAAAAAGAGTTCTCCATGTAACTCGGGACAGGTCAGTTAGCCATTCTGTGTCTTAGTCTTATATCCGTACAATGGGCATAATAACTGCCCTACCTTACAGGGGTTTTGTGAGAATAAATCCATTAATGATTGTGAACAATTTGAGATCTAGTGAAGAAAGGGGCTATATAGGAAACAGGGATTATTCACATTACTAAGTATACCAGCAGGGAGTGAAAATCTTCAAATCTAACTCTGATTTCACCTGCACCAGATTTACACTTCAATGACCACACTAATTTAAGAGGAGTTATTCCCGATTTATCATCTGCACCTGAGAACAGAATCAGGTCCTTAATTGTTCTCTTCCAAACCATTTTATAAATGTTGCTTAAATGCACCTCTGGTCTGAAAGACAACTGCATGGAAATGGTGCCATGGACTCCATATGTACTGCCTCTCATGGAACCCAGATCAGAGTTGCTCAGTGGTTCACTGCAAAAGTTTAATTTGTTTAGCTGTCAGTTTTGCAGACCAACCCTTGGCTCTGAGGTTGTGTCCACACACAGGCAGCTAACTTGATTTAACTTAAAGTGATCTATTTGAATCATTATAAAACTTGTTAAATCAATTTAAGTTAAAATCGATTTAACAAGTCCACAACAAAAAACTCAAATCGAACTAGCATGTCCAGAGACACAACTCGCTAGTGCAATTTAGGAGAAGGGCACCATGGGAGGTGTGGCAAGATGGCCCCCTAGAAGGGCCATACCCCCACCCAATACATGAAAAGAGAAAGGCAGCCTGGGAAGGAGAAGGGCAGAAATGTTAGATCAAAACAACCGTTAAATCAAAATAACAAGTCCCAATGGGGCTAGTTCAATCTAGTGGTTTCAATCTAAGTGATGTTTTAATGTAAAACAAGGTTTTATTGAATCACTATAATGTCCCTTATTTCAAAATGACAGAGGTCGTCGTTTCGAAATAAGAAAATGTTGTGTGGACCTAATGTTTTTTAAATCAAAACAACCAGCATTATTTCAATTTAAAACCTGTGTGTGGACATACACTCAGAGTCCTGCTGAGCTCTTTTTTTTTCATGCAACGTCACCAGTAACAAAAATTATGCAGGCCAAATTCTATGCTCAGCACCATCTGTACAATCTATCTGTAGGCCTGCTCTCAGCTTCCCTGAGCAAACTCTTTGTCCCTCTTTCCCCTCACTGCTGCTCTTCTGCCTTGTGTCGTATCTGCAAAGTGTAACTCATTGCCAGGTCTGAGTGAATCATGTTTCTTACCTCCCCTCATGCCCCAGCCCCTGTAATCAAACCAATGAAACAAACAGATATGGAGGAACTGATATGGTACTCTACCTGTTTTGGTATCTGCCCAAAGTTGCTGATGAATCCCAGTATGGTGCTTTTGATCAGAGGGTCGCTGGTGCTGTTGAGGTCCACCTTGTCTCCGTAGAAGTATGGGTGAAAGGTGTTAACTGCCTCCACTGCAGCTGAGCCATGCTGCTTATGGCCAAAAATGAGATCTATCCAGTGATGGAGATGGGCACTAACATAGTCGCATTCCAGCGCCTGGAATCAAGATCCAGAGTTGGTTCAATAGGATGTTTGAGATACTTTGCCAGGCTGTGCTTCAGCCTGGTAGGCTAAATACAGAGATTTTAGATTCAGAAATGAGCAAATCTTGATGCTCCACATTCCTCTTGCACAGTCACCTCTCAGTGCAGATGGGCTCAGGAGAAATCGTCCCACAGTAGCTTTGTGGGATCAGGCGCAAATTGTCTACCAACATTCTAGGCCAAACCATTGTCATAAGCCAAATACATTTAGTGACCAGGTTTCAAAGGGGCAGCCATGTTAGTCTAGTTCAGTAAAACAAACAAGGAGTCCTGTGGCACTTAAAGACTAACAAATTTATTTATTGCATGAGCTTTTGTGGGAGAAAATCCCACTTCATCAGATGCTTAGTGGCTTCATCCTACAGGCTACTTTGTTCACATCAGACAGTAAAGGCAGGGTTTCAAGAGATGTGGTTTTGCTACTCAGAGAGCAGCAGCACCTCTATAAAGCCTGATGCCTGGTGCTGTATTAGTGGCTCTCCTAGGAATGCTCTCTCACCCAGCAGAGACAGAAAGCAAATGGGAGCCAGAAGAATGGCTCACTTCACTGAGCACATAGTCACACACAGCTGCTCTACACGACCCTATCCACAGTGACACTGATTAAAGGAGTAGCCTAGGAAACAAGCAGGTCATACAGTCTTTCCATAGCAAAAGCCACACTTACCCCTGAGCTCAGAAGCCACCCTTGTCAGTACGTGAATCACACACTGAAAACCGCTCAGCACTGGACAGCAAGGTGCAAGGACATGCCAGATGAAGTCAGAGGCAACTCAGCAGCTGTTCAGTATGCATCTGAAAGTTGCTTTTCCCCAACCCACAGGGAGACAAAGAAGATGAATGGTGGGTTACTTACCAGTAACCATTTTTCTTCAAGATGGGCTGCTCGGATTCATTCAGAAATAGGTGTCCCCGTGTCAGAGTGCCAGACTGGTCGGAACTTTTTGCCCTAGCCTGTCAGAAGAGGGCAGGTGGCCACCACCCCCTGCTCCACCCAGTGGCAATATATGTGGCCACCGCCCGGCCCCTTCCCAGTTCCAACTCTAAAAGTGGGGACAGGAGGAGGGCTCTGAATGAATCCGAGCAACCCATCTCAAAGAAGGATGGTTGCTGGTAAGTAACCCACCGTTCTTCAAGCGCTGCTCAGATACATTCAGAAATAGGTGACTGCTAGCCATGCTGATGGATGGCGGATGGAGTTGGCTCTTCTGCCTTCAGCACAGCATAACTCCGACATGGGTAATTGTCCAGTGAGCAGGTCCTTGAGGGTCTAAGAAATTGACCTAAGGACCTTCATCCTAGCAAGGGTAGCCTGGAGATGTAGGACGTAACCCAGTGGAGAGAAGTAGGCCCGGATTGCCTGAGCAGTGATTGGTATGGATGGGCATGACAACCTGAGGTCACCTTACACGTAAGAGGTACCAAAGCATCGTGGCTATAGCTGAGGAATGTGTCTCTAATCGCTCTTCCTGAGGGGATACTGGCAGACGCTGCGTGGAGGCCAGAAGATCTAGTGTTCTGGCAACGACACGTGTTGGCGTAATTCCTACCGGGGAGTTCCCAAGGCCCGAAATTTGCCAGGCTGGCAGTGGTGGTTATCAGCACTGCAGAAAACCAGAGGAGCAGAATTAGACTCTCTTTCCCTCACTCCAGTATTGTAAGGAACATGCAGGTCATGGGGCTAGGCTGGGGACTTGAGAGGGCTGCAGACCCCCGTGTCCTGTGGCAGTGACACCCCTGTCAGAGAACACTGGGTACATGAATCTGGCACACTCGGTATCCCACAGGAGAGGTGGGCTACCAGGAGTGGGAGGGAGGAATCTAAAGAAGTTACATTGATCTAGTTCAAAGAAAGGGTTGGGACATCAACGGCAACAGCTGATGATCCCATAGGGCACGGTTATAAGTGAGGCAGCAGCACTGGTGTGGAGGGACCAGATGCCTGGCCCATCCTATGGTACTAGATAAGAGAAACACAGGTGAGACATTCTGTGGGCCTGAAAGGTGTGATCAGGCCTCCGTGAGTTTACGATGGCACCGTGACAGACCCCTTGGGTGGGATGTCAGAGTCCGTATCCTTGCACGAGACAAGGAAATGGCATTACTGCTACCTATGCCGTTCCCTTTCTTTTCCTTTTAAATTCAGCAGCTCGAAGGCAGCTGCAGGAATGCTAAGGCAAGGGGTTGGACATAGTAAGGCTACGGCTTGGTGATGGCCTCGTGAACATGATAGGCCTGGATGCTAGTACCTGCGGCCTACAGAACCACTCACTTTGGCCTACATGGCCTCGCACCATCAGGGAGGACCATCCTGGAATGGAACCAAGCTTAGCTAACGCTGCACAGGGGTGCACATCAGGATTGAGGCTTCCTTCAGGAAGGACTCCGGGGGAGAGTAAGGATGTATGGAGGAGGAGATAGGCTCCTCCAAAAAGGGGCAGAGAGAGGGTATGCCACTCCGATGGGGTACATCTGGCCTTCTCCTCTTTAAAACACTTACGGTATATCTGAACTGTCCTCTATGAGTATGCTAATAATGGTATTAGATCTTACCAGGAAGGTGAACTCTATCAAGGGTCAGCCAGATCCGAAATTCCGGTCTTTGAGAGGAATTTCAGGGTGGACATAGAGTGGGCTTTGTTGAGTGTGAAACCCTGTCACAAACGCTTAGGACAGGAGTATGTTATTCTAAGACGCGCCTACTAAGACTAGGAGAGGCTTGGGTTGCAATGGGAAGGACGGAATTGTATCTGTGAGACTCCTGAGTGAGAGTCTCTGGTAAGTAGGCTGCGATAATCATGGTGACATGGCCATGCCCTGGGGGGTGAGCAATGTGAAAGACACTGCTGGATGAAACCCTGGAGGCAAAGAGCGGCCCTAGGGGAGTATGCATCTGTGGGGGTGGTTTCTGAACTGTCGCAGAGGGAGTGAGTGGTGACTATGAACATAGCAAGGAGAGGAGGGACAAGTTTCCCTGCCTTCAACCAAATGGTAAAGGGAGAGATCTGGATGGTTTCATCACTATTATCAGGTTATCTCCTCTGGATCTCTGAGACCTGAGGGTTTCCTGATTGGGATATAACAGAATGGCCACTTTAGGGATAGAGAGAGGAAAGTGGCCCGGGTTCCCTCTGTGAGGCGCAAGACCCTGTGTACTGGGGTTTTGGCATGAGGGCACTTCCCGGGTAGTGGTGATGGACGGCCCAGGTTGGGGGATTCCCAGGGGGAAAGGCTCACCATTCACGTGGTTACCCCCCATCTATATTTTCTGAAAAGATGGTAGAAGAACGGGGGGGGGGGGCGTTTTTACGACCTCTCTCAAGAACTTTCACATAAGCTGAGAACCAGCCAGAAATAGTGAGTACATGAGGGTTCATATCTCACAAGCACCATGAGCAAGTTGGCCAACATTTATGTCTAGTGGCTGGGTCCTGATGTTTGCATCTGGCACTCAGCAGGTGGGAACGAATTACCTGCTCCATGGGGTCAGGGACGGTTTGGGTGCTTCGAGTTGGAAGCGTATGCCCACAACCCTAATGAGGGTCAATTGGGTGGGTGCGATGATTAAACACCAGCTAGTCTTGCTGGTGGTAAGGGAAGGATGGACAAGGCGACAAGCTCATTCATACTGTGGGAAGAGCAGTGGGACCTGATATAGGGTTCTCCGGCCATCAGCGTGGGAAGGCAGAACGATAGGGTCTCATCCACGGGGAAGCATGTGGGAGTGTAGCTCCCAGTATGAAAATGACCCCACGAGGGGAGGCTCTGCTTGGTTCGGGTGGGCAACAGTGGACGATACACTCTCCAATGTTGGGAGTGTGTTCCACGAACACTGTATGTGTCCCACCAGGGGTAATAGAGTCGCCGCCCAAGGAAGCTGAAAGGGAAAGGGGGGCTTTTCCCCTTGGCAATGTGTTGTATATAGAGTTGTGATAGCCTCTTGGGGGTCAGGACTGCTGGCTATCGGGTGCCTGCATGGGTTCAGATGGCAGGCTTCCATTCTGCCATCCACGGTGGGTGAGGAGGTTTGGGTAGTGAGAGGGTCAAGTCCTCTCAAGGTATTAGGGTCACACAAAGGGGTGTGGGTATGGGTTACGCCCTAGTCCTGCCCAAAGGGGAGGAGACTGCCTTGCCTGTGAACCACCGATTCTCACCAGGAAGCAGAGAAGGAGAAGGGCTATCTGTCATTTCTGAGAGGGAGAGTCCAACAACGGTGGGCACTCCGCCATGGTTTGGAGAAGGTGATTGACGATGATAATGGTGATTATAACCAATACTGCTGACTAACGGGTCGAGAACTCTCTCAGAGATACCCAGGAGAGGGGCCTCGCCAGGAGGGTCCCCCAAGTGGGATTCGAATTGAAGTTGTGGTGGTGAGGACCGAGTCCTCATCAGTAACTGTTAAGGGAGGGCGGCTTACTATCAGGCCTTATGGGGCTGGTGGGTGTGGAATAGGCCCTGCCCAGAGGAGGCCAAAATATTTCAGTTCTCCCATGGGGTCATGGGGAGTACCGAGAACGGCCAAGGTCTCCTCTGAAAAGAGGATGTCGCCTCCAAAAGGCAGTTTGAGGGCCACTTGTTGTGAGGCCAGGGGCACTCTGGTTTCCTGTAGACAGGCTGCGCAGCGCAGTGTTACGGCTGAGGCCATAGTGCAGCCACTGTATCCACCGCATCCCAGGCTGAAACGAGGAGGTTCTGGGAAGCTATTTTACCTTCCTCCAGGAAGGCATCATACTCTTCCCTCGCCTCTAGTGGAAGTAGATGTCTAAATTTGTGTATTGACTCCCACATGTATCTACTAGTCAAGGCCTGACTATTTGTAACCCACAACCGGAAGGCCGAGGAGGAGTGAACTTTGTGGCCCAATAACTTGAGCTCCCTGGTGTCCCTTGATGTCGGGAGGGGATTGTGGGGGGCCTATCCCGGCCCTAAGGCTGCCTTCACCACTGCACGAGGTGGGACTGGGTGGTGGGTAAGTGAGGGGATCTCTAGGCCCGGGACTCTGTACTTGAGTCCTACTGTATCCGAAACCGGGGAGATGGAACTTGGGTTTTGCCAGTGGGAGGAGGTCAAGACCCAAACACTAGGGTGGAAGGTAACCATAGCTGGTTACGCCAACAAGAACACTGGCCTGAATAAGGTGTCGGAGGGTGTTTCAGAAGATTGAACCTCCATGCCCATGTGGGCTGAGACACGGCACAGAAGATCAAAGTGAGCTGATAAGTTGCCCGTATAAGAACACGGCACCGGATTCAGTGCTCTCACCAGTGTTGAGTGGGCAGATGCTGGCGAAGTTAGAGGGGCTTCTTGAGAGGATCATTCCTGGGGGCAGTACTGATAGGGCGAAAGCACCGAGAGCCGGTGCCAAGGCCATTTGGAGACCCTTGAAGCCCCTTCCCCCAAGCTGAAACAGGGGGAAACCTGTTGTGACTCTTGGAGCGGCACCAGGGACGATAGAGTGATATGGTGCCGCGGGGTTGGCTTCACAGTACCGGGACTCACAGCAGGCTTTGGTGTTCGGGGTCCCAGGACCAGTGACGGGGAAGGCAAATGGTGCCATATGCGCAGCACCCAGGTCTTCAAAAGGAAGGCCGGGTTCCCCCTTCTAGGCAGCGCCAGAGAAGGAGGTGTAGGCAGCAGGAGGAGCGCCCTTGCTGCCTCCATTGCCTGCGGGGTCATCAGCTTCAGTACTGAGGCCAACCGGTCCTGGGGGAAATCCCGTGTTGAAGAGGTGGGGCTATGTTGGCGCTGTGGTTCCAAGGTCGGTACCAAGCTTGTCCTGTGTCGCCTTTTAGCAGCGTGCCAGGTGACAGGCTCTGGTGCCAAACTGGCACACAGTGCTGCAGGAGACCCTGAAGCCTCTGGGGAGGAGTGCTGGACCTGCTCGGAGGCCAGGGCACAGTGCCTTTGCTCCCTGTCCTTGATTATCCTCGGTTTAAAGGACAGGCAGATGGAGCACGCGGTGACCATGTGGCTTTCACCCAAGCACTGGAGGCACTTCTCATGGGGATTGTCCCGCGGAAAGGCCTTGCCGCACTCGGCACAGGGCTTAAACCCTGGCATGGTGTACAGCATCGGAGCACAGTGTTCCGGCCCGGAAAGGGACACCTTCTTCAGTGGGACTAAGTCCACAAATAGATTCTCTCAGTCAGGAGACTCAGGCTCACACAGCAACGACAGACAGACTGCTTGCGAAGTAAAGAGCGAGCAGTTCCACAGCTGACACAAAAGTGGAAGAAATAAAACTGGGGAGGGGCCAGGCGGTAGCCACATATAGAGCTATGGGGTGGCGAGGGGGGGCGTGGGGCGTTGGCCACCTGCCTTCTTCTGACAGGCTAGGGCAAAACGTTCCGACCAATCTGGTGCTCCAGCATGAAGAAACCTATCTCTGAATGTATCCAAGCAGCTCTCGAAGAAGGACCTGCCTTATTACCAGTCCTGGAGGCCTGCTTTACAGTGCCTCATATTTGGAGCGTGAACTGGCTCATCACAGTTTTATTTCCAGAGCAACACGTTATTCCCAGCTCCTCAGCAGCAAAAATCAGGGTGCCTGACATTTTTGGAATGGGCTTTTTTAATAGTCTTCTTTAGGAAATTAGCAAGAATCAAAGGATCAGGCACTGATGCTGACAACCAAAGCATCCACAAACCCTCATACTTAAGAGTTTACTCCCACCTCTAACTATTCGGGGTAGGTGGAGACCTTCATGACAGGTTGATAACCCCACATTTCACTACTGTAGAGGAGCCCTGTTCCTTCTCTGGAGATGCGGTGCTGGACATTCTGAGGCACAGAACAGTAGCCTACATACTGGCTGCTCCTGGCTTTATTACAGATCATTATACAGGTAATAAACTCGGCACTGTCTCTTGGCTGGACTGCACCCATTTGAAACCCTAAGCCACAAGGAACATGGCTTCAGTTATGATTATTTAAGTGCCAAGGACATGGACAGCATTGTGTGAGATACCAAAGGCATCAACCCAGCCCTGGAGACCGTAGAGTCTAAACAGGCAGACACTATAAAATCCACTGTGTTTTTCCAGGTTTTCTATAGTGAACAGCCCTGAAGTACCTGACCAGCTTGCAAGTATCTATGAATGTATACATACAACAGCCCTGGGAGGCAGGTCTATTACTTCCACCATACAGAAAGGGACCTGAGACTCAGGAGGATTAAGTCATTTGCCCAAGATCACTCAAAAGCCTATAGTAGGGCAACGAACTGAATCCAGTTCTGAACAAACTTCACTGAAGGCAAGGAAGAGCATTATAAGCAAATCCAGCACCTGGCTAATGAATCCACGTGTAAGGCAGGCTTAGGGGCTGTGCCTAACAGCTGCTGAAAGGGGGGAGCAACTAATCTGCATGGGTCCTGTATTAGCATGGATACAAAAAGCACAATTAGCTGATTAGCATACTGGGGCAAAGCATAGTGGGTAATAGTATTTGGGGTTATTTTTCTCACAATTCTATCAATATCTGTAATTCTACTACAGGGAAATATAAAATACTGTCCTTGTGTAAACTGCTACTCTGTTTCAAATCTGTCTGATTTAGTTAAAGGGTAAAAGCCATCCTTACTTAGAAAAAAAATTGTAAGAAAGGCTCCTGCATGTTTTAGGCTGAAAGATGAAGGAATAGAAGTGGGAGGTATGTATTTGTTCTGTTGTGGCAATGTCTGAGGCAGTATTTGCCTCTTTCCCTGTTGCTTCTTCTGTTCTTTGTTATAAGAGTAGCTGATTGCCAGCTGTTAAAAACTAAAAGAGCTGATAATCACTAAGTTAGGGAGAATTCTTTCTACCCTGAGCTGAAAAGAAGCAATGAGGTGACCAGCCAGTGAAGTTGGTGGGTGAGAGCAGCTAGCAGCAAGCTGGGGAACACAAGGGACTGGAGGCCAGTGCTGGCAGACAGTGGGTGGAGCCAGAGGATGGTGAGAGTGGCCAGTGGTGAGCTGGGTGACCTGAGGACTGGAGGGCAGTGCTGGTGGGTAGTGGGCAGAGCCAGAGGATGGTGAGAGAGGCCAATGGTGAGCTGGGTGATGTGAGGACCAGATGACAGTGTCAGCGGACAGCAGGTAGAGTGAGAAACCTGTTCTAGAGAATGGAGTGAGTGAGTGGTAGATGGCGTCAGTGGACAGCTGGTGTGAAAGACACTCCCTATGTACCTTAGGGTGGTTGGGAGCCTAGTTAGTACTGATTCTCCAGATCAGTGCCAGTTTTGCCATTAAGTTTGTATGTTCTGTTATGTGGTGTGGGTTATTGGGAACTTTGCTCTATACTAAGTTTCCTAGATTAGTGCTGATCTCTTTTATCTGGCTTTTTGCATTTTTGTTTTAAGGCTATTAAAAGCTCCATTTACTACACTCAGACTTGTGCTTGTGAGTGGAAACCCTTACTCCTTTGGGATGGCCAAGGAAACAGTGAAGGATTCCCAGAAATCTGGATGGGGGCTCGAGCTGGTTGGTAGTGCTACATTATTGGGAAACCCCTAGGTATAGAAGCCAGCCCTTGTTCTGCTAGCCTGCCCTGGCTGAAGGGTTATACACGTATACTTGGCTCTAAAACAAACAAGTCCCGTGGCACTTCTAAAGACTAACAAATTTATTTATCACATGAGTTTTCATGGGAGAAAATCCTACTTCATCAGACCCTTGAAGATAGAGAACTTACAGAAAGGGAGGAAAATAAATGCAGGGGAGTGTAAGTCATAGGATTCCTCTGGTACTTGACTCCAGTGGACTGACCTACGTGGAAGGGAGCGGGGACTGGGTACAGCTAAGTCTACAACCCTATAGAGGGGCTGTTAGGTGATCTGCCCTGTTCCTCCAAATTTGGGTAAGGACTGAGCTGTCCCTGCCACATCTCTACCATGTGACCCGAACAAGTCACTTCATCTCATCTGCACGACAAGTTAATGAAGCTCCCTCTCTCTCCCTTTGTGCAGTTAGATTGTAAACTCTCTGAAGAAGAGGCTGTTTCTAATGGTTAAGCTGGATGGAAACAGAATTCCTGTTCCATGAGAAATTCCAACATTTCCAAATTGGTGACCATTCCAAACTGGAATAAGCTGAAATTTCAAAATTTCTTGCAGAGTGGAGAGTCCAAACAAAATTATATTGTGAAACATAAAAACATTACATTTTGATGAGGTCATCACACTATAAATGGCAAAATTCACCATTTTCCAATGTGGTTTGCATTGTTATTGTAATCAGATCGGTCCTCAAAGACAACTATAACAACTATGTGGGTGAAATAAGACAATCACTACACACTCTTGAACGATCTCACACACGGAACTGATAAAAAAAAAAAAAGCTACATCATCTCTGGCTGAGCATGTCTCACAAAGCGATCACTCTGTAACAGCAATCACTCCGTATCTGACCTCAGTCCCCATCCACCAAGGAAACAAACAACACTTTTGAAAAATGAACCTGGGCACATCAATTTATAACTTTGCTAGACACTAAAAGTCGGGGACTCAGTACAAACACTGGACTTATGGCTCATTACAACATGCTGTAACTCACTAAACCTCCTTTATTCTATGACTGCCGAGGTGCTAATTGCTTGCTTCACCTTGAACCTCTTGCAAGATGTGTTGACTCCTTCACCTTGTGTTTAGTTTTTCAAGATCTGAAGAAGAGCTCTGTGTAATTCAAAAGCTCGTCTTTCACCAACAGAAGTTGATCCAATAAAAGATATTACCTCACCCACCTTGTCTCTCTAACACATTATAATGAATATAAAATATGATATATATAAAATATTGATGAGATAAAATACAACATATTAAGAATTATATTTAATAAAAAAGTTAAAAGAAAAGGATAAAGTTAATACTCTTTCTCACTGAAAACCAATATACTGAAAATGTTTTTACAAGCTCTACTCACTCGCACGTGTGCGTGAGCACAACGCCTAGTGTAATGGGCTCCTGATCCCTAAACAAGAATATTACCATATCTTCTGTAAAGAGGCTGAGTTGTTAAAGCATATCCTATAAATTTAATGACTGGGTTTAGGTTACTAAAAGATATAGAGACATATAACTGAATCATGTTACTAGACAGGGGGACACTTGAGACCACTGCCATGTGTAACGGGAAATAATTATGCTCAGTCCCAGACTCTTTGGAAGAGCATTAATTCACAATCTTTTGTGCATTGAGACATCACCCAGAGAGCTGATTAAATGCAACCTTCAGTGATCATTTTCCATCACCCTTTTAAGGTGATTAAAGGGAACATATTTTTAAAAGTGTTTCCAAAAGCTGTTCAGTCATTTTTAAGTTAATGGGGCTAAAGGAAGAGAGGTAGAAATTTAACTCATTTGTAATAGTATTCAGCTTTTACAATGAACAGCTGCCAATGGTTTTTAAATGAAAATGTTCAGATCGTTAATCCATAATATGGACTATATGGAGCATCTTGATAAAAGAAAATAAAGAGTAGCATTGAGAACAAGTATGTTGTATGGTCAGTTCATTGTAAACAACAACAAAACACTTATAATTAGTTCTCATTAACTGAGATCCATCAGACTGATTCTAATGAGGTTTCAGGTACTCAGGGACAGTGAAGGCATCTCAGCTTTCTGCAGGGATCTAAATGCAGAGGATAGTGGCTCGGGCCTTGGGCGCATCTGGGAACAACAATATTTTTTGGTGAAGGCAGTACACGCAATGCTGAGGCTGGCAGTGCTGGAAAAGCAGAGGGGCCCAGGCACCAGGAGATGATGCAAAAAAAGAGCACAGCAAGTAATGAAAGAAGCTGTGAAGGATCTGGAAGGTGAGGATCTTATTTTTCCTCTGATTGTTGCCAGAGAGGTCTGGGCACATCAGAGCACACAGGATGGAGGATGTGCTGGAATCACTTGCTACTGTTAACCAAGTCTGGCAAAGACAAAGGTGTGTCTGAGGTAAGTGCTGGCAGGCTGTTGGATCAAAAGCTCTTCAATCAGAGTTGTGCAGCACATGGAACATGAAGTATACACTGATTTTTTCTCTGTCCCATTCAGGGAAGCACAAATACCCTTTCAAGGCACTCTGAGTTCAAATACAAGCAGTGACACAAACTCTCATTGTCTTAATTGCACTCCAGAACGTGACAATGACCATCCCCATGCAACGATATCTGGCTTGGTTGGAAAGGCTACTTCAATAAGGAACAATGTGTCAGTGACAGAGGTAGATCATTAATGCCAGCACCCAAGCAACCCACACACCGCTGGCTGGAGGTTATTACAGTTAGAGTACTTACATGTCACATAGACATGATAATCTCATGCCACAATTCAAATCTGGGTCCAAACTACATCAGCATTGGAGTGTTTGGATCCCTGACTTGGGTTAGCCTGTTGTAGAGACTAGTACCTTCTGCAAAGTCCAAAACTAGATTTCAACCTTCTCTAGACTGGGGTGTTTTTGGGTCTGGTCTTTTCATTTGAGCCCATCTCTAGTACATTGTAGCCAACTCCCACTGACTGGGCCCTGTGTGATGCCAGCTCACAATTCCCGAGCGACGGACTAACCTGTCTGTGCAAGCTGACAAATTTATAAGGGTCTCCATCTGCCCAGGGGGGGAGCTGCACGTCCCCCAGCACGGTTCCATCCTGCATGCTGCCTGCAACATTTACAAAGGGAAAATTAGATACAAGAACCAGCCACAGTCATAACCCAACCACGATGGAAATTGAGCTTTTCCAAAATCTCAGAGAGCCTCGAGCCTGAAGAAGGTCAGAAAACTTCCTGTTCCCACTGGTTTTTCCTTGTGCAGTTCTAGGTTCCAACTGGAATATGGACAAGTCCTCCTAAAATACTGTAGGCAGCTGTTTCTCAAGGAGTTTCCAGTCCAATATGGTAGATCCAGAATGACCAAATGGCTGACAGGATGTGTGAGTGAGAATGCAACCCTTGCAGGGAAGAGTAACGTGTGATGGGTCTGCCTTGGCTGGTCATTGCCACAATAAAATCACACCGGATTTTAACCTTTAAAGACTAATTCTATGGACCTCAGCACTGGGCAGTGTTTGACTGAAGACAACTGCTAAAAGTCTGTTGTCTGGGCGTATTCATAGGCTCCAGGGCCAGAAGAGACCATTGCAATATCTAGTTTGAACTCCTGGGTAGCAAAGGCTGTAGGACTCCCCTGAAGGATCACGCTCTGTAACAGCAATTCCCAACCTTTTTGGCTGAAGGGCCCCAGATATCAGTTTTACTATCTGGAAGTGATAGCAGTCTTTCCACCTCCACCATAGCAGCCAGATGGAAGGAGTTCAATGCAGTGGCTGCTTCCTTACTGATCCTCCATCTCTCTGGCTGGAGCAGGGAAACTGCATGTATTCTCTTTAGTCCTTTGTGCTTCACATGGGTCCCTAGGCAGTGGCTCCCTTCTGCAGCCAAGTGAACAGGAGATCACTGCTCCCCTCCCCTCCCTCTGATTCCAGCAGGGACCCCAGAACCTACAGACCCAGCTAGAGTGCTTTGCTGTGCTCCCTGCTACAGCCAGAGGGAAGGGAATGCTGATCTCCCAACCCTTGGCTGCAGCAAGGAGCCTGCACCGATCTTTTAGCCCTGCAGAAATGTGCTCAAGCAGGAGGGGAGCCATGGATCACTTTGAAAGTCCCTTCAGGCCTCTTTTGGCCCATTGGCCACAGGTTGAGAATCACTGCTCCATAAATCTGTGATCATCCTTTGCCTGCCATTAACTTCATACAAGGACCCCTTGCTGTTCTGCCATTAAGATCTGAAATACTTAAATGTGACCAACATGCAGTGGGTCACTGACATGGCTGGTTAAGTTGCCTCTGCTGGCACTAAGGGATGCATCCTCAATATCGTTCACTGAGGCCAGGCTGTGCTTACCAATGGGAAAGGCACAATAAAAAAGAACCGTCATGAAAATGATTTAGCAGCTGATGAGCCCCCAATGAAGTCAAAATTACCAAGTGGCTGATAGCCCGTGCAGCCATGACAACATGGGTGAAATTTTCTAAAGCAGCCACATAATGCTTCTGCAGAAACCAGCCCAGGTCAGCTAAAACAAGTATTTCAACACACAAGACTAATTGGAAGAACAAGCCCATTTGAGCCAGAAAGGCAGACTCCGAAGGTGTGTGTTTCGGAGGAACATCTTAGAGGGGTCCATGTTGAAAGCTTGTTCCAGTGAAGTTTCTTTTAATGGGAAATCTGACCCGTTTGGAGAGGGAAATCAGCATGCTATCCCTGGAAGATGAGTATAACACACTCTATGACCTATGTTGTACAGGAGGCCAGCCAAGATGATCACCCTGATGGCCTGAACATCTCTGAACCATCACAATATTTCTCTCTTATACAGACCTTCAGCATCTTTCAGTGGATTCATCTTCACAAACCAAGAAGGGAAAGTTTTTCCATCATCATTGCCCAGATGGGGAACCGAGGCACACAGAGAATAAATGACTTTGCCAAGGTCATGCAGGATATTTGTGGCAGAGGAGGGGATTGAAACCAGCTCCCCAAAGCACTTGGGCAGTGCCCAAAACACTTGAACATCCTTGCCAAGCTTTCTGGACACTTTAAAAGGAGACGGCCCTGCAATGCGGGACTGAAACCAAATCCCCTTGAAACTCAGATGCTTTGGGTCTGCATGTAAATTTCACAGCTCAGCCCCAGGGCAGCTGTGATGCCATCTCCAACCACAGTGCCATCAGGAATGCTCCCAGGCCCCCCAGGACTTACCTAATTCAAAGTGATTGCAGTTGGTTAAAAACTCAGGCAGATAGAAGAATTCAGGGATGAGCTCCCGGACATCACTCATGTTCTCTCTTGATGCTGCATCCCACGCACTCTTCACACTGTGAAACATCCGGTCTGCCACATCAAAGCCTCCTCCCTACCGACATGAGGAGATACAGACAGAGAGAACCCATGGTGATTAGGGCTGGATTTCCAAAGCTCTTCAAAGGTTTGGATTTCCAAAATCCTTACACCAAACAAGAAGCAGATGCTGAATCACTGCCAGTTTTCTAATGGGACATCTCTTGAAGCGCTGGACTGTTTATGCAGGTGTGACTGAGTGGGCAATCCAAATGCTTTACAAACCATGGGTCAGACTCTGGGCAGGGCTGGACCAAGACATGCTGTGGCCCTAGGCTATATCAAAATTCAGTGGCCCCATGACATAAAAATAAAGGAAAAAAGTATATTGCATTGTAACAAAAAGGGCAATAACAATAAATGACAAACCATTATATTTGCATATATATGCAGGCAAAGATACAAGGAAAATCAACTAAATAAAACATACATCTTCCAAAAAACCCTTATTCGCATTACCAAATACCTTACGATAGATCTTTTTAGTTATCTCCAACGTGTTTAGAAGCCCCTCGTAATGTGAAGCCCTAAGCCATGGCTTACTTGGCTTGTGCCTAAATCCAGCAGTAACTCTGGGATGCTTCCTTAGACCCTGACTCAGGGAACGCATGTTTTCATACACTGCTTTCAAGGAAAGCACACACTTAATTTTATGGGAGTCAAGCACACATGCCTTTCCTGAAAAGACATTTTCTTAAATCAGGGTCTTTCAGAAAATCTCATTGACTTAAATGCGAATTTTGCCTACGACTGAAACCACAATGTATTTCGGGTGTCATTTTCAAATATGACCTGGAGATTTAAAAGCACAAGTCCTATTGATTTCCAAAAGGACTTGTGCTCCTAAATCACTTGGGCACATTTAGAAAGGTCACCCCTTATGTTTCTATTGGGAGTATGACACCCACCCACCAAAACACAGTGACTTGTAGCATTAACTCAGTGTTAAGACAATCAGACTTCACTGAAATCGCAGAAGGAAACTTGTCCCGTTAGGATTTCAGTCTCATGTCCTGCAGCACCCTTGTGAAAAGTGCCACGGGATCGCCACTGGCCGCCAGTGTCCAGGATGTGGTTTCACATTTTCCTCCAAAACACAGCACTGCCTACTGGTCAGAGGCCCTCCGCACTAGGCATTGGGTCATTGTGGACACCCATAGGCCTTTCCTTGGAGGTCTCCCATCCACAGCTGGCCAAGTCAGCTTAGTTGGTAAGACCTGAGCCAAAGCAGAAACCTGTTTTTATTAACTCCTTCCTTACCCTGGAAACGTGGATTAAAGACACTGAAGGTGGCACTTCCAGTAGAGCTGGAGCGTGGTTTCAAGACACACCCCAGCTAGCTCTCTGTGGAGTAGGGCTCTGAAAGTAGCAGTGTAGTTACACTGCCTTGGGCTAGCTGAGTGAATACATACCCCTGAGGTCTGGACAGGTTTGTACTCACATTTCTAGCCTTTCACACCATTGTGTGTGCCATTGCGACTACACTATAATTTTTAGTGCGCATTGTGCAGGCTTGATGACAGGCAGTGCAAGTACACCTATGAGAGCCGGGAAGCACACCCAAAGCATAGATGTACCCTTAGAGCAGGGGTCAGCAACCCCGGCACCCATGCCAAAAGTGGCACAGGGGCCAAGCCTGAGTAGCAGATGGTGATTCTCAGCCCCCCCCCGCTCCTCCAGGACCCTGCTGGCCACACTTCCCCACCAAGGAGCATGGCCAGCAGGGACAAGGAAGCTGCAGTGTGCAGCTCCTGGCCCCTGCTGGCCCTGCCACTTGCTGGGCAGGGCTATAGAGGAGCAGGGTGGGTTGACCAGCCCAGAGCCACCTTATCTGGGGGCAGGTGCCAGTCAGCCCCAACCCTGACTCCCGAGGCTGCCTGATGCTGCTGGGGGCCAATGTCGGCCAGCCCTGACCCTCAGAGGCCACCCACCACTAAAGGGGGAGCAGTGCCGGTCAGCCCTGACTCCCAGAGGCTGTCCACTGCTGCTAGGGGCTGGTGCCTGCCAGCCCAAGCCCTGACCCCCAGAGGCCGCTTTCCACTGCGGGGATGGGAGCCAGCCCTGACCTTGATGCCTGGCCCTGCCCCCAGCACCCATTGAGGGTGTGGTGGATGAGGCTGGCACAGGGGCTGGCAAAGGTTGCCAACCCCTGCCTTACAGACACCGGTGAAGTGCAGCTCTGCACTGCATCTTGTTCGGGGCTTGGAGTAACTCTTTATCTAACCCTGACTATTTCTCTAACAACATCACTCCAAACTTTTCATAGTCCAAGGCAAATCCTGGAGAATATGGGTTTTCCTGGTACCTTTGAAGAAAAGGTTGGACACAGATGTTACTTTATTAGGGCAGGAAGGCTGGCTTAGAGGTGTGGGACTCTAGTGGCTCAGATACTCTGTGTGATCTTTGGAAAGTCACTTATTCTACCTTGCGCCTCAGTTCCTCACTGGTAAAACATGACTAGTCCTTCCGACCACCTAGTTGCATTGTTAGTTATGAGGTGCTCACATACTCTGGTGACGAAGAACACATGAGTGCATGGTCAGATCTACAGAGCTCATTTTGTTCTGACCATTCGCCCATTTCGTGACTGGGAAGCTATGAAGCATATGAGGATGACAAGAATAGCCCTGTGCTCAGCTAGAAGATCACTCCCCAAATTCCAGCCATAGGAAAAGTCGAAATATTAGGACAACTAACTGTGGCTTCATGTCCAGGTACTGTGTTCTACAATCCTTTTCCCCAAGAGAGAGGGTGGCCTGTCTGTATTGGATTCCTTTACAGAAGGTTAGGCTAGTCACTAACCCAAGATGGGACCTTGGCCCTTCTCATGTTCAGAGACTGGATCAAATTAAAGGGTCCTGGATGTTCTTTCTGGAAGAAGAATTATGGCATGGAACAGCATTTTGAGCTAGCCAGAGCATTTAGCCTCTCCAAAGAAAATGGTATCACTCAGGCTTCTCTGACGGTTTGGTGACATGGCAGCTGAGCTGGATTTAAATTTGAGAGTTCAAAGGCCAAGAAATGCTAAACTTGACCTGGATGCCTACAGGCCAGACTGCAGCTGATGTGCATCTTCAGTGGTTCATTTTGTGAGGAACTAAACTTCCCAGCCCCTGCTTTCCCACATGCTCTCAGTTTGCTCTGTAGGTTGGCGTAACCCACTGATATGTCTGTGTTACAGGTCACTAGCTTGTCTGGGCTGTTGACGAAATGAATTGTGGCAGCCTCTAGCTCTGGAGGGACATCCCCTTCACTCAAGCTGTACCACATCATGCTTTTAGCTGTGGAGGAGCACAGTTCAATCCCAAGAGGCCCAGCAAAGGGGGCAGATATTGCATAAGCACAAATAGTGACAAATTTGCAAGCAAGCCTATAAGTTTTATCTGTTGCCATCTTGTTGGGAAAACCTCACTTCCTCTGTTTACCTGTCTCTTCCTCCTGTTTGCTTCAAGAGCTAGGTCAAGACTCATCCCTTCTATGGACCCCTTCTATCCCCACTCCAACTCAAGGGATCCCAAGTGAACCTCTGACCAAGATCGCAAGGGTAAGCCTGTCTAGGAGACAGTCTGACACACAAGGTCAGCTGGCTCTTGATCAGTATCAGGCAGGGGCCCCTGGAGTCAAATTCACATTGAAATTAAAACAGAGTAGAAAGAGGTCTATAAATAAATCAACAGCTAACAAGTATCTCATTGAAGCATATTACAGGGCTTTGTATATTTAATCTTCACACAGTGCACTGTGTCTGGTTGTGATTGATGCTTTTTCATCTTTTTTTGCAGGTTTTATAAGAGCTGATGGTAATCTCCTGAGAAACAATATGATTTGTAATAAAAAGATTACCTGTATTAAATAAAAATAATATATACATAGGAAATGCTGTTAGTGTGACAAATCTGGTTAAAGATATTACCACCAAGAAAAAATGTGATTTTTTTCCCTGACTGTCTAATTCATTTTCAGGAAAAGTAATATCTTTAAAACTTTAGACTGTATTATTTATAAAGGAAGCAATAACTGATTTTCCCATTTCTTATATTAATAAATTTATTTGCATATATTTGTATGAGAATTAATGGTTTGTCTATTCTCTTTCTAGGAATACAAAAACTGCACAGAAAGGGAAAAAGAAAATCTTCAATTGCTTTGGGCTTTTCAACCATTCATTAGCATGAACTCTTAGAGCTTTTTCATGGGCTGTATGGCGTAAGACCTAGGGTTTCCTCCCTTTCCTATTAAGCTATTGCAGTAACCAGGGACATGAGTTAAATTAAATACTGTTAAAGCCACAGTATGGTAGGATCTGTGTAAAACAATTAGAGAAAGTGTTCAAAGGGGAGAATCTAAGCTAGAATCAAACTGTGCTCCCAAAGTAGGTAGGGAAAGCATTCAAATGGGAGAATCTGTTAGAATCCAACTGTACATTTATAAGAATTGACCCTGTAAGGGCTGAGGATACGCTATCGATCATAATGCTGAGGGGTTGTAACACTCAGTCCTGATAGCCCTTTAATCCAAGAAGGTCAAAGATTTCACTGAAGGCTACAAAGGCACAAAGTTTTACAAGATCCCTAGAGAGGCTAACCAGTCATTCCCTGCATTTATAGGCAATTTAAGGGAATCACCAGTACTGGAAATAAAACTCAATCTCTCATGTCTCAATCTCAACCCAAGAGTCACCTTCCATCCATGGTGATGCCCATTATACTTAATAAAGCCTGCAAGTATTACAGGCTGTGGTATCCCTTTCTTGTATGTTCATATACTAAATAATGCTGTCTTTACCTATTGATTGTTGGGTGTTATTCGTTCTGTAGGCTAGGGTGATCAATGTCTACAGCGAACTCTGCCCTTCTAAAGGGAGAGGGATCTGAGCTGCTGTGTTTCCCATTTGGATGAGTTCAGATTGGATCAGGACCAATACAATAAAGCGTCTTCTCTTCTTAAGATGGAGCCGTCACTTCAGTCTCCTTTCTATCCCATGACTACTTAGTTTCCTTAAGAGCCTTAAGTGTGAGACCAGGCCAAAGACACTCTGAAAGTTTAAGCACACTACAATGTCCAGATCACCCTTGCCTATGTATTTGCTGACATCTTCAAAAGAATTCTAATAGCTTGGTGAGATGTGATTTTCCCCTTACAAAAGCCATCCTGACTCCTTCCCCAACCTATCTGTGCTGACACATCTGATAGAAACTATAGTAAAGACAGTTTGGCCACAACTGTAGTAGGCTCAGGAACATTCCTGAAGCCCTTTAAAAAACTCAGTGTTACATTAGCCATCTTCTAGTCATATCTGCCAGCAGGAGGTGCTACAGTTAGCACGAAGTGATGAAGATGGGGTGGTCACTTCCACACTAGATACTATGGACATTCCTGAAACCAACTGTGTAACTCAGGCCTGCTTTTTGCTTGGCTGCACCCAGTCAGAAGTGCCCAAGCTGCTACACGACCAAGTGTATGTGGGGGAATGACAAGAACAGCTCGTATTCACATGCACCCATGCAAGACCAGAGGAATGAGCCAACCAGCGGAACCATTCTGTGGTTTAATCAGAACCATCTCAAGACAAAATTATCAATTTAAAGAGGAGACAGCGGGGACAGGATCGCAGTTTTAAACCACCACAGATTGCGATGAGGAGGAGGGAGAAAAATTGTTCTTAACTGCTGATGATAGGACAAGCAGTGGGCTTAAATTACAGCAAGGTAGGTTTAGGTTGGACATCAGGAAAAAAATCCTAACTGTCAGGGTGATTAACCACTGGAATAAGTTGCCTCAGCAGGTTGTAGAATCTGCATCACTGGAAGGTTTTAAGACCAGGTTAGAGTAGCACCTGTCAGAGATAGTTTAAGAGGGTACTTGGTCCTGCCATGAGTGCAGAGGACTGGACTTGATGACCTCTCATGGTCCCTTCCGGTTTCTATGATTCAATAGGCACTTATCTAGATCTCAGATGCTTTTAGAGTGACCCACAAATCACACAGAAATGCAGTCACACGGCCTGGTGATTCATTACAGATAAAAAGCACGCTGGTGCACCAGAGTAGCGTTTGCTAAGAGCTCTGCAGTCATTGATGACTACAGCGAGCATATGGTTCACAGAGCACTGTGGAAGAGCATTGCCTCAGGGGGGTTCACAAGCCCATTGCCCGCTGCTGGGAACAAACGATTTCATGGGGCTTATTGCTTAATTAACACAGCACGTTATTTCTATTAGCTCATTAAAAGCAAAAAAAAGGCAGAGCTGCTGCAAAGCATTTGGAGACAAATGCAGACACACAACAATCCCTGGGAGCCCAAGCACCATACCTCAACCCAGCTGCCTCTGGACAAACTGTTCCATCAAGACATGCAGACATCAGCTGGGGCATCCCTAAAATACCTTGCCTCAGGTCCTCTCTCCGACCCCAAGCAAACAGCAGCACTTAGCTCTTCTGGAGAGCTCATATGGTTCCTCATATGTGTGCACTGCATTCCCAGCTCATGTGGCCTCCAGATCTTCAGTCGTTTGGGCAAACTACATGTCCCATCATGCCTGGTTTTAGGCTATCCACCCACTGGGCCTGCAGCACAGGGACAGCTGGCCCTGGTCAGCCAACGAGGGTGGGTCTCAGAGCCAAGGCTCCAGCATGAACACAAACGCCTACACTGCAAATTATACCCCTGTTGCCTAAGCCCCTTGTGCTAGAGTCAACAGACCCAGGCTCTGAAACTTGGTGATGCATATATTTTATTGCAGTGTAGATATACCCTCAAGGACTCAAGAGGCATAAGAGGGGTTCTGGGATGTACGTGTAAGGCCCAGTGCCTGTTCCAGTCCCATCCCAGGACACACACTGCAGGCTTTTGTACCAGGTAATCAAGTCTCCCCGCTTCTATGACTGGATTGACTGTTTAGGGATCTGGAATCTGGCTGTACCCTCATACACTCACAAAAGGGCTGTGGGATCTTTAACATGAAGGCTCTGACCTGCCCCTCACTGAAGTTTTACACTGAGTTCACTGGAAACACGATGGCACCACCACCAACCCCAGACAGCACTTGTGATGGACAGGTTCACAAGCCAGTTGCTGGAATCAGCTATAGGGGGCTATGTAGCATTGAAAATCTAAAGCCGTGCCCTATGAGAAAGGCTAAATTCCAGATGCTCTTACCTGAAAGGAACAGAAGGTCTGTGTAAACGGCTCCATTCGGACCAAGTAAGATGCTACTATGATGGCTGACGAGTAGTGGGTGCAGTAGTGACACCGGGCCAATGGCTCCCCTGTAAATAAGAGGTGTTCAGGTCTCACTGTGACATGCTGCCATTTGAAGGTGCAGTCGCAAAGTACCACGACACAGGCTTGGGAAAACAGATGTGTGCAAAAAGCCAGGTGCAAGATTATGTTTGAAAGTGTATGCTTTTCAGACCAGTTCAAGCCCTGCACCCCAACCCCCAATCTCCGCCTCATCATCGTCCCCCAGAAAAATACCACTCCAGAGGAGCCAAACTGCCCCATTCACCCTACCACTGTAGCTATCACAGCATGGCTGCCTGGGTAAGAGGCTGCTATTGCTGCTATTCCCCTGCCCCAACACTGGTCTTTGGCCCAAGGGTGGGGACAGGACCTAGCAGGGCATGGCACACTGGGGGGGGGGGGGGCTTACAGGATGGGAGTCACTCCTCTTAGGGGTCTTCAGTGGCCTGACATCCCAGAAGCACTGAGGCCCTCTCTCCTCTGGCTGTGCCCAAGCCCCAGAAATCAGCCAGTCCTCCGACAGGTGATCTGTCCTCAGGAATTCACCCGGGGTTCCATGGTAGCTTTATTAATGCTTTCCTCAATTCTCCAAAAGCACCCACCTTCGCTCTTCTCCACCTCGTGGTAGCGCTGGATGAATTTGCTTTTCCTTTCTGGCGTCTGTGCTCCCATGGGCTTGGAAAGGTCTCGGAATGTCTGGGGGCTTGTGAGATTCAGCGTCTGCAAGGCAAGAGCTGGGGAAGGTGACAGCTGAAATCTCCTGGTACCCCGTTGACTAGGCACAGCCCAGTGATCTCCCCAGCTGCGGCAGCTCAGGAGATTCAGCCAGACCAGCAGCCAGAGAAATTTGCAGAGCTCAGTCCTCACCTCCTCAAATCAATGCCTGAAGTGTGGTGTGACAAGCAACCCTCACTACTAGGGAAAGCCTCCACATTACACCATGGGAGCCGAGTCAACTCAGTGTAAGGTGCCACATAGTCACCTAATGGGGTCTTGGGCTTGGCTCTTCTCTGAGCACAGCCTGGTTGTTCATGTCCTGACTTCCAGAGACAGATGCCTCCTAGCATTCCCTGCACACTCACCCTAACACAAGGCTGTTCCTTAATAGAGCCATCCAGCCCAGGCTTGGGACCTCCCAGCTGGCCGCTAGAACAGGGCCCATTCATGGCAGTGAAGAACACTTTGCAGGGCTTTACTGACAGCACGCACAGTTAAACTTAGCACAAAAAGCTCACCTGGGAGTGGTAATCAGCCAGGATCCATGGGAAGACAGGGTACTGCATGTAGTCATTGTAGGTGCGCCCAGCCAGCGTGTTCAGGTACATCAAATAGTCGAAGTTACTGATCTCTCTCCTCTGTCATGTCAGGGAACAACCAGCACAAACCTCTAGGTGAAGATGTTCTTTGCTCCACTTTAGTCAGTGAGAGCCAACCCGCACAGGCTAAGCATGGCTTATCAGCAGAGCCAGTGGGGGGACACAAACATTTTTGTTGATAATGAAAAAGTTTCCATTAATTCAAATAAAATTATTCTAAAAGATCTCACGGTTTCAGTGAAAAACAGCAACAGCCACCAAAAGAATCAGTTTCAGTTTCAATGAAAACATGAAAATTGCCTCCAGAATTGGGAATTTCCAGCAGAAATTTCAATCTGGATTAAAAAAGTCAGTTTTCACTGAAATTTTGTTCTGAACAGAAGAAGCTTTATCTACTTGCTCCCCACAAACATAGAGCATTTTGTGGTCTTTCAGTTTATTGGTAACAGTGCCAGACTGATGATCCCCCCTGTGAAGTCCCCTTACTAATCCACAAAACAAATACAGCCTGGGAATCAACAGTGCAAACTTCCCACACAATGTCCCCTGGTCCCAGGCACGCAGAGTGCAAAGTTCCTCAGACCTGACCTGGAGTGACCTCCTCTCTCTCATTTCCTGTCCATCCAGACCTTGGCCTTCCTGCTGAAAATCTAGCAAGGGTGCCAACAGCAGTGGATTGAACTGGTACTACCAACTCATTTCACATGTACTGTGAAGAGCTCACAGCTAATAACCACACTCAGATGCTAACAATCTGGCCTGAGTTCTGACCCATTGGAGACAGCAGCTGCTTTCAAACTTTGGAAGCATTCTCAGAAGCCTAAACAAGTCCCCATTCAGTTGGGCCACAGTGTTATAAATACTATAGCCACTTCGTAATCGCTATCCAACTCAGCGCACACCTACATCAGCCTACTACTCTTGAGCAACAATCAGTTCACCAAAATGCTAAATAAGTCTTCTCACTGGCTCGTCTTCAGACTATGTAATTTGAATATTGGCTGTAATCATGAAATGCTTGTGTGTTATATTTATGCAGCAGGGCACTGGCTTGCTTTCATGTCGGTTGATGGAGAGCCAGACACACACAATGTTTCACCGTTATCCATGGAGAGGAGAACCCTGGCAAACGCCCTGTGGAACCAAATGAGATATAGCCCCTGGATTTCTACACTGTTTTCTACAGCCATCAAGATCTTTATCAGAGGTGTATGGTTACTAGACGCTACACCGCAGGTACTCAGCTGCTGTAAGCTTGTGTCACTCCAGTAAAATCAAGAGAGCTTTGCTTATTCATACCTGCTGAGGTTCTCCTACACGCCCCATTGTCATGACTAGAGTGAACATCTTAGACATCATGTTGTTAAAGAACTAATGCGTGAGGTTCATCTAACCTCGTATTCTGTCGCCAACAGTGGCCAGCACCAGCTGCTCCAGAGGAAAGTGCAAGGCACCCTATGATATCCAAGAGTGGGCTCACCTAGCCTCATCAAGGGCAGGGTCTCCTCTAATCCTGCACAGTGAGAGACTTGCTTTAAACCCTGTAGGATGAGGTCTGTCTTTTTAGCAGTAGTGTTTGGCTACCTGTTATACTGCAGTGGGGCAGAAAGAGTGGCCACCCTTTTCTTTCCTCAGCTAACCACTGACATGGATTTATTCGTTAGAGGGCTAGCCAGAGATCTAGTTATATAGAATCATAGAAGATTAGTGTTGAAGGAACTCAGGAGGTATCTAGTCCAATCTACAACTCAAAGCAGGACCATCCCCATCTAAATCATCCCAGCCAGGGCTTTGTCAAACCTTACCTTAAAAACCTTTAAGGAGAAAGACTCCACCACCTCCTTAAGTAACCCATTCCAGTGCTTCACCACCCTCCTAAGGGAAAAGATTTTCCTAATATCTAACCTATACCTTCCCCACTGCAACTTGAGACCATTGCTTCCAGTTCTGTCTTCTATCACACTGAGAACAGCCTAGCTCCATCCTCCGTGGAGCCCGCCTTCAGGTGGCTGAAGACTGCTATCAAATCCCCCCTCATTCTTCTCTTCTGCAAACTAAACAAGTCCAGGTCCCTCAGGATCTCCTTATGAATCATGGACTTCAGCCCCCTTATCATTTTTATTGCCCCCACTGTACTCTCTCCAATTTATCCACGGTCTTCCTGTAGTGTGGGGGACAAAATGGACACATTTCTCCAAATGTGGACTCCTCAGTGCTGAAGAGAGAGGAATAATCAATTCCCTCCACCTGCTGCCCATGCTTCTACTTATGAAGCCCAATACATCATTACCCTTCTTGACAACAAGGGCATGCTGTTGACTCAGATCTAGCTTCTTGCTCATTGTAACCCCAGGTCCTTTCCTGCAGAACAGCTGCCTAGCCAGTAGCTCCCCAGTCTGTAGCAGTGCATGTGATTTTTTTCTATCCTAAGCACAGGACTCTGCACTTGCCCTTGTTGAATCTCAACTGATCTCCTTTGGCCCAATTCTCTAACTTGTCTAGGTCACTCCATATCCTATCTCTACCCTTCAGTGTGTACCACTCCACCCAGATTAGTGTCATCTACAAATTTGCTGAGGATGTAATCTACCCAGATCATTAATGTAGGTAAGGTAATTAACATTTACCTGCCACTTCTGGAGCATCGTCTTTTCCCCTCCTGTGTTCTTTCTGCATGAAACAAAGTTTTTATTGTTATCTGTTTCAAAACCACTGAACACTGACTAAAAAATTACATTAATATTCCAATCCTTCCCCTCCCCTACCGCAAAATCCTACTTTAAGAGAACATCAATCAAGACTGTAAAGTGAAACATTCCACGGTTAGGGAACCCATTGACTAGGTTGCGGCATTGTATGATGGGAGTTTCAGAAGCACTTAGCTTCAGTTTAACTGATAAATCAATGGGAGTTTCATCTCTGATTTCAGTAGAAGCATAGTTAGCTCAGAGTTGAGTCGTATGAAAGATCCTATTTATCATTAAAGCTGGGAAATGGTTTACCCATCCTAAATACATTTTCAAAAAAATTTCCCATCCCAAATCAGGACAGAAAGTTGAAATCTCTAAATTTTTGTAAACTGAAAAACTGAAAACATTTCTGTATAGGTCAATTAAAATATTCCATGTTGATAATGATGAAATTCTTTCTTTTAGTTTCAACCTTCTTTTATGTCTCTTTAGGTTACAGGTGGAATTGCTGATTCACTTGGGCACCAGAAACTTTGGTTATGAGTACATTGTCCCCTGACAATGCCCCTCTCAGAGATGGAGTTGCTAATTTTCCAGAAATAAAATGATATGTAGCTCAAATTCAGCAACCGGTTTGAAAGAGAACAAACAAGAAGTCCTGCGGCACCTTTAAAGACTAAAAAAATTATTTTTTGCATGAGCTTTCATGGGAGAGATTCCACTTCATCAAATGAATGAAAAAATCTGACAAAGTGGGATTGTGCGCACAAAAGCTCACATGAAAAACAAATTTTAGTCTTTAAAAGTGCCACAGCACTCCTCATTTGTTTTGTTGAAATATATTTAGACAGCTACCCCTCTGGGGCTCAGAACAGGAATTACTGGGTGAAGGGGGTTGAACTAGATGACCTCATGAGGTCCCTTCCAACCCTATGATTCTATAAATTCTGTGGCCTGTGCTGAGGGTGACCAGATATCCTGATTTTATAAGGACTGCCCCGTTATTCAGGGCGTTGTCTTATACAGGTGCCTATTGTCCCCCACCAACAACCTCATCCTGATTTTTCATACCTGCTATCTGGTCACCCTAGCTATGTTTCATGCAGGAAGACAACACAGATGATCCCTTCTAGCCACAAAAGCAATGATCTACAAATCCCCCTACAATATTCTGCTTTCACCACCAGTTTTTATTTAAGGAATTATCAGCAGTCAATCCCTGTAATGTGACCCTAATGATTATATAATTAGGATAGAGCAATTTTTTTTTTGTCAAATAGATTATTTACTCCCCCACCCCAATATACAGCTTTGGGTCAAATTTGTCAAAGAGCTTTGGCCAAAAAAAAAAAAAAAGAGAGAGAGAAAACAAAAATTAAGAAAAATGTTTCATTTTTACATTTTCTAAACAAAATATCTTGACTTTTGTTTTAAAACAATGCACTGTTTCTTAAAAAAAATAAATTAAAAAAAACAGGTTAAAACCACCCCAAAATTAAATGAAACATTTTGTTTGGTGTGAAATGAATTTTTCATCAGATCGAAAAATCCATTATTCATACAGCTCTCTCACTAACATTATTTTACTGCATAATTTCTGTTGGACAAGCTAATGTCTCAGACAAAAGAAAACCTGGATTATTATTTTATCTGTTACTTAGGGAAGGTCTTATGCACAGTCTATGGTTTATCTCTTTGGTCAAACAAAATCTAGGGCAGATTCCGTCTCACAATGTAAAACTCATACATCGCTTTGTTCAGTTCCCCTGCATGACTGGACAGTTTATAAGTTTATAGCAACCATGCACACAAACATATGATATGGAAGACTGGTTCTTGGCTCTTTGCCTTAAAGACAATAAGGTAAACGCTTCTCTGAGTTACACAGTATAAATTAGGAAGGACTTCATTGACTGCAAGAGAATTTATTTGGATTTTCACCACTGTTTCCGAGTAGAATTTCGCCTGGGAACTTCCAAATGCTAAAGCAGCAGTTGGTACAACTGGGAAAGGGAGGGGAGTGTATTGTATGTTAAGAGAGGGGTTAAAAGTGCTTTTCTGTTAGTGGGGTTATTAATGTCTAGGGGGGTTGAATTAGGGTGTCAGCCACAAAGGGATGAAGTAGGGTTTAGCAACTGGCAGGCAGGATTGAATCAACGTGCTTCCTGTAGGGGTGGACAAGTTGGCAGGAGTGCTCTGGCTGCTGATGTTAATCGAGGGTCCATGATGTACTCATTGGTGGGGAATTCTGCAGGAGCTCTGGAAATGTATGCTCCTCAGTCCTCTTAAGTTTTAAAGAGGCCCCACTCTATGCAAGGAGGAGATTGAAGTATTAGATATTGCAATGAGCTGGCCAATAGGATACATATATTTTCTTATATGTAGATGTCCTCCTTTTTATCTTCATGTCCCCTGTCTGGCAAGCATTTTAAAATACATGATTTTGTCTGGCTTTTTACTTATAGGGGTTAAAGTATGCTGGAATGCCACAGAATACCTTATTTTTAGAGGAAAGCTTTCCAGGGCCCCCTAAAAACAGAAGAATATTACATTAATACTACATTTTCTGCATGTGTCCTCCAATCTCCTCCTTTTCATACTTCCTCGTCCTCCTTTCCAGGCTTTGGTATCTGGTAGCCCTATCCAGACAGGACTTGCTATTTCGATTGGGGAGATGGGTACACTGGGAGGTGTGGTAACATGGACCCCTGGGTGGGCCATGTTGCTACCCAATCCCCTGCCTGGCTCTCGCCTGGAGGGCCAAGCAGGAGAAAAAGCAACCGGGGTGGGAGGGAGGGGGCAGGTCACCAGCCAGCTGGCTGGCAAGGGGGCTTGCCAGGAGCCTGGGGGTGCCACAGCTCCCCAAGCCGCTTGCCCCGCCGCGGGGGCAGCAGGGCAAGTGGGGAGACAGGGGGACTGCGGCTTCCCGCCCCGTGCTCGCAGCAGGAGCTGCAAGCTGGAAGCCTGAGAGTGCAGCAGCTCCCCCAGGCTCCCGGTTTGCAGCTCCCACTGCAAGCGCGGGTGGGGGAGCCAAGGTCCCCCCTGTCTCCTCGCTTGCCCCTCTGCCCCTGCAGGGGGGCAAGTGGCTTGGGGAGCCACGGCACCCACTTGCAGCTCCTGCCGGAAAAGCCGGCTGGGAGCTGCGGTCCCCCCAGAGCTGGCCGCAGGGTGAGCTGCCACGGCTCCAGCTACCCCGCTGGGGCTACCTGGTGCGCACCCCTGCACCTCCCCTCAGCACCCTGGCCAGGGTGCTGAGGGGGTGTGGGCCATCCTCCTAGGATGCTATGCACCCTGGGTGGAAGATCAATTGTTATATCAATATGACGGGCATATCAATATAACAGAGCCAGAAAGGTTATTTCGAAACCACAGTTTGGAAACAGCCGGTCATTTCGCTATATAACTAGGTTTATTATATCGAAATGACTTTCCTTATTTCAAAATAAGAAAGCTCCTTATTTCGAGATGAGAAAATGTCATCTGGACCTGGCAAGTTTTATTTTGAAATAACAGCTGTTGTTTCGAAATAAAACTCTCGTGGGGACATACCTGGAGAGATTCAAGCCTAAATCTAAGTATTCCCATCTCAGGGACTGCCAGGTGGGATGCAGAAGGCTAGATGAGATAGCCCCTCCCAGTCCCAAAGACTCTGGAATTCTGGGCCAGACCATGGTGACTCACAGAGGGGTTAGAATGTTAGCTGCCATACCGGGATCCTCAAGACAATTCCTCCTACAGCCCTGACCATCTTGCATCAAACAACATTCTTGTAGCCGCCACCTCCCCAGATAGCCCAGGGCAGGCTGAGAGCAGATCATCCATACCTCTCACACAGCAGTGAGTGCACTTAAAACAAAATCCAGGGCTCCCGTGAAAAAGGAAGGGGGGGACAGGAGTTTTAGCAACATAAAGAGCTGAACTCTTTTGAGGGGGTGAATGTACCTGGATTCAACAGAAGTGTCTAGCTACTGTATGCTATTTCCAGGCTGCTGGCCACTGTGATATCGGCACACCATATGCGCTCATGATGATCCACTTTTGCCTGGGCCATCCATGGAGTAATTAATTAATCCTCACCCCATGAAAATCACCCTACGTTAAGATCACCACCAGGAACATCACTGCCCCAGGGAAAGACCCAGAGCACGGGCCCGGCTCCCTGGCCACAATCCAGCACCCGGGCCCAATCTGGCATCAGACTCCTGCCGCCACCAGCCTGGCCCCAGATCCCTGGCCAGGGACAGGGCCAGGAGAGATGGGTGCCACCGTGGGCATCCCGGCCTCAATTCCTGGCCTGGAAAGGTAGGCGCTGCTGCGGGCAGCCCGGCCTGGATCCCCAGCCAGGACATGGCAGGGAGAATAAGGTGCCACCGCAGGTGTCCCAGCCCCAGATCCTGCCCAGGGCTGGGCCCAGGAGAGGCAGCAGCAACCCCAGGCATTTGGGGCACTGGTGCTGGGAATTGGGGCATGTGCTCCCTATACCAGGCACCAACGATGCCCCTGATCACCACACTAGTTATAGCCAGAGCTCTATGTGAGACAGTGTAGTTAAGAAGAGTTAATCAAAGCCTGGGGGTTAAAATCTTGCCCCTATGAAGTCTATGCAGGGTTGGCCAAACCTATGGAACTCAAGAGCCACACAAGTTGATTATTAAACCTTCAAGAGCCACACTGAGGCATATTGCCATATTCTTTTACCTACTGAATTGATTTGCTGACGTTCTTCAGCAAGCCACACTTTTTCATTCAAGAGTCACGTGAGGCTCCCGAGCCACAGTTTGGCCATGCCTGGTCTATAGCAAAAGTCCCATTGATTACAGCAGGGACAAAATTTCCCTCCTGTTGTTTTTAATCTACTATCTGAAATTTTGAAGTCTGCTAACGAGGGCAGGAATACTCATTAGCAGTAATGTCTTTGAAACTTCCAGGGTTTTCCTGATCTGCATTGGGTTGAAAAAACAAAGAGAACAATCCACCTTTTGCTCCCTACAAAGCTCAAGAAAAGCAGAGGTGCAGGGAAATAATTGTTTTCCCTATGAGTTAGCCCGCTGTTCCTCAGATGAGGTTCAGTTTAGGTGCCACGCAGACAGTGTGGCTAGGTTGTTCTTGTTTGACGGCTCCAGTTGGCCTGTCCCTGACATTCTTCCACCATTCTGGTGACAGTGTGAAAATATTAATTTTGTAAATAATAAGAATGTTATTTAAGAGCTTGAACTTTTGTAGCACATTCCATCTGTGCATCTTATAACAGGTTATGAACATCCATGAATTTAGCCCCAAACCCTTCCCTGAGATTTAGGGACATGTCATCACTATTCTACACATGAGGAGACTGTGGCTGTATTCCTGAGTTGGACACTGCCTGTGGGATCCAGGGCAAGTCACTGCTCTGTGCCTCAGTTTACCTGTTTGCAAATGAGGGTGATGCTCTCTATCACCCTGCCTCATAAGAGTATTTTGAGGATTAACTAATTTTGGTCAGACTGTGCTGAGACCTTCCAGTGGAAGGAGATAACAAAAGTAGATCCTACCTTTACAAAATGCTTTTGACATGAGGTGCATTTTACAAACCTACTCAGATACAAAGGTATCTTTTCCATGGCTGAAAAGGCAGCACCCAGCTACAGTGCAGAACAGTACAGGCAGCCAAGTATACAATGCACATTTTTACCAGTGGTGGGACTGTTTTCACCAGTGTTGGACTCTGGCAAGCACAACAGCCTTAACAACCCCCCTTTTCATACCCAGATGGCCCTGGAATCTTTAATGACCATAGATGTCTCACACAGTTCCCCAGTTTTACATCTTGTGTGAAAGACAGTGCCCCTTGCCCTGTATGTTAAAATCAGAGCTATTTCTCTTCCCAAGTTATTTATCGGTTCCACTTTGAAGCCTAAAAGCACAAGCTACTCCAGGCCTAAGAAGCAGATTAAGGTAATTCACAAATCATAGCTGCCAGAGCAGCTACCTAGGGAGGTGCAGTGAAATGAATACTTCAGTTCAGAAGGAATTAGAGGCCACTGCACACAGGGGCCAGCTCATACCAAGAGCTGCATTCTTGGAGTTATTTCGTGTTCCTTCTCCCTGCCATGCTACTCCCTGCTTAGCTATGGATAGATACCAGGCTATGACATTAGAAGTATTGTAAGATCCTCACTACACATGCCAAACATCTCAGACCTCCATGACAGGAGAGTCAAACGAAAAGGCCCAAATAACCAAGACCAACAGCTAAAGCATCAACTAGAAAACAGCTCGATCCCCTTCTCTTTTCCTAACCAGGTTGGAATGGTCGCCTTCTCTGCACAAGTCTAAACCTGATATTTCCAGGACTTGCATGTCGCTGGAGTCCTTTCCGGCTGCTGTCTGACCCCGTATGCTGGAAATGAACAGTATGCTAATGATCTCCAAGAACCTGGGATTCCGGTTGCTTAGGAACAAAAGTTTCACGGGCTGCAGAAGGAGACTTGAATAGAGTGACACTGTGTAGCTGGGTAAGTCCTTTGAATTCCCTCCCCTGCCCGTACAAGCAAAAGGAATCAGACTTTAGAATTTACAGGCCAGTGAAAAGCAAATCCAACAGATTTTTCCTGCACCCCGGGATTTTATTTACAAACCTGGGAGAAGACTAATTCCCCATCCAGAAAAGACTAGAGAGAGGACAACTGCATGCTGACTGGGATTTTAACAACAAACTTGGGAGAAGACTAATTCCCCATCCAGAGAAGACTAGAGAGAGGACAACTGCATGCTGACAGAAATCATTCTGCTCCACAGACAAAGCAGACAGCTTGTGATGCATGTCTTGTGTAAATGCTTCCTAGATGAAAGCCGGTAAGATCTCCTACTGCTCTGTACAGGGGGGCTGCAATCCCATAGGATTGCTTAGAAGAAACATCCTTTTTTTTGTCTCGGGCAGAGGTGTCAGTTTGCTAGTGTTTATGCAGCAGGTAAATGGTTTTGGTCTGCAGCAAGGTGGAAAATGAAGGGAATTAAAAGGAAACAGTTCCTGCTTGCTAACAGGATCCATTTAATCTAAGCCAGCCCCTGTTAGCAGAAACCGTGTTTAAGAGAGTCAGTGAATTAATTTTTCCTTTGTAGCCGACAAGAAAGAAACAGTAACAGGCTGATAAGCAGGAAAATAAATCCCACCATGATTTGCCAGCCAGTGCGCAAAAGGCATAAAGCAAAACACGAACTGCACTGACTTAGCTTTCGATCGTATATCAATCTCATGTCCGTCTGCAGGGCCAGTCACTGAAGTATTTAGGCAGAGAGCAAACAAAATGGGTAGCTCTGAGTTGCTAGACTGCAAGTCTCAGTTACGCAATGTGAAAGGGAAAGCTTTATTCATGGGGTACCTACCCCAACGGTTATAATTTGCAATAGCATCAGCCATGGGTCCAGTCATGGATATGTTGCCAGCTCCAGAGACAGGGACTAAAATCAGCACAGGAAGGGCGGTGGGAAGAGACCAGAGAAGAGGGAAAGGAAGGAGTCCTTAAGGGTTCTGAGAGATATGCACAGCTGAGAGAGTCTTAGTAGGGTCAAGTGGTAGCTAAGGGGAAAGCTGGAGCAAAGCAGAAGGTGACAGTTTGTACCCATCCATGGCAGAGCTCCAGTCGTGCAGACTATCCCACCACGTCTCCATTATTCCTATGATATCATAGTTCCTTGTTTGCGCTAGTATTACCAATTCTTCTTGCTTATTTCCCAGGCTCCTCGCATTAGTGTATAGGCACCTAAGATACCCAGCTGATTGCCCTACTTTGTCATGTTGATTTCCAATTCTATTACATAAACGTGGCATTTTTTCTTGGAGTTCTCCTCCCCCACTCTCCTTGCATATTGGGACTTCAGTAGAACACTTGAGACATACCTGTGGGCTTTGGTCTCCTTCCCCCGCTGACCTAGTGAGGAGGGCTTTAAACTAGGTTCAACGAGGGAAGGAGACCAAAGCCCACAGGTAAGTAACTGAAGCATCGGTGCTGATCTTGGTCCCCCACACAAGGGTTGCCGTGGGACCAACAGGAGTCGGTGCCGGTCCCTGCTATGCCGGAGGCCTGTGAGGCAGTGACGACACTCCTTCTCCTACCAATGCCTCCCACGCCACTACCCGCCAAGAAGAGGAGTAAACCAGCCCTCACTGTGGGAGCCTGGTTGCCCCGGAAGTGGCACTGGACACTGATTCCAATCTCAGTGCCGAATTCCCCATCACTGGAACCTGCCATGCAAGAGGACCCCAGTACTGCCAAGTCCTCCCCCTGGCATTCTGTTACTCTGCCTTCACTGGCACCACGGTCACGATCCTGAGAGGCCTCCCAGTCCTCAAGTCCACAGGAGGGTGCCTTGAGTGGGAGTAAATGGCCATGCCAACGGCCTTCGGTACCATCGCCTTATAGGTACCAGTCTCATGAAAGGTCCCTCCAAGAGACCCCAACAGGGCCCTGTGGTACCACTTCGCCCCGCTCGGCACTGGTTGCTCTGGCACCGGACAGAGCCTTAAACCCCATGCCCCTGCTTAGGTTCACATTTGAAGATGCCTCTTCGATCCTGATTTGGTAACTGCATCTTCTTTTTGACATCTAATAGTAAGGTGATGTTAGGACGTCACTGCTCCTCGCGTCTGCAGCTCGGGGAGCACTCAAGTGACGAAGGCCTCTCAACTTCCCTTCTTGGGTCAGACAGCTCTATCCCACGGTTTCCTTGCCTGGGCCATGGTCCTTATACTGATTTTTTAGGTACTCCTTTCAAACCTTTGTTACCTGGGTCTCTGAGCTCTGTGGGGAGTAGCAGTGCTGAAGGCAGGAAAGAACCAACTCTGCCCACCATCCATCAGCATGGCTAGCAGTCACCTATTATGGAATGTATCCGAGCATTGCTCGAAGAAGAACGGTGGTTACTTAACAGTAACTGTCCTTCTTCAAGATGGGCTCCTCGGATTCATTCACAACCCTTCCACCGTCCCTGCAATGTGGAGTTGGCAACTTTTAGGGACTGAGGAGGGACTGGATGGTGGCCACATATATAACCATGGGGTGGCAAGGGGGTGGTGGCTGCCAGCCCTTTCCTGACATGCTAGGGCAAAAAGGTTTCCGACCAATCGTGCGCTGCAGCACGGATACACCTATTACTGAATGAATCCAAGCAGCCCATCTTGAAAAAGGACAGTTACTGGTAAGTAATCCACCATTCCTATGTGCTCCTGACCCTTTGTTCAGGGTGGCAGGGCATGAATCTCTGGCCCCTCCCTGGAAGCATGACTGCAAACATGACATCAAATATTTATAATTAACACCCGCAACAGGCTGCCCCCTGCCAACTGCTTAATTTTTAATGCCAATTGCCAAAGAGTTGGAGCCCTTTGATTCAGCTCAAACCAGACCCAGACAAGATCCCATTATCTTCTACCGCAGACCTGTGAAACACTGCTAATTAGTTTACAATCAGCCAAGAGGAAAGCTTTCCCATCCCAGCTGGGTGGCCTCATCACCCCAGCACTTCAGATGGACGCTAATGCTCTGTCCTGTCAGCGGTCTTGGAAATCACAGTGTAGTAAGTATGAAACCCAGGCCCTACATAAGTAAAATAGTGGGAAACCTTTCCCGGAGATTCCAAACACCTCTTGGAGTCAGATCCTGTGGCAAGGATGCACGGGGGATGGGTGTGTATTGCCTTATGATTGAAGCAAAGACGGGCTATGTGTTTAAAGGTCTTTAGGTGCCTCAAGGTGTTGAAAATCACCTAAGCACCTTTAAAAAGCTGAACCTGAGTTCAACCCACAGGAAACCAGAGTTTCATCCCTCTCTGAATCACACAATGCAATCATTTACTGCCATCCAGTGAATGCCAGTGGTTCTTTAGCTTAAGCAACAGAAGCTTATTGCATTAAGGACCCAAGTTCAATCCCTGCAAATGACCCACCCAGGACATAATTGATGTACAGGCATCCAGGAGGCTTAAACTGGAATTGCTATTCAGCCAACAGCCCCAGCCATTTTGTTTTCCTCCCTCACATTCCCTCTGTTGTCCCCAAGTACGGACAGCACCCAGGAACACCTGTTCTGGACCACCAACATTAATGATAAGTGACGGGGATGCAGAGACCCTCTTGGCTTCATACAAGCACCTGGGTAGGAGTGGAACCCAGAGTGTTAGCACGGGGTCCTGCAACAAAGTGCACAGGCTGTGCCTGAAGGGGTGACTGCGTGCCCTGTGTGGATGCTTCTCTCTTTGCAGTGTCCGGTGGGCCCTGCTGCCCATGGCTCCCAGTTGGGCTGATCAAACCTGGCCTGTTCAGGATGCTCTAGGGTCTGCCATGTGGCTACGCTGCCTCCCTGCACAGCCAGGAGGGGATCTGACCCTACCTCCCTACGGGAGTAGGGTTTTTGCTGTTCAAAGCTCCAATTGTCAGGAGCAGGGGTCAGGCTGAGCTATAGTCAGCCCCTGTTCATAGTGTGCCTATGTAACATGACAGCTGCCACCAAGGGTAGCATTCACCTCTTTCTATCTGCTCTAGCTACCCTGGTGATGGGGCAGCAGAGAGATGCCTCCAGGGAAGCTGCAGGAACCCATCCTCTTCTCAGCCAGACACACAGTTCCCAGTAGGAGTGGGCAGCAGCGTCAGACCCTCCCCAGCATGTGTGCAGAGAGGACAAGCTGGATTCAGGGGTCAGAATAAAGGGAGGCTGGTCCCAGGCAGGCAGGTTTCCCTAGTACTCCTGGCCTTCCCATGGGAAATCTGAGCAGGAGTCTGCACTGTTTGAAGCACCACTAACTTGCTACTGTAGCTGTTACTGCCCAGCCAGAGCAAAAGGTGGAGAAGGACACAAAACAATAACACAGAGCTGCTACAGGGGATCATGGGGGCCCCCTTCATTCAGTCACCTGAATTGAAAGGCTACTCTCCCAGCCTTCTCTGACCCTGCAAGTGCTCACCCAGGAGAGAATGATTTAAGTATAATGTGAAAGCTAAACTTGAAAGCCCCCCTTGTATAGCTGCCAGGTCTCTTGGGTCCACCTGCCTCCTGGACCAGTGGATCTTGGTACCACTTTCCTCCAAGCCTCTCCGTAGGACAGGGCCATTCTTAGGGTAGGGTGAGAGGGGTAGTGGCCCAGGGCCCTGCGGGGCCGGCTGGAGGAAGGATTGGGCCTGGCGAGGCAGGATCAGGCCCAGCACCACGCAGTGCATAACGCCCACAGGATTGGGCCCACACTGCAGCTGGAAGGGGGAAGAGGAACAGCAGGATGCCTCCCCCCCCCCCCTTCTGGGCACACATGTTGCTTTTAGCTCTGTGCCAGAGCAGCGAGGAGGTGGCGGGAGGCAGTGCGGGGCCTGTATCACTACGCCCCTGGCCGTGCTGTCTCCCACCCCCTCCTTGCTGCTTGGGCACAGAGTTGAAAGTAGCACGCATAGCGGGGGTGAGGAGGGGCGACCGGCAGCGCTGAACTGGGCTGCCACTTTCGCCAGCTCACCCGGTCCCTGGCATGGGACAGCTGGCACAGGGGCCTGCCCCTCCCCCCAGTGCCGGGGGTGGGTTAGTGAGGGCCCCACAGAGGGCGATTAGCCCAGGGCCCCACATCCCCTAGGGACAGGCCTGCCCTAGGACAGGGCAACTTGTCCCCTAGTTGCACTGAGATGTCAATAGAAAGACAGGGAAAGATAGGCCAAATTTGTCCCTTAAAGTCAATGCAGTGTCACCAGGAATCAACACAACTCAGCATAGTTAATCCTGACAACATCCCATACTCACTACAATAACACCAGTGTAGACCTTTCAGTTCCTGGTAAATGATACACTTTATCAGACTTTAAGCCCCTGCCCTGCCGCTAGCTTCCTGCGTCCCCTTGGGCAAGCCACCAGGTCAGTCCCTGCCTCCGTTCCCTGTCTATACAATGGGCATAACAGCCCTGACTTAGCTCACCAGTGAAGATGGTCATGGTAGGGCCACAGAAGTGCAAGAGATGGATAGAGCGATGAAGGCAGGGACAGCTATCTAACAACATTAAAAATAACAGCAGTCAGGAAAGCAAACCCTGGAATATTGTTCAGAACTGGCTAGACCCATTTGGTTCTCAGCAAGATTGAAACCCAGCTCTGTTTCCAGAACTTTCTGAAGCAGCTGTCTCACTTCAGAAGCCCTGGCACGGCTTGGGTGACTGATGTGGATACTCTGCCTTTGCATTGTTTTGGCATATAATTGAAAGGAGCAGATACGTCTTGTCTCCAGTCTGAGCTCGCCCTTGATCTGTTTGCACATGATTAATGAGTAGCCAAAGAGCCTGAAGGGTTTGTAATGAAGCCTCTCTAATGCAGAAGTGTACTAGAGACAAATCCATATTGCTTCCCAAACAACCATTCATCAAAGCCGTGATTTGACTTGTTACAATTAAATGCCAGAGCACTTGGATCAGCTGGAGATTAGTCAGTTGTAACCTCTGCTCCTTTCAGCTCCCCAAAAGCTGCAGTCACTCTCGCTCACTGCCACTGAATTATCTTATTTCTTTTGCCGCTGACATGTATTGTTAGTTACCTTTGATGACCTCCCCTACTAACCACATCCCCAGACTGTGGTGCATCAGCAGTGACAAAGGCCTCTGTTCAGCAAAGCCGTGTTCTTTGTTACGGCACTGGATTTTCAGAAGCACGCTGCCCATAGGAAGTACTGTAGATTGGATGTTCTACTTTAGGATTTTATATCACTGACTATAACCAAGGTATCTGCATGTTGAGATCTTCTGAAAACCTGGCCATGACAACCAGAATAGGTTCAGCTAAAGATTCCCACTGACTCCAGTGGGCATTGGACCAGGCCTTTTAAAGGTTTTATAGCCTCTCCTGTTGCTTATCTGTAGCACTGACGCTCAGACATACCAATGGCCAGTGATGGGACGGGTTCTGAGTTATTACCGAGAATTCTTTTTGGGGCATCTGGTGAGTCTTGCTCACACACTCAGGGTTTGATTGATTACCATATTGGGGTCAGGAAGGACCTTTCCCCCAGGGCAGATTGGCAAAGGCTCTGGAGGTCTTTCGACTTCCTCTGTAGCATGGGATATGGCTCCCTTTGCTGGTGAATTCTCTGCACCGTAAGGTCTTTAAATCATGATTTGAGGACTTCAATAACTCAGTCATAGCTTAGAGATTTATTACAGGAGCAGGTGGGTGAGGGTCTGTGGCCTGCTTTGTGCAGGTCAGACTAGTTGATCTTATTGGTCCCTTCTGACCTTACAGCAGGGGTCTCAAACTCAAATCACCACAAGGGCCACAAGAGGACTAGGATGTTAGCCCGAGTGCCACACCACTGAAGTCTTTTCATACTGTGATACTGCAAATATCGATAATGATAGTGTCATTGTGGGCCGCAGGAAGTAATTTTAGGGGCCACATACTTCCCATGGGCCACGAGTTTGAGCCTCCTGCCTCAGAGTCCATGAGTCTGTTAGCAGGGGAGGTGATTTTAAAACATTTTAAACTGCTAGGACTTTTTTCCTGTGCTTTCTTCACAGGCAGAATCCTGGCAGGGCACTGCTATTCTCCTGCTCCAGGAAGTACAGTTGTGGGGGTTGTTTAAAGAACACAGACATTCCTTTCTTTAAAAATCCCTTTTATGATCCCAAGGTAACAATTTCATTTCAAAGCATGAGATCAAACTGTGCCTAGCTTCACATCGTCTGGAGCACCGTTAAAGTCAATGGAGTGGCAATGTGTACAAGATAGTGCTTAATTTAGCTCTATTATTAGGTTTAGTGTGAAAATGACTTAAGGCCCCAATTCAGCAAAACTTTTAAACATGTGCTTAAAATAACTAAGTGCTCTGCTGAATGTGGGCCTAGAGCCCAATTCCTGGCCCCTCTTGCTCAACCTGTGTAATCAGGTTGTGTTGACGGAAGACGGTGCTGTTATACACCTGCCCTCTAAGGGGTATGGCTGGTTGGTCTCCAGAGTGTCTGATCTAATTAATTCCTTTTCAGACAGTGTGTTTTTGTAAGGTGAACAAGCGTCTCCTGGGAGCTGGATGGAGACCCACAACTTATATTACACAGGACACCAAAGAGCCAATGGATAGCAATAATTTTTATTCACTAAGAGCGTAGACAGGATTGAAACCAGCACTTGAGAAGTGAAAGGCTCCATAGTCCTCATAACTCTATCACTGACCCCAAGACATCACAGTCTAGTGGTTCAAAACCTCCTCCACAGAGGGATCCTCTCCTACTTAACCATATGGGAAAGGCAGGGTGGTTGTGACCCGAGACTCATGTGATGCTCCTGGGACTCCCCCCCCCCGGGTAGAGAACTTGCACCCCTAAGGGAAATGTTGTGACTTTAAAGAGTCCAGTGACATCTAACGAGGTCACTTTTTGTTCTGAACCAGGACTTAACAGCCAGCCACCTCAGAGGATTTCACTTGGTCCCCTCCATCTGAATACTACTTGCTCACATAAGCTGACGCACGTCTGTCTCCCAGTAGGAAAATGGCCAAAGGGAAAGCAAAAGGCCCCAAAGGAAAGAAGATCACCTTGAAAGTCGCCAAAAACTCCATCAAGATCACATTTGATGGGAGACGGCGCCTGGACCTGAGCAAGATGGGCATTACCACGTTCCCCAAGTGCATCCTCAAGTTGGCCGATGTGGACGAGCTAGACCTGAGCCGTAACATGATCAAGAAAATCCCAGACTCCATTGAGAAGTTCCAGAACCTGCGCTGGCTGGACTTGCACAGCAATCAGATTGAGAAGCTGCCAGAGACGATAGGCATGCTTCAGAACCTCTTCTACCTCAACATGTGCAATAACAAGTTGACTTCCAAGAGCCTGCCAGCGGAGCTGAGCCAGCTAAAGAACCTGCGCACACTCAACCTGGGCTTGAACCAGATTGACAACATCCCCACCACCCTGGGAGCCCTGAAGGAGCTGCAGGAAGTAGGCTTCTTTGACAACTACCTGACGACCATCCCAAACAGTGTGGCGAAGCTCCCCAAGCTGAAGAAGATGAATGTGAAGAGGAACCCCTTTCCCCAGCCGACAGAGGAGGAACTGTTCATTGACAACATCAAGCGCCTGGAAGCCCTGTACTTGGTGGATGAGAAAGACCTGTGTGGCCCCTGTCTGAAGAAGTGCCAGGAAGAGAGGGATAAGCTGAATAAGCTGAAGAATACAGTGCATGCGTCTCTGAGGAAGCCAAACTTTTCCTCCCTCATGATGCCCAACTCCACAGCAAAGGAGAACCAAGCAGAGTGGAGGTGAGGAGGCAGGTCACATGAAGGCGGCAGTGGCACACAAAGTCTGCTCATCCGACTTTTGTGGTGTACAGCCAAAGCCAATACACAGCTCTTTCCCCTACCTCTGCTCTCCTTCTTTAAGGATTCTGCTCCATGTTAGTGCACAGGACCTGCTGTTTCTCCTGAACTGGTAAATGGAACCCAAAGCAATGAAAGCAGAAAAATAAAGGTGAAAGGGCAGGCTTTGTTCTGGTTTTTATTTATCAGGTGCACTAAGGGCCAAATCCTGACTCCTGACCCCTCTACTTTGAGCCACTCCTGAGGAAGGAAGCAGGAACTAGCTGCCTGAGGATTTCTGCACCATCATGGAACCTCCGGGTGGCATAGGGACACCTATAACACTTCTGTCCCCACCCACTAGGGCCAGGCAATTGTTACCTGAAACCTATAACCAATTGCCTACTGTCCCCTTATGGGCTGTTATCTGTTGGCATGACTTAGAGCAGTGGTTTTCAAACCAGAGGTCAGGACAGAGTACTGGGTCACAGAACCTCAGGTACTGCTTCGTGGAGGTGGAGCCCCTTGCTGCCACTACCAAAAGACTAGAATGTATTGCTGAAAGAGGTAATTGTCGAGTCTCAGTCATACATGACTTTTTTCAACTGGATCCTGAGAAAAAAAGTTTGAAAACCACTGACTTAGAGAACCCTCTCTTGAGAGGCATAAGGGTAGCTGTAAGCTTCTTCATGGCCTTGAGCAGAAGGTGTGGTCCCCAGGATCTGCCAGCTTTGTACAAGATCATTGGGCGGGGAGAAATGTTCCTAACTTCTCACTTCTGGAGAGTACAGACAAAGTCGGGTTCTTGGTGGTTCCACTCCCATCTGTCCTCTGGGGACAGGGATTTTGTAGGGTGGAGAGGAAAGCAGAGGGGGCAAACCACTCATGGGGAAGTGCTTCCACAGATTATTCTCTCTAGGAACCACAGCTGCCAGCATGATGCACAAGATTGCCCCTTGGATCTTCCTGGGGACTGGGCTGTGGAAAGTTCCTCCACTGCATAGAATTTGGGCCCATCCATAATGAACCTCAGACCCTCCTGTTCCAATAGCATATGCTCAATAGCTGTATCTAAAGGAGACTCTTCATTAGCTGTTAACAGTATAGGGCCTATGACACTGTTTCAATTCTCTCCAGCAGAGGTCAGCACTAACACATGAACCCTCTCCAGGTCTCTTCCTACCAGGAGTAATCTAGGTGGGAAACAAAATGCAGAAAGATAAAGGACTGGGGCTCACAGTGCAATCCAAGGGCCATGTTCTAGAATAAGATACACAAGCAGATCACACTGGCTTCAGGGTTAGAGGTTTCCATCCATGCATCAGGGAACAGAATGATTTACTGCACAGATCAGACCTGGCATCACATCCTGGACATGAGGAATTGCCACTCCCCATCCATTCACTTCCAGCTGCCACAGACTCACCCACTCCCCAGTGGAGAGGACCAGGAGATAACTGCCATCCAGACCAAAGTCTCTTCTGTTCCTTCTTTAAGCTGCCATTTTACTGGGCCTATTATCCAGGCCCTGATACCCTCTCCCACCACCCCACACCTGGTGTCCCCCTCTTGCTCCGGCAATCTGGGGGTGGCAGCATGTGAGTTTCTAATGTCATGACCGGTTCCAGTCCTGGGATTGGCATGGTGCAATCAGCTAACTGATCTCTTTCTCACACGCATGAGTGCTCTTTCACCTCTGTGCACACATTCACTTGCACCCATTGTTGCACCTTCAGGTCATGCCTTGCTGATGGTGGGCAATATACGGGCACATAAGACTAGTAGATTATCAAAGCAGCCCAGCAAAGCATGACTTTGGACATGGTACTGGCTTGGGGCCACAGCAACATATGAAGGTGGCAAAGAGGGAAACCCGTTTAAAAGAACAAGAATGCTGTGTGTGGGGAGGGGAGAGCTACTCCGCTGTCTAGTAATGACCCATTCTGCAGGGAGTAGACTAGTACCCCAGGGTTCAAATTCCAGCTTCTGGGTTCGAATTCCAGCTCCAGTCGTCTCATGACAACACCTGACCAGAAGCATGGATTCCTTGGCTCTATTATTCACAGCTCTCCACTACTTAATGTGCTACACGACTATGGGCACCTCACTCCACCTCTGTGCCTCAGTTTCTCAAATTGCTAATAATCCTAACTCACAGAGTTCAGTGAGCTTAATGATTTACAAAGCATCATGAGATTCCCACGAGGAGAGGGCTGAACGAGTAGGAGGTGATACTGCTATCCAATTAGGGCAGAGTGGGAGAGTCTGCTCCCGCTTCCCAGCTCAGCTGGGACAGCAAGGGCCAGTAGTGCTGTGGCAGCAGCACATCCATCCTCAGGGAGGGAGGACTTGGAGGTCCTCATGAAGGCCCCCCACTCTCCCACTCCTAAATGACTCCAGAACATGTGGAAATACAATAAACCTATGGAGTTCTTGGTCCTCCAGTTCCTAGACTAGAAGAGGAGATTATGTAGAGATTTAATAAAGGAAGGCAGTTCCAGCTAGAAGGGTCTCTCTAACCCTTTGCTTACACATGTGGATTCTGGTATTTCTCAGCTCACTCTACAGTATGGTCCAAAGAGAGCTATGCCATCCCTCCCCAAGCTTCTATCCCTGCTCCTCAGTGGGGACAATGTAGGTGAGGTCCTCTTGCCACATGGGGACACAAATCCAAGCAAGATCCCTGGGGAGATTTGTGTGTCTACAATTCAGACCAGGCAGCACAAGGCAAAGATAAGGCCAAAAACAAGTCATAGCTCCTCACTTGCCCATCAGCCCAACTCCAACCCAAAGGCCATAAAGACATGACCCAGTAGCATGAGCCTTTGAGCTGTTTTGCTCAGCTATAAACCTAAAAACCACGATCTGAGGGTCACCGATGCAGAGACGCCTATGATCAGCAGCAAAGGACCAGAAACAACAACTCAGAGAAGCATGACCTGTCCCCTTCATGCCTCAAAGGGTTCTGCCACCTAGGCTTTGGTGCAATTATTCCCATCTCAACACTCACAATTTGGGAGCCCCCAACTAAAGAGCTGTGCTGCAGGCTCTGTACTAGCTTCCTTGTCTCTTCCAGGAACAGCTTACACCATTTGTTATGGGCTACTAAGCCCTGCATGGTCTCTGGCCCAGTAATCTGCATGAAAAACTGAGCCGAGGGAAACCAGGAAGCAATGGAAGTGGCTCTTCCTGGGAGATTTCCTGCCCAAGCCATCTGGCAGGTTCAGAGAAGCATCCAAGCTTCTGGGCACAAAGGTGAGGGATACTACTGCATCTTCTGAATTGAAGTGGTTCCATCATATACAGGGTTTACAGTTTGGGTCTGTGGCTCTCAGCACCCCTGCGATACAAATTGTTCTGGGTGTTTATCTGAACCCAGAGTAGCTGCCAACTCATGGAAAGGCTAACCAGGAATGCTGATGATGCCAATTAGGAGCCAAAGGGGCATTCAGCTCAAGAGACGTTCTGGGTGTGCCACTATTCGGGATCAGCACAGAATGCTCACTCAGTCACTTCACTCTCTGCTTGGAAGCAAAGCCGCTTGGCAAGGGGCAGAACATTAGGACTGCCACCATGACGCTATTCTATCTGGTTCTGTAGGATTACTGCACCCTGGGTATATCTGTCACTGTCTACTCTAATTGTCCACTAATGCTGCAGCATTATGGATTAGGTTCTTTAACCTCATGTCATTGGCTGTCTGTTCCCCGTTCTTCCCCACACTAACCGTCTACTTAAGAGTTTAGCAATAAAGTCATATCAAGATGGTAATGATTATTAATTAACTATGGATAATCAGCTACTTAATGCATCCCTCATGCCTTCTTAATGAAGATATTTCGCAGCTGAATGCTTTGGGGAGATTTTGGGATGCCTTTGAACACTCAAAATAGGCTTTAAAGGGAACAAAAATGTTATTTTAGAGTGTCCTTTGTCCTAAAGAGGAACTCACTTCTAAAATTAAATATATTGCCAAGAAATTTCAGAACCATTGGGAATGATTCCGGTTTATTACCTTATATTCAGGGACTCTTCGGTTATTCCTTTTGCTTTCAAAACAGGTTGCAATGAACAAAATCTAAAGAGATTAGAGAAAAGAAATCAATCTGATATTTAAACCAGTTTCTACCTGTAACACTCTCTTACGTTTAACTCTGAAGGGTATCAAAGCACCTGACCAACTAAGGCCCCCTACAGTCAGGACAGTGCTCCCAGTCAATAAGACACATGCTGTTTTTAAAGATAAGTTGGTGCTTCCATGCTGTCCTGGATAGGGAGGGACCTCAGTACTTTCTGAAGAGTTTCCTGAATGGGAGACTCAAACTAATATTCAGACAACAAAGTTAAGAAGCTCACCATCCTTCACTAAGATGCAGCAGCTTCTGGGGTAGAATCTGGCTGGTGGTTAACTGCAAATGTCCTGGGCCAAATTAAGGCCACTGGGGGCCTGGGACTGTCTACTCTTGTGCCACGCCTGTGGTGACACCCACCTAGGGATGGGAGAGAGCAGTGCTGGACATTGGGGGGGTGAGTTGTCTGGCACTGTGGGGGCAGGAGCACTGGGGCCAGAAGCTGAGGTCCAGAGTCTGTCCGAGCAGTTCTGCCCTAGCAAGTCCAGCGTGCTCCAGGGGCGGAACCAGCTGGCATATGGTGTGGCCTCTGGTGGTGGTGCCCCAGGGCCAGGAGTGCTGTTGGGGAGCTGTGCTGGGACCCTGGGGGACTGGCAGCCAGCCTGATCTGCAGGGACCCCAATGTGGTGGTACCGCAGTGCTTCTGTTCCAGGAGCACCACCACCAAGGCTGCCCCACACACCAGTCGGCCCCACCCCTTGGGGGAAAACCAGCCAGCCCAGGGGTGAGACAGGAGCTCTGCAAACCACAGACTCTGACCTCAGGGATTCGATCCCCCTAGCACCAGCTGGGCCCTTCCCAGCAGCCCCTAGGCCCACCTGACATTGCCCCAACTCAGCAGCATTGGGTCTTTGCAGGACAGCAGGGCCCAGGGCTCCATTTTAGTTTGGGATAGCAGCCCCAACAGCCCATGCCTTGATCTCACCCTAAAAATGGCTATACTGTGCAGCATTTTAGGGTAGGTTTCCCCATGTAATTTAAACAGCAAGTTGAATGTAGACAGGAAGAATGCAGAACCTGCAGTTATTATTTAGACAAGGTTGCAGTGGGGCAGATCCATAGATTTTAGACCAGATGGGACTATGGTGATCGTCTGGATTATATGATCATAGTGCTCAGTCTGGGCCACAGAATTTCAGCTGGCAGTTTCTGCATCCTGAATGCTTTGTTTTGGTAAGGACAGGCAGTCTAGACCCAATGCCATTACCAGACTTGCAGCTTTGCAAGACCATCTTGGTTAAATTAAAGTGACTCCTAGAAAGCAATGTGGAAATCTTCCACTTTCTCTTCTAACTTCAGCAAGGGAAAATGTCACCAGAACAAGGCAGTTCTATAAGGAAACCCTTCTCTCCTAGACAAAAATGCCACTGTTTAGAAAGTCAGATCCTCTTTATTTATGCTAAAGATTTACAGTAAAGGCCAAAACCCAAAACCAACTTATGCATCTAATGCCACTTTAGATACTGTAAGTAAGAGACAAAAACAAAATATAATGCTCCAAAACTATTACAGCTCAGCATGGGGAAAATTATATTGGCCAAGTGGAATTATGGTTTTTTCTTGCTTAAGTGGAAGCATCCAAAGATCCAGGAGCTGCAATTTTAGAGTGAATCCTTAGAGTCACTGTTTGGGATAAACGTGAATGGGGGGAAATGGTGGTACAACCATAAAATACAATGCCAGCTGCTGTGAGCTTGGTGCTAAGATGCCAGACCACAGCCACAATTACCTTTTAAAGACTTTGTTCCTGTCACTGTCGTGGAAGACAAGAAACTTGGAGTAGCCATTTTTGAAGAATATTTCCAAGGCGATCTCCTGGAAGGATAAGCCATTAACAGTGTGGAGCTCCAGGGAACAAAGACTGAGTATTGCGAAGAAATTTTTAGCCCAATTTTCTAGGGTTTTCATCAACCCCAAGGGCCTGATTTTGTAATGAGTGCTGTGTGGGTGGGATCAGAGACTCTGAGCACTGATATTCACAACATTCCCAAGCTAACGTGCAAAATCAAACTGGTTAGAGAGATTTCAAGAGGCAAACCTGACCTCCAAACATTTTGCCCACCGCTAGTTAAAACAAGTCATTTACTTAGAAAGCTCCCCACTTCCTAAACTCTGAATCAATCTCAAAGGAAAACCTATGAGGTATCTCTTCCAAATTGAGTGGATTTTATGCTATTCCTTAGTGGAGCTTTAAGTGATTAGAGCTGCTGGTTTTTTTCCTTCTCCATGATATTTAGAGTTTTTATAAACTAATGATTTCTGCTAAGTCAAATCCATTCGTTTTTCCCAACTGCTCCAATAAAAGCCTTAATATTATTTATTATTTATTATGTCTTTTCCAATAGCATCAACAAGCCCCCTGTGCAAGGTGCTGTACACAGAGCACACAGTCCCTGTCCCTAAGAACTTACATCTAAGTATAAGAAATGAAGCAATAGGAAAGTAGTAACTGGAACAAACAACTTTCCAGGTTTGTTCCTATCATGTCCCATGGACCCAAAATGCTCTATGGCAAGTTAACAGTTAGATCCTGAAAGCAGTTCTTGTGTGAATCTCATTGTAAGATCAAGACTCAGACAGAACTAACTGGGCAACCTCAATGTATTTCTACTAAAGGCAATGAAGTTGCAGCCATAACGACTAGAGCTGGTGATTTTTTTTAGCTAATAGTAAATTTGTACTAAAATGCATGGGCAGGCAGGTACCAAAATTATTTGTGCATTCAGGTGAAAACTGGTTAGTAGTTTTGTCTGAAAAATAAAAATTGATGATTTCAAAACAAAACATTCTGACATTTTGAAACAGAATGTCATTTTGTTTAGAAACATAACTAATTAAAAATGGATGGGGGATGAAAAACACAACAAAAACAACCTGAAATGAAAAAAAGCAGGACAAATATTCATTTTGGATCAAACAAAATGATTTATTCTGTTTGAATTTTTTGTTTTGCATTTTCATTTTGAAAAAAAAAAATCCTGAAAAGATTCAGTTTTGGTTCAAACCAATCCCAATTTATTTTATTTTTGGCACCTTTGGGGCTGTCTCCCCAAAAGAAAAATCCATTATTCACTCAGTTCTTGCAGAGGTTCAAGTTCTCTCTCTGAAAAGTTACCCCACAAGCATTGGGGCAATATAGGTCTGAGTTTTCATCGTTTGGGGGGCTCAATGGGAGCTGATCACTACTGAAAATACATCCAGTTTTTTAGGAGCTTAAAGCAGGATGAGGTAGACAAACTTGAGGCTCCTATTTTTAAAAATCGTGGCGTGAATTATAAGGGACATGTCTTCGTAACACTTCTCCCCTTGTAATACCAGTGCAGTTCAATGCTTATGAGCCATACAGCTCAATAACAGTGCTAACATTTAGATGGGCAAGGACAGAAATTTCCAACATCCACTTCAACCAAAGTAGAGATGGGAGCAAGAGCAGCACCGTGGGGACAGAGGAAGACCAGTCTGAAAGGACGAGGCAGATCACTCCTGATCATGTTTTACCACTTCCCTTGCAGCACTCGCCCAAATAACATGGCATATTGACACCTACCTGTAGAAGAAAACGCATCAGATGTATCTCTTTAATGTCATTGTATGCATAACGGGAACATGTCTGATTTCCCGTGCCTTGCTCTTTGTGGCACAAGCTGAAAATAAATGGATCGGTGATGCTGAAAAAGGTAAAAACAGAAATGTGTTTGAGATGGACAACAACAAAAGCAAGGACTTGGTAACAAACATGCTGGATGTGGTGCAGCTTTGGGCATAACTCTACACACAGCCACCACCACATAGTGTAAGAATATCCTCCATCAATGTACAAACACCTGTGTGTACGTTTTCACAGAGCCTTGTGTCCCAGTAGGTCTGTAATGTCAGGCAGAGCATGGAAGGTTTTAAACAGGCTAAAGGCATTTTTGATTCTTGATGAAGGACCCTGGATCCTGAAATAAAGAGGGAGCTACTGAAGAGTGAAGTTGGGTTTGGCGTGATCGTGTGTCTTCAGACATGCAAGTTAATAGCAGTGACAACCTGAGCATAGTGGAGTCTGAAGGCCACAGAGAAAGGATCTGATGAAGTTGTGGTGGGAGGAGATGATGGGTTTGGTGAAGTAGAGCCACCACCAGGGGTTGTTCCTGATCACAAAGGGCTGCACTGTAGTATCTTTACCCCCAGCTGGTAATACCTCACTTCTCAGATAGTCCCACTGAGAGGATCTTCACATACTACTCAGTGCAAGCAAAAATACTGCAGTTGGGCAAAATGATCAAGTCCTTTAAAAGAAATCCAGTAAAAGGGTGAGACAGTGTTTTCCCAGAAGTTGATCTGATCACTACTCAATCCATCTGACCATACCACCTGATCTGATCATTTATATTTGATCTAGTAGGAGCTGGATGTAAAGCAATGACCAGTGATAGAGAGTCATCAAGAGCCCCTCACTTCCCCAGGGACTGAGCACACAAAAATGTCCACATGTGAGCCCAGAGCATGAACAGAAAGTCAGCCTACAAGTCTATTTTCAGTATTGATCATTTGCAATAAACCATGAGTATAATGGAGCTGCACTCACCACACTGGTCATCTTGGGGATTAGGTCCACGTCAGTATGCCCTCTCTCATTAGTGGCTGGTCTGCCATCACTTCTGCTTCTTGATCCCCAACACTCCAGGGACTGTGGCTTCCACTTCATAACACAGCCCTCTAGCTGGGTCATGATTTTGGCTTCTCCCTTCCAGGGCAAGTGCAGCAGTTCAATTGTTCAGCCACTTCTCCAGTGATGACTGGCAGGGGACAGGCCTTGGCCCAGGCCTACCCACTACTCCAGATTCCAGCCCAGGAACCCTCTAGATAAAGCCATAAGCTGCGTACTCTTCAGCTCTTTTGCATGTTTCCTTGGGCCTTTTCCTCACAGCCCAAGTATCTTCTTCACCCTTGCTTCAGGGCCTCAACATGGCAAACCCCGCCAGCAGTCATCCAGTAGCTCATTCTAGCTTTCCTGGTCCCTGCTAGCAACAATGATCTGACTGGGGACCAGCTGCTTCCTCCCTCCTGTCAGGCACCCAGGCTTCTTGAGCACTAGTGAACAACTGACCCTGCTCAGATCTGCAGTCCTCTCATATGGGCCTGACTAGCCCTGATTGGCTGCTCCTCTCACCTCCTCTCTAATCCACTGCCTCTTGCACAGTCACCCTATGACTCTATTAACCTTCAAATGGCCAGTGTGGGGCCAATGCCCCATCACAATGAGTCATAAAAATGCTCCAGGTACTAATTATGATTCCTTTGGTGTTGGGCAAACAAATAGGAACTTATCAGTCAATGAAGAAAAAGGCTCTTCTAGTGTATATTGTACATGACTAACGAATGGGAGAGATGAAGAAGAAAATACTAGAACACTTAAAAGACACTAGAAAAAGAAAAGAAAGTCAATCTTTAATGGTACTGTGGTTTCCTATATCTGTGTACAGTGCTTAGCTCATTTTGGGTGCTACTGTAGTATAAATAATAACTGTATACAGTAATGTGACCATAATTGCTAAGTACTCATCACTCTAAAGCAGGCATGGCCAAACTGTGGCTTGGGAGCCGCATGTGGCTCCTGAATGAAAAAGTGTGGCTCATGGAAGAATGGCAGCAAATAAATTTAGTAGGTAAAAGTATATGGCTATATGCCTCAGTGTGGCTCTTGAAGGTTTAATAATCAAGTTGTGTGGCTCTTGAGTTCCATAAATTTGGCCACCCCTGCGTCTAAACGATAACTGGGAAATGCTGTGAGGGAGGAAGGGGACACCCACCTAGTCAGCAAGATCAGTACTGATAAGCAGATAACCATCAATAGATAAAACGTGGAAGTCCAGTGCTGGTAGAAACCCTCCAGATCGATCCGTGATATTCCAATTCACCCTGATAAGGTCTATGCAAAAAGAGCAAGGGTATCGCAATCTGACCTCATGTAATCTAGGTAATTCATACACCCTCCTTGGCTTTATAGCCTGAGGAGGCACCTGAAATAAAGATGGACTGGGGATTGAGGGAAAGCACTGGACATGGTCCCTGAGTGACTCGCCCTCAGAACTCATCTGTGGCTCTCTGCAACACTCAAATATTCTTCCTTCTAGATAACCTCACTCCTGTCCATTCTTCTTTTCCCTGTATTCAGAAGGGATTCAGTGTCATTGGGTCTATTCTTGAGTTAACATCTTATTGCACTGTATTACATAGAGAGTCTTTGTGGACAAGGAGCACTGGGAGATGTTGTGCTGTGGCTAAAAGGGTCATGGTCGAGGAAGGCAGTGTAAGAACTCTCCTTTTGGATTGCAGCCCTGGGTCACGTCCATCACAACACTCTTCTCCTTCTTCTGGTTGTTCTCTTTGTCACAGGCCCCTCTCATCTTCAGCTCATGCAGGGAGCCGCAATCATCGACAATGGCGGGAGTGATCTGAATGAAATTTGAGCTATTCCAGATGGATCACAAGCAAGAAGCAATAGTAGCATCCTGCTCCAACAGACCTGTCTCAGGTCATGCTTGGAGTAGGCTCCTGAATTCTCCACACTGATCAGAACCTTCCGACCCTCTGGACATGTGCCCCTCACTTAATTATTAGCAGCACCTTTGCAGCTGGCAGGAAAGCACAATGGGCTATGCTCAGAGCTAATGCACACCCTATGCAACCCTCTGAAGTCAAAGGGTTCCCCAAAGGCTGGGCATGTCACTGCTGAGCTTGATCAAGCACACTTGCATGAAGGGAAGAATGACTCACCTTGACAAGCAGTGCCTGGTGCAATAAATCTCTTCTAACTGGGACAGGACAAAGTGCTCGCAGATGTAAAAGTGCTCTTTGCCAAGGAGAAGCACCCCTTCTGACACCAGGTGCCCTTGCACAGTCACCACAGAGTATCTAAATGTGACCTAACATGGAAGGAAGGAAGAGACACAGTCAGCACTTGGTAACACACTTCTCCTGCACTGTACACTACCAATATTGGTACCAGCCTGGCCCCCTAGTTGTAGTGCTTGAGCACCTAGCCAACATTAATGAACCTAGCCTCACAACATCCGTGAAGGCAGGGAAGAGTGACTCTAATGTACAGAGGGGGAACTATTAGGTGTATTAAGCCAGATTTCATGCATATCTGAATTACAGAAAAGTCTCAACCATGAGGCCAGCCTTCCACTAGGAACCAACTCAGCTTTTATGCCTAGAGGAAGGAGATCCACCAGCATAGCTTTGTGTAAGACTCCAGAAGAGACAGTCTGGTCTTTTCTTTATTCACTGAACAGATATGGTACAAACTCCCCCCACACAGCCTGGTCAATGTTCCCTGCCCTTAGCCTAGCAAATCCCCCCCTCCCCCGCCAAGACTCGGAAGGAGGACTCAGATCCCAGGCCCCCTCCCTCCTTGGCTTCCTTCCTGGGACTGTCAAAAAGCTGGGCAGCTAGCATGTGATGCAGGGGGGGGGCGGTTTCTGTGGTCTGGATAATCGCTCATTAGGAAGCTGACTTGAGACCAATTGATTTCACTCAGACCTCCAACAGCAATCAGAGGGTATTGAGTCATGGCCAGCGCCAAGGGGCCTTTGGCCAGTCACACATCCAGAGCCCTTACAGGAAACACCAGACAGACAAACCAAAAAGGGTTTCCAAACAGCAACATGGGGGGGGGGCAGGGAGCCCCTGAGTGAAGTGAATTCTTGTGGAGCACCTACAGGGCAGCAGGACAAGAAAGTGAAGTTCTGCACTTGCTCAGAGTTGGGACCAGCTGTTTCCTGTGAACCCTGCTATGAACTTGACACAGACTCACAGATGCAAAGGGTAATTAGCCCCCCTCCTTAACCAAGACACTCACACTCCAATCACACAAAGAGAACACTGCACAGAAAGCCCCCAGGGTACTGCTGATGATCCTCTCCTTTGTAAAAGGATTTTTATCCACACTACTGTATAGAATAAAAACAGATGCTCCTATTTGGAACTCCTTGAAATATGCAGCAAAAGTGGGATTCCCATGAGTGATGAATGAACTGGGAAAGCAGCTGGTATTACAAATATTGTCCCAGTATTATCCAAGTGATACAGCCAGCAAACCCAGGGAGTGCAGGAGGTTAGATTAGATCAGAGATACTCAAACCTCAGTGGTTGGGGAGCCATATTAGCAATCAGCATGTCCCAGAACAGCGACAGTAGTGTGACTTCATTGTTTCATTAACTATAGTGCTATAAATTCGTATTTAAACAAGGTGATGGGGAAATATTTAGCTTTTACATGCATTTTCTGACTGATCAAGTATTACTATTTTATAATCTATAATTTGGTTAACACTATAATAAAAAGCATCCTGATCAGTTAATAACTTGGGCTGGTTAATAAGTCATTCAGTGGTTTAATGTCAAGTGAAGGAAATTGCTGAAGACAACGTATCAAACACTCACTTCTGGCTCTGAAGCCACAGTCTGAGTATCACTGGATTAGATAATTACAGAGGTTCCTTTAGGACATAGGATCTACCAGATTCCAGTTCCTTCAAATTTAAAATGCCTTGGTTTGAGGTCAGGTGTAGAAAGGGCAAAGAATTTGTTTTGTACCCCCTAAACCCATTCACTCCATCTTTGGTTTTACTAGAGTTGGTCTTGATCCACAGCCTCACATACCTCGGGGGCCTGTAATCCCAATCTAGGTTGCAAAATTTTGAAACACAAGCCCATCCTGAATTGCAATGAGAGATGACTCTCATGGAGTGCAACTGGACCTGAAATTGATGCAGATGAGGAGACATGTTCGGAAGTTGCACTGTGCAGGAGTTTAGACTAGATGATCATATTGGTCCCTTCTTACCATACATCTATCGCTGTGTTTAGATTAGCAAATTAATTTGAATTAAGGACTCAATTCAAACTAATTTGAGCCCTGTCTACATTAGGCTTTGCCTAGTTTGACCTAAAAAATATTTTAGTTTGGCTGTTTAGTGTGAACTAACTGCTTAGTTCAAACTTATTTTAAAATTTAGCTCGAACTAGCGCTATGTAGTCATGCTAATTTGAACTAAATAGGTATGTCCATGTGCAGCTTTTAGATCGAAATAACGCTGGTTATTTCGATCTAAAAGAGTTTATGTCCACACATTTTCCTTGAATCGAAATAAGGAGCTCCTTTATTTAGATTCAGGGAAAGTTAGAGTGATTCCTTAAAACCTGGTTTTAAATCAAAACGTTGCTTAAATCAAAACAGTTGTTTCAAAATAACACCGTTCGGACGTGTTATTTCGAAATAACTGTTTAAATCTTCACTCCATCCAGGACAGCAAGTCCTGTGTCCGGACATGCTAGTTCGATTTGGGATTTTTTGGTGTGGACCTGTTAAATCAATTTAGCTTAAATCAATTTAATGATTTTATATCGATTTAGCTTATATCGATTTAGCTTATATTGATTTAACTTAAATCGATTTAACCAGCTAGGTGTGGACATAGCCAATAAGTTCAAACTAGTGGTTAGTTCAAACTAACTGTGTTTTTTAGTTCACTGTAACTTTTAGTTCAAACTAGCCGCACTTTTTTCAGTTCAAACTAAAAAAACCGCAGTTAGTTTGAACTAACTTCGAACTAAGGAAGTCCGAACTAAGCTTTTAGGTGTAGATGTAGCCCACAGCTCTATGGATTTGGCCCTAACCAGCAGAAGGGTTGCAAGATCAGCTCTTATGAGATTTTCACTTTCAGCCAGTGCTCATGAAACAGGGGAAGTTGTAAGATTTCAGTTACCTGCAAAATAGTTTTGGCACCAAGAGGCCAGGCGTATTCCCAGCCTAACATGGACAAGGTACACAGATTAGGACTGATTTTCCTAAACCTGGATGCTCCTAGTTTTTTCCCCACAAGGTCTCTCTGCCCCTACCCCTAATTCCCTCTATCTCAGAGAAACACATTCCTGGGACATTCCCTTTCCCCCTCCAATCAGCACAAGTGAGATAAAACAGCTGTGCATCTTTGCACCATAACTTGGTGGAAGAGCCCAGCACTCCTGTGTAGGGCACTGCTTTACTAGGCCCTTCTCATTCCTGAATTCAACACAGAACCATAACTGTGTGGATGGGTGAAAATCCACCAATGCAAACCCAGCATCTCCTCTCCCAACTGCTGCCAAATGGAATGTGAACAGCTGATTTGGGTTCTTTCCTCATTTTAAAGCCTAAATTCCACAGGGTTTTCTTTTTAAGATGCACCTAGAGGACTGATGATGTCTTACACCAAACAAAAAGCCATTTTAACACCCTCTCTTTCTTCTGTGAGGCTGCACTTTCTCACTGGATGTCTGAAGATGGGGAGAGAGACTTTCAGAGTTACCGGGCTGAATGAGGTTAGTGCTGCACTGGGTTAAATTTGTCTTTCTCAGAAACAACTCAGTGACAGAAATCCTTTCCTCTCTGCTGAGTTACGTACCATCACTTCACTCCATCCAGGACAGCCTGCACTTGCCCCCATACAGAGCTCTCAGCCTTGAACCACTTTGCCAGGAGAACCTGTCATCCACTTGCCTCTGGAGCTACTGCTTAGATGACACATCTGTTACATTTCATGCCTTCTTTCACTCAGTATTTGAGTCTTAGTTTGATGTGCCCTAGAACCCTCCTAATCTCCAGGCCCGCTTCCCATATTGTCCGGGACCCCTTCATGCATGTGCGGGACCCAGCCCAGGTAGGCATTTGCAACCACTTCTCAGTACCACATGCATTGGTTATTGCTCCACTCCACTCCACTCCACACACACACACACACACACCCTGCCCCAGACAACCCCCTGCAGCATTCCCTGTCCTCCAGTAGCTCTGTGCCCCCCAATCCCAGGGGCCAGCACCCCCCCCCATGAAAGCCTGGTAGCAAGGGCCAACCCTGCCCCCAGGGCAGTGCTGTTGATGTGGCAGCTTCCTCTGCGGCTCGGGGGGCTTCAGACATCATGCTTTCCCCAGCCCCACTGTGGGGCTCCCCTGGGCCAAGCCAAGGCATAACCTTGGCCATTTCTACTTGTCCTTACTCCAAGCAGCAGCATGTTTGTGCCAGACTCAGTGCCAGGTAGCAGCAGCGCCAGGGTGGGCTGGCTAGTGAAGTTTCAGCTGGGGGCTGGGAGCTACTACCCACCCACAGGCTGCTCCCACCCTAAGCATTCATCTGAGCATGCTCAGAGCGGGAGATTTAAAAACCTCCCAGCCTGCCATAGCTCCCTGCCGGCTGGCCTACAGAGCTTATGGGGGAGCACACTGAAACACCATGTTCTGCCCCATTATTCTATTTTTAGGGGCCCCAGAACTCTGGGCCTTAAAATTGGTGGGCCCTGGAACGGCATTCTGGTGCGTTCCCCCTTACTTTAACCCCTGATCCTACTTACACTCTTCTTGTGGAGGCTTGGTTCTGTAGTGACTCCAGCACAAGTCTGGGCCATCAAAGCACCTGTTAGACTTTAGCATTTGGGTAACAACTGCTAATAGTTTGGCCTGCTCAGTAGAGCTTGAACTGAGGGCCTCTGAAGTAGAAAAGCCACAGCTTGAGCTCAGGAGCCCACAGTTGTGACCTATGTCAGATTCAGGCAGGAGCGCCCTGGCCTGGAAAAAGACCTGGGGCTCGGGTGCCAGGATTCGGGGCTCACGTGCTTTAAGTGCACCACTGCTGCAGCTACCACCGCAGCAGACTTAGGGCTCGGGCACTGCAACCTTGGGCTTGAGCACCGTAAACCTGGGGCCAGCAACGCCCCTGGTGATGGAGACTGTGAAATGTTCAGGGCGTGACCAGGTCTCTTGAGGTACAACCTGAAAACTGCCAGAACAGTGTGTCCTCTTCCCTCTCCAGCCCAGGACCGTCCTCACAATGCCTTGCTAGAGACCAGCAGCAAGCCTCACTGCCAGGCACTGTTATTCTAGCCCAACAGCACGCAGAGCCCCACAACTGTTAGGCCACAAGAATGTTAACTGGGGCTGCCTCTCACTCTGAGATGCTGTTAGCAAGCTACTCTCACACAACCATCCACGGGCAAAGACACCCAACTTAGTTGTGCTGGTACAAGGCCAGTGGGTGGATATGTTACTGATTTAAGTATATTGCTAAAAAAAAAACCTAACGTGGATGGTGCAGTCACATGAGTATAAAGATACATTGTATCACCACAGTTTACTCTTCTTTCTGTATGAGAATAGCTACACAAGTTCACAGCTTCTTTACTCCAGTATAGGTGCATCCACACTCAGGGCTGCACCGGAATGATATACTGGTATAGTAACATGGTCTAACTTTCTAGTGCAGACAACTAGATGGTGGTGGTGGGGGGCAGCGTGTTGGCAGAGAACAGGGGAGGAGCTGGTGGTTGTCGGAGTTGGGCAACATGATGGCATGGGGCCGGAGAGGGCCATCAGCTGCAAAGCTGGCCTGGGCGGACTTGGGCAAAAGTGTTAAAAGGAGTGGAACTCTCAAGAGCACAGCATCCCATGGCCCTGAGGCAGCAATACGGGGTTAAAAGCTAGACTCACTTGCTGCTCCGTCTTAAAGTCCTTCCCCTTCTGACATGATCAGGACTGGGGGAGAAAGGGATGGAGGTGGGAGGCTGAGTCTGTGGAAGATCAGTCCAACTTCCCCAATGGGAGTGCCACAACCCTATGGCCTCTGTAGCTATTCCTAACCTGCAGTTGGACAAACTATTCACAGTACCTAGTTGAAGGAGAGAGATGTACCAATTTAGGGCCTGCCAGTGTACATAGGAGTGGATTGGCAAGACACCTGAAGCAGTCCATCCGAGGTGGGGCAGGGGCACTGAGGCAGGCCAGGGCACTGGGGCAGGCCAGAACAGCAGCAGTGGCAGGGAACCTCCCTCAGACAGGGTGAATAAACGGAAGTGTCCTGCCTCCAGCATTGTCAAGCCAATAATTGTTGGCAGCTAAATCCACTTTATTTCAAACATCCCCCTTCCCTAGCCCTGCCAGCAAAATGTATTTCCATGTTGTTAAAAATAAACACAGCCCTTGGAAGAGATACTTCTTCGCACTCTAAACTTTAGCAAATTTCACTCTGGCTGAGTAACAAAGATCTGACACTGAAGAGGTGTACAACAGTGCCCATTGGGACATTCATGTACCTACAGGGCCCCAATCTAATGAGGTACCAGCCAGCCTGAAATTAACATAGATTAAATACACTTTCCCTTTTTTTCAGAATAGACTTGAGTCTACTGGCTGCTAGAATCATTAATCAATGATGCAAAGGTGACATAAAATAATTGAATAATTACCTTCAAAAGTATTGCCTAAAGCAAGACATCTACAGATTGCTATGCTCATTCAGACGCAGGAAAGGAATTAAAGCAGATACAATCTATAGGCTAACGGTTTGCTATTTTTTTTTTAAATAAGGGTTTGTTGGTTTTTTTATAAAAATGTTTAATTAAATCCAAATAGAACCACCCATAAAAGAACACTTAACGTAGGGACCAGGTTTTCAAAAGTGCATCTGTGGAGCTGGTAATGAAAAAAAAAATTACTGTGACATAGGAAATTTGGCATTTCAATTTTTCTCATTCTGAATTAAAACAAAAGGCAAAATTTTTAAATACCCCAAGAGAGCAAATGTTTGAAAAAAATTATTTCTATTTTGACTTTAAAAAAGGAGAATACAAAAGAGGGCACATGGCAACATGAAACATTGTTTCAAAATAAAAACAGACATTCCATTCTGAAAATGTAGAAACAGGATCTTTTGGCAGTCTCAAAATCATTACTGTGTTTAAAATGAACCCAACAAAATATTGCCAGAATGGATATGCTGCCACAGCAAATTTCCACTTCAATCGAATGGGATTTTCCAACCATCAGCTCTGCCAGCTAGAAGCCTGAATATAGGTGCTTACTTTAATCTTTCAGTAGCCTCTGAGCAGAATAGTCGAACTCTCATTGATTTCAGGGGGATAATCTGGCCCTGTGGTAGCTTCCCCTCTGCTAAAACTATAATAGAAAAGAAAACACCACCCCACCAAAACCACTGAAGCATCACATTGTCCATGTTGTCACTCACACCCCCTCCCCAGCATTTTACAAAGCAAATCCAAATCCTATTCTATATATTTTCCAAACACACCTCATTTATCTGACCCTCCCAAGCTGCTTGCTCAAAAATAGTTTTTGCCTTGTAACTACACGACCAAAGAATTCACACGCAGAGAGGTGAATTCTAGGGTTAAGGGCCCTTCCATTCCCTTCCCATGTGCACCAAAGAACTCTAACACACTGGCTCCCAACCTGTGGTCCAGGGATCCCTGGGGTCCACAGAGTTATTGCAAGAGGTCCATGAACACATGTGGCCCCAGCTGTTGCCGTGGGAACAAGCCAATCAAAGCCCATCCAGGACGGAGCCAACCAAAGGTGAGCATTCTAAATGACTGACAGTGAATGGGCCAGGAGGAGGAGAGACAGGAACCCAGCCTGCCTGTGACTGAGACTGATTTTTTTTTTTTTTTTTTTTGCCTGCCACCAGGAAGTAGGGGAAGTAGAAAGGGAAGAGAAAGGGAGTGGGGGGTCAGGGAGCCGGCATGGGGAAGGGGGGCCCACAGGGCAGAGAAAAGGGAGAGTGTGACAGAACCTATGGGGTTGGGGAAGGTGGAGGGGAGCCCATGCCACTCTGAACAGAGAGGGAAACAGTTTGGGAGCCAATGCAACCACATGGCCTGCAATAGCTGTTCTGCCCTCCAGTGTGGCCCCCCAAATTGAATGAGTCTGACACCTCTGCAATGAATCAATTTTATTTGCCTGCTGTGAGCAACTTCACCCTGGATATGTCTCAACACCCTGAGAACAGGCAGGGGCCAGGTCCTCCACTGCCCTTTTGCAGCACTGAGGCCTGCAGTCAGTCTCCAGTACCAACTATTACTATTTGGGGATCCGTGAAATTTTTTGATGTTAAAAAGGGGTCCTCATACTTGAAAAGATTGGGAACCACTGCTCTACCACATCAGCTGTGGCAGCATGGGATGGGGAAAAATGCTCTGTCAGTTAGGAAGGTCATAGGACATAGAGTCCTAGCAGCTCTGGTGGGGCTGCTTCAAGCACCCCATCAGTCCCCCACTGGAGAAAGTGAAATACAGGTGACCCTGTCTTTAGTTCTAGGGGTTCTAGTCTGAAGGCCATCCATGTCTGGGCTCTCTCACACACCGGGGCTCAATTTCATTGCTGCCAGGACTCCACTGTTGTCGATGTGGTTGGGGAGGGATTTCACCCAGGCACACAGCTCTCCCCATTATCTCTGGTAACATGGGAGCTCTTGGGAAGCCCAGAACGTACAATGTAATGGAAGCTCAGTGCTTAAGATCACTGGGCTCCACCTAGAACTCCTCACATACATCACAGAGCAGAAAACATGGATTGTGGGGTTGGGTGGGGGGGCTGCCATCTGTCTTGGATAGGGTTACCAGTCATCCAGCAAAAGGAGGACACATCCTCCTTTTTGCCTTCATGTGCTCTGTCCTCCAGGCATTTTAAAAACAGGTGCTTTTGTCCGGCTTTTTACCAATCAGGAACAGAATGTTAAAAACCCCTCTAACAGCCATCTTATGGAGCGGGAGATCTTTCCCCATCAGCTGGAGATTGGAGCTGGTCACATGCACACATCACTGAATCACATTTCAGCACAGAACAGGCCTTTTCACTAAGAGCTCAGGTATCCCCTGACTCTGGAGGCTACTTTTATAAAGCTGCCTAGATAGCTCAGTTGGTAGGGCCAGTACCTTTTAACCTTGGTATTGTTGGGTCAAGGCCTGTGAAAGGTACTTCTTTTTTGGCCCTTGCTCCCTACAAAATGGTTAAATTGGAGGGCGGGGGAATAGGGATACTAATAAAATGAAGGAAAATAAAGTTTACCATAAATAAAAAAACTAACAGAGACCAATCAAATAAGACCACTAAAGGGGCAGGTTTGAACTGGACAGAAACAATTTAGGACTTCTTTTTTTAACTGTAAAAATGGGCCACTGTGGAAAAGGAAAAATGAGAAGTGAGTTAACTGTTGTTTTTTTCTTTTTTTTAACTTTTTAAAGGTACTTTTCAAGTTGATATTTGAAAATTTAGTTTTTTAACTTTATGCTCATGAACATTAATGAAAGGGTCATGGAAAACTTTCATTTAATGAAAAAATCCGGTTTTCGGTAAAAGAAAACATTTTGGTAATTTTCTTCATTTTAAAATAATTTAAAAACACATGATATTGTGAAGTTTTAATGCTGCATTCATTCATCACCACCCATTTTCCATAACATAATATGGTAATAACAACTATATTAATACTACATTTTCCCCACCTCCTCCAATGTCCTCCTTTTCGGACCTCCCTGTCCTCCTTTCCGTGCTTTGGTATCTGGTAACCCTAGTCTTGGATGACTTCCTAAGCCCTGGTCAGTTCTGTTGGGGAGGTGCTGTACACAGGCTGAAATAAAACATCCTCTAAAACACACATTGCTGTTGTGACTCTCCCACCCTACTCCAGATCCCCACCTCACAATACAGCCCCAGAAACCCAGAGTTTATTCTTGATTTCTGTGCCTATTTCCAGCAAACTGCCCTCTGTCCTAGTCTCATGGCTACTGAAAGAGGTGGGTGTTTCTTAGCTGGTTACAGTAATCGGATGTCAGTTCTCAGATCTCTGACTGCCCAGATGCTGCAGTCTTCCTCCAGGCTGCTGAAAAACAGTTGCTGCTGTAGCAGTCTAACATGAGCCCTCAAACTTCTTCTCTGGCCAGTCCTCTTGGAGCTAGGCATCTTTCTGTTGACTCCTCCACAGCCTTGACCACTCTTGTCATGGGTTAGACTCACAGGGCTGTCACACTCAGAGCCAGAGCTCCCATTTGGGGTGGCTGTCCAAAACCCAGGGGCTGGTAGGAGCTTTGCAGAGAATCAGGGCCCAGGAATGGCTCCACAAAGCACTGCAGTGCTGGAGGGATATCGTACAAGGCAAAACGTTTACTGGGCCCATGAGCGTAGTCATGGACCACATCTTGTTGCCAGAGGTCCAGCTAGCACGCAGGGCTGGCGAGCTTAGTTGCTAAAGCTATGGGAGCTCTGTCCCTCACATTGTTAGCCCTGCCACCAAACCTCTGGCTACCTGCTGAGCAGCAGTGAAGGCAAGAGAAGGGCCTCCAGGATCTCCTGGACCCTAGTGAGACGCGCTTATGGCACCAGCCATGATTCAACAGTGTAGAAATAAGCTCAGACAACTTTGCCTATCACTAGTTCCTGCTATCTGATGATCTCAAAGGATTCTGCACTCAGCACACTGAGCATCACCCCTCCTGTGACTTGGGTGGTCACCAGTACCCCCATTTTACAGATGGGGAAGCTGAGGCAAGAAATCAAATGTGACTTTTCCAAGGCAGGACTGGAACCTAGATCTCTCCCTTCCCAGTTTCCTGGTCTGTTCACTAGGTCAGCCTCCTGTCTCCAGCATACCAGTGGTTTCCAGCCTGTGGCCCAGGTACCAAACATGGACCATGGGGATTTTTAAAGTGGCCTGTGGCTCCCCTACTGATGGCTGCAGAAGGGAACTGCTGCCTAAGGACCCAGGTGGAGCTCAGTGCTGCAGGGCAAAAAGACCACTGCAGGCTCCTTGCTGCAGCCAAGGGGACTGGAGATCAGCATTTCCCTCCCACTGGCTGTAGCAGGGAGCTCGGCAAAGCACTCCAGCTGTGTCCACAGGCAATGGGGTCCCTGCTGGACCCAGAAGAAGAGGAGCACTGATCTTCTGTCCCTCTGGCTGCAAAAGAAGAAACTGCCTTGGGACCCACATGGAGTACACAGAGCTACAGGATGCTTGCCATTTCCCTGCTGCGGCCAAGGAGACGAGAAATCACAGAGGAGGCAGTCTCCTGTGCTGAACTTTCTGTGTGGCTGCAGTGAGGGGCAGCCTGCTGGTAGAAACTGGTTGCCCTTGAGGATTGTAAAAATAATATCCATGGCCCTTGAGCCAAAAAGGATGGGAGCAACCTTTCCATCCAGCCACTGCTCCATTGCTATGTCCCTGTGCTGTATTAGATTACAACAATACCCCTGTGAAACATGCCTGCCTTGATACCACACAGAAGTGGCAGGTCCCTGTAACATTGGCTGAACTGAAGCAAATGCAGGCCAGCCCCACTTGCTCCCACAGCACTTCCCCTTGAAAATGGAGGCCCTGATTCACTAGCTCCTTGTCTCACTACCTGTCCAGCTCCTCTTTATCTGATTTATGCTACTTACTTCTACTGTCGTGGCAGCTCCCCTGCTAGTCCAGCCCAGACTTAAGCACACTAACACCCTGGCATGAGTAGCTGAGGCTTGCAGAGCAGGGTTGCATCCTGTCGCAGGAGGCTTAGGTTGCAGATATGAACCAGGCATGTTTATAGGAATCAAATCTCTCCAGCTCATCTGGTGAGCCAGGGTTACTAAAGGCTGGCCCAGGGAGAACAGGCTGGGATGCGTTCATGTTTGTTTTTCTGTCGCATCATCTGAGCAATCTGCACAAAAGCACTTTGCACAACAGCCCTGTTCCTCCCCCCACCCCACCCCCAGCCTTCCCTCAAAGCCATACTACACACAGCCTCTGTGTATACACGCACAATCTAACACCCCTTTCCCCTCCTCGACCCTTCCTCACTGCTAACCTACACACATCCTTAGCATACTGTGTATACACACACAGCCTAACACCTCCTGATCCCCCCACACCCTTTCCTCACAGCCATCCCACACGCACAGCCCCTGTGCATTGTATACACACACATAGCCAAACACCATTGTCCCCTCCTCACAGCCAACCTACACACATCCTCAGCGCAGAGGCGGCTTTTGGGGGAGGTGAAGCACACAGCCACCTAGGGCCCCAAGCATTAAGGGGCCCCGTAGCGGTCGTCTGCTTCGTCTAATCTTCCACTCCTTGGATGGTAGGGGAGCAGGGCCTGCGAACCGCCTGGGCCAGAGGCTGCACCACCCGCTCTCCCTCCTCTATGCTCCACTGGAAGGGCGGAGCAGCGCTCCTGGCCTACCCCCAGCCAGCTGCGCATCCCCAGGGGGTGGAGAGTGGCAGGCGTGGAGCTGTGGCATGCAGGGGCAAGGCCCTGGAGCCACCTGCTCCATAGAGTTCAGGCCTCCTCGCCCCCTGTAACCCCAGGGCTGAATGGACTGGATCCAGGGCCTGGGGGAGAAGCAGCCTGAACTCTTTGGAGAAGGCCGCTCCAGGGCCACGCCTCCGCAGGCCGCACCTCTGCGCTGGCCCTCTCCGCCCCCTGGGGAAGTGCGGCCAGCTGGAGGTAGGCAGGGAGTGCTGCTCTGCCCTTTCAGCAGAGCAGAGAGGATGGCGGGCAGTGCAGCCCCTGGCCCTGGCGGTCTTTGGCCCCCCAGGATTGTTAGGCTCCTCTGTGCCTTCTCTCGGATGGGTGGTGGTGGTGGAAAGCTGGGGCTATGGGAGGGGAGCCAGAGGCAGGGAGTTGGGACTGTGGGGAGGGGCACGGTTTGGGCTGCAGGGGGACCGGGGCCACTGTCAGGGCAGCAGTGGGGGCCTAAGGGGGCTCCACAATGGTGCTTTGTCTAGGGCCCCCAATTGCCTAAGGCCACCTCAGCATGCTGTGTATACACATAACAACCTAATGCCGCTTGTCCCTGCCACAGTGTTTCCTCACAGCCAACCAACACACAGCCTCAGTGCAACGGATACACACACATCCTAACGCTCTGTCCTCTCATGCACCTTTGCACAAAGATTCAGTCATAGACGCTCTCCAGCCCAGTACACATACATACTCCAACACAGTCAAAAACCCAACAGTTTGCATCCTCTACTGTACCTATTTCAGCTGTTTTGAGGATGAGACTGACCCAGCTGAGGACACAGGCACAGTTCCTTTGATGCTCCTCAGCAACTCCCTTGTTGTTATGGGGAGAGTGGCAGCTGCAGACTCAGTGAGACCACATGACCTGTCTCTCTTGCCTTCCAGATGACCCCTCTCCACTCAGTTCAGGAATCAAGGAGGAGGAGGAGGAAGGTGCTTGATTTGGATCTGTGGGGAGGCGTGCACAATGGGGGAGTAGATGGGGTCAAGGAGACAGATGGGTAACGGGGAGACTGAGGCTGGCAGCGTGGAGAGTGAACTGGCCAAAATCACATGCGATCACATCATTAAAGATGGTCTCATAATGAATGCACACAAGAGGCTGAATTAAGACTGCCCAGGCAGCCTTAGCACTGGAATTTCCTAGCTTGCAAGTGGCTTGGTTTTGTAGTCTTAAGAAATGTCCTTTTAACATGTTTTGGATGTGCTATTTAACATTCATATTATGGTAAGACCTACAGGCAACTAAGTTGGACCCCATTATGCTGGGCACTGTACAAACTGAGATAAAGTCATAATCTCTGCCCCATCATGCTTGCAATCTTGCTTTGTCTCCCCCATCATTCCTCCCTCTAAAACCTCTTAATGATCCCTCTCATCTCCTAATCCATGCCTAGTTCCTACCATTATATTCTCCCTGTTGGAGCTCCTTACTGTGGCAGGCTGAGTGATTAACTAACCCATGCAGCATATTAGCAGTCAATATAGTATTTTTTTACATCTATAATTAATTCACATACGTGCCCTACCTGGAAAAGCTGTGTGATGTACTCTATTTGGCCACAGAGTAAAATAACAGATCAGATTCAAGGCACCAGATTCTGCTCCCAGTTACCCAGTCTGATGATGCTGGGACTCAACTGACTTCACTGGACTTCCTTCTAATAGACACAAATGGAAGGAGAATCCAAAACTATAGGCTAAATGCTCTATGAGTATAATGTCACTGAAAAGTGCCATGGGACCACTTGTTTGTTTTGCTCAACTAGTCTAACACGGCTACCCCTTTGGAACTTAATTTTAGTGGTGTCACACCAGCAGAGAATTTGGCCTACTGTCCACATGCCTGTTTAGTTGAAGATGTTTCAAAGGTTTCTCTTGGATTGTGCTGCAGTAACCAAACCATGTAACAATATAAAACTCTAAATGCTTTCCAGAGGCATTGGAAACCCGCACTAGAGAAATCAATCTTCTAACTGCCAAGGCATCACAATGACTTCTCTCTGCAATACGGTAGGTAAGTCAGTTCCAGTTGCATGGCCAGAGTGCAAACAGCTCACAAGGCAGCCATTTACAAGGCAGGACCACAGAGCGCTAAGTAAGCAAAGGACAGCTAATGTCACCCCCTGCTGCTTTTTTTAATACTCTGTCAGCTTGGCAATGCAGCGACTGTTTCTGTAGGAAAACGTCTGGCATTTCTGACGGCTTCCTGTGGAGTTACAGAGAGAAGAACGAGAGCCTGAAGCTTCTGAACGAGAAAGGGGCAACGTGTGGAAAATAATGTTTCACATTTTCATAGCCTTCCCTTTCTGCTGGAGGCGGGGAATGTTTAATCATGATGCCTCATTGTACACAGTGCCTACAGCTCTAGTGGGAGATGGAGGCCAGCACACTGGAGAATGTGATAGAATGTGACTGCTGTTTGTTAGGAAAGTGCCAAAAAACAAAATATGTATATATAAATAAAAAGCTCTCTATGCTAGAGCTGGCCAGAAAATGGAAAATCTGCACTTCTGAATATCTATTTTTACATTCCAAACTAGCATTAAAAGTCAAAATAGTGATTTTTTCCCAGGGGAGGGAATTCCAGAAAAATTCATTTTCAAGAAGAACCCAAATGGGATTGTTCAACCCACCAGTGACAGACCTGGAAGGCACTTGGCAACCTCCTTTTCTCCCAGGTGGGTTGCTGGGGAACCAAAATTTCTATTTTCCAAAAGGAAAATGTTCATTTTTCAGTAAAACTGAAACACTCCCAGTGCATGTTTCAAAGTTGTGAAAAGGATGTTTTCCACCAGAAAATCATGCCAGCGGAAGATTCCCAGCCAGCTCTAATCTATACTTATGTACCATCTCCAAAGTGGAATGTTTGGATTGAGGAGAATGGAAAATCTTATTTTCACGAGTGGCTTTCACTGTTAGATGGATGCAAACTGTTGGGATTTCCACTCTGAAGGGCTGAAGCTGGAAAAGACCTCACCGAAAAAAGAGTGTGTATAGTGCAAAGGGATAGAAGATAAAGCCATAGCTACTAAATGTGTACAGGTCTCTTGCAAATCCGGGGAAAATGACTAATCCCAATCTGCTTCCAACACCAAGCACTAGTCCTTCTCTTCAGGTTTGACAGTGGCTACTGTGGGCATCTGCGAGGAAGCAGTGAGCATCTCTGGTTGCAGTGGGGTAGGCTGGGGCTACTGGGAAGAACCAGTTCCTCCTCACCTGCCTTCTGCCCAGCCACCTCATTTCTAGTTTACAGGCCCTGTCTCCCTGCTCTGTCAACTCCAGTTCTTTCCCCATCCAATGAGGCATCATGAGGAAGGGCAGCAGGGAGAGAGTGGGAGCCATGAGGCCCCAGCAGTGATGTGGCCAGGTGAGGGATGTGGCCCGAAAGGGGACAAGGAGGTTGTGTGTGCATTCAAAGTGTAGGGGTCTGCTCCAGCACTCCAAGGGGAGAGATAAGGGCAGGGAAGGGCCAGCTGAGAGCATTAGAGACATTTCTTCTTGGAACAGGAGCAGAGAAGAGAAGTTACAGGGATTCAAAACAGCAGCTATGCTAGCAATGAAGCATTGCCTGGACAGAACTGACATGTTCAAGGGGAGCTGGGCAGTAAGACAGGGTGCTGCATCAGGGAGTGGGAGAGGATACTGGCATGGAGGAAGCAGGGAGGAATATTAGGGACCTTGAATTTACCATGGCTGGAGCAAATCCTGACCCTTTCTACCTCCCATTGCTGCACACCTTCCCTGGTGTCCTAGACATGGGCTCCTTGCCGGAGGTTCACGATCAGATATGGGAACAATTTCCAGTGGTGACATTAAAAAAAGCTATGACCAGTATTCATTACTCTGGCTGGTTACATTGATTGTGACATGTCCTCCTCCAGGGGAAAGTCAAAAGACTAATCTGCCAGGGTAACGCTGATTTTGATTATTATTTATTGTCTGTATGTGGTAGCACCTAGGAACCCCAGTCATGGACCAGGACCCCATTGTGCTAGGCACTGTATAGACAGAAAAAAAAAAGAAGACCTCACAGCCTTGTGCACACTTCAGGAGTGTGTCTTCATAGCTGGACAGTATCTAGCAAATTGTGGCACCCACAGGAAAACAATGATAGATTAACAACAATAGCACCTGCTGTGCACTGTTACTGAATCCACTAATTCCCACTCTACATATCCAGCCCTGCCACTAAATACCTCCTGCCCAGAAAGATCTTCCCAGTTTGTCAGTCGGTACCTTTTCGCTCTCAGCTAACTCCTGCAGGATAATTTGTCTTTCCACACAGAGATCCAAGAAGTCTTCAGAGTGGAAACTTTCATGTAGTGCAGGGAAGAATGTCAGCTGGTTACAATCCATTCTTTGCTCATCCATCTCCCTTTCTGCTCCATTTAGCATCAGCTCCTCTACATCATACAAAGGAGATCACATTGTTAGTAGCAGCCGGATGACATGAACAGCAGCCGCAATTTAGACTTTCACCCAATCTGTTCTGCCTAGGCATATGGCATTATTTATTTGCAAAAAAGCACACCCCCAAAATGGTTAAACTAGGCAAGAGAGAAATGAAATCTGTTAATTGCTAGAGAAAGACTAACTAGAACTGGCCCCAGCATCAAAGCATAACTTAAACTGAGATCCAATAATAGATGCTATCTTAAATAACATTAGAAAATAGTTCCAAATGGGTTAGCCATGTTAATCTACTTCAGCAAAACAAACAAAGGGTCCTGTGGCACTTTTAAAGACTTACAAAGTTGGTGGGAGAAAATCTCACTTCATCAGGCACTTAAAGATGGGGAATTTAGATAATATTAGATAATAGCGGAAAATGCTGAACAAATGTGTTTGTTTCTTTTTTTGCATCAGCTCAGACTGATACCAGAAGAACATTAAAAAAAAAAAATCAAACTAAAGGCAGGACAAATTAAACCAGGAAGAATTGTAGATTGTGGCATGTTGGGGACAGCCACGGAGCCCAGGACATGGGAGTTTTGATAGCTCTATTCAGCTACACAGACTGATGATCCATACGTGATCTGATCATATATTCAGTTCTTTACCCCACTCCCTTTGCCTGTCTTGTCTATTTAAATCAGGGGTGGCCAAACTCATGGAACTCAAAAGCCACATAAGTCAATTATTTAACTTTCAAGAGCTGCACTGAGGCATATAACCATATATTTTTACCTACTTCAAAATTACTAAGCTTAAAATTCATTGAGCACTTTAATTTTATTGTAAAAACAGGGCAAATATTGATCCTACTAATATCAGATTCTAATAATTACTTAAGGTTACCATGAAAACTAGGCCTATACAGTAAAACCTTAGCTGTCGCTGGATGTAGAATACTACAGGCTAGTGACGAGTTTCTAAAATCTGGGCAGTAACTTGTCAATGCAGTATGTAAAAGCTCTCTCAGGTGCTGATCTCTAAGTATGGCACAATATTTTGATTTAACAGATTTCATTGTGGAATACAATGCTTCACAGCAATTAATTGTGCCAAAAATTGAAAGTAAGCTACATCCAGTTTTAAACTTTTCTCCTTCGTATTTTCATTTCTTAGTATTCCATGTCATGTTTAGGACTTGTAAAACACAATTGTATTTTAACAAAAAGAGTACACTGAATTAGGGCTTATGAGAAAATCTAAACATGCCGCGGCTTCCCCGACCATGCCACACTTCTCCCCCAGTTTCTGACCTTGCTGCTGCTTCCCTGCCAGCTCCAACCATGCTACACTCTCCTGCCATCTCTTACCATACCGCTACTTCTCTGCTGTCCCTGGCCATGCTGCACTTCTCCCCATCTCCAGCCATACCCCGCTTCCTTGCCATGCTCTTCCATGAGCCATATTTTTTTTTTGAGAGCCACATGTGGCTCGTGAGCCGCAGTTTAGCCACACCTGATTTAGATCGTTAGCTTTGTAGGAAAGGGATTGTTTACTTCTCTGTGTAGCTACTAACACAGAGACGCCCTGTTCTCAGTTGGGTCTGAGGCACTAGCAAAATAAATATGATAAATAATAATGGTTCAACCAATCTACACTAGAGATTTGACCCAATATGGTTACATGGCTCGCTGAGAGTGCTGGCTGAAATGTGTCAAACCAAAAACTCTTATCCCCCTAAACCAAAAATTTTTGGTGACAAACTCACTGACTTTTTAGGCCACACTATTTTACATTTGGCAGTTTTGATTTTAAAACAAAAATGCCTCTGGCAGTGATTTAAAGAACACAGCTTTGGAAAAGAAGCATTTTGGAAAAAGGTCAGTAGTTTAGAAACAAATGAAAAATATGGCTCCATTGTGAACCCAGGTAAATGGAAACAACTTTGAAATTTCAAACACTTTTGGGATATATACTTTTTTGTCCATGTCTTTGAAAAGTATAATCCCTCTTTTCATTTCCTGAGCCAACTAGTCTTCTGTTCATTTACTTTTAAATGATGTCTTAAAGGGGCATCTCATGGTGTACAGTAGAGGATGGAGTAGTAGTGAGAGCAACACCAAAACAGTTACTGCAGAAAGTAAATACTTGGCAAACAACAGTTAACCTCATGAGTACCCAGCCATTAAAGGCATTTGAGCTGCCTCAATGTTTGATTTTAAGCTTGATTTTTTACTTCTATTTTCTTTCAAGGACAGTGAGAAAATAATGAAGTGAACATCTGGCTAAGCACTATGCATAGTGCAATCTTCAGTTTTACCATAAAATATTCAGTTGAGTCTTTAGACAGGCAAGTTTGACCTGCCAATGTATTATTAAACCTGGGCCAAATTCAGACCTGGAGTCACATCAGCACAATTCAGCTCAATGTTTGAACCTACATGTTTGACTTCTGCTATGAGTCAATTTAAATGTTACCTTGATTTTCTTTGTCAGTTGGGGTAGATTCATGACTGCCTGATTGGTGACCCTGGAAAGAAAACAGCTATCACTAGAATGGAACATGCAAGCTGGTGACACACCCCAACACCAAGTGATGGTTTAGATTGAAGATTCAGAGTTGAACTGCAAATCATGCATTGGAAGGGATCCCAAAGGACCTAAATAAGAAAAATAAACATTCATGCGCTACTATCAAAAGGGAAAGGCCCACCCTCTTCCTAAAAACAGGACCTCATTGCTGTCTCCCAACCAGTGTCAGTTCCAGGACAAAATCATATTCTTGTCTATGCAGAATTGGAGCTCCATGTGTAAATCACAAAGACCAGAGAAGCAAATATTCTGAGATACTCCAGCTAAGTCCTTGTGCTTCTTGTTGATAGGATCTTGGTGCTCAAATTCTAAAGTGATGGGCGTTAACATAAAACAATGAGATAGGATAGTTGGACTCCTGGCTAGGATGGCTCTAATTCCCCTGTCAAGACTCAGCTGATCATCAGTCAGTTCCAGCAGGACTGCCAATGTGGTGCACTGAAGCCTACGATGACAGAGTAACCTTCTCCATATTGGACTTCAGGGTACAAAATGCCTCTGGGACAGAGTGCTATACTTCTGAAATACTGCAGATAGAAACCTATCTAGGTTGTAAGATCTCACTAGACAGGAGTGTGCATTCCACAAAGATGAAGAAATCAATCCACAGCTACTCAGTATCTAGCCGTCTCTCTCAATCACCTCAAAAATGGCAAATCTCAAAGGGTTTCCAACCTCAAGGACCATGGCACAGTGAGTCAAGGCAATGGGATTAGAAAAAGAGAATGAGGTGAGGGGGAGAGGATTACCAACCTGTTGTTCATGGGGTTAGTCTGGCAGGAAAGGAAGGAGGACTGAGAATTTGTACACTACATCCAAAAGCTTGTTACCTCACTCCTCATTCGCATCACTGCCCCAGGAGCCCTCTCACACCGAAACCTCTTCCGCATACGTGCTGGCCCTTCAAATCCATCGAGAATCCATCGTGGGGCTGATGGCCCCGACATCGCTCCCCACTGGTCCCCTCTGGGGAACAGTTGATTCTCCAGCATAGCCCAGACTTTAGCTGCTTTGCTGTAGCTACACTGCAGCATCTGTAGGAAAGAATCACTCGCATCACTCCATCATGATCCTTCATTCCCAAACCACCCGGTGCTATTCTAGCTCTGTTATCTCAATGGATCTAATGACCCTGATGAGTTGGGACTGGGATGGAACATTCCATGGAAGCCCCAGACTCTGCAAGAAGGACTGCTGCAACCCAGAAGGAGTGATCTTCACAGAGCACCATGGCACAGTGCTGATAGTGCCATCGGCCAGGACACCACAGTTCTCATTGACTTCCAGTCAGTTTTGGAGTGCCTAACTTCTTTGGGATCTCCTTAGAAAATTCCAACATAAAGCTGGTTCTAAAACTACTGTAGACTGAGGACATTATTCTGCCTATATAGCTCGGCATGATCCAGTCTAAACATTGGAATGCTAGGAATGCATCCACACAGAGCCATCTACTTTTCACTGGATAACAGTACTCAGTCGCATATGTTTAACTTGCCAGTACACAACATCACCAGGTGAAACAGGAAACTCAAAGACTATTTCACAATGTTAAATAATATGAAATACCATATATTGACATCTTCTGAGATGAACACCAAACTTTATGCATCTGTGCCTGGCCTGCTCAGAATGGGTCTTTAGTGACAGCAAAATGTTGATACTCACCAGATTTTCATGAAAGATTTAACAAATTGTAAGGCTGAGTTCCAAGACAACTAGCATTGGAAGCTCAAGAGTTAATCAGAGAACACGGTCAAATTATCAATTACATTTGCATCGATGTAAATCCATAGTAATTCTTTAAGTTACTCCAGTAGAAACCAGGAACATTTGAGGACAGACCTGGGAAAGTGCAATCTGATTGGTGGTTAATGCTACTTCACAGTACTGTTACTCACAGAGGAAGCAAACAATAGAAAATGACTGACTCATCATCACATGCCTCTTTTGAGCCAAGCATCATCCAGAATATTTCACAGCTCACTCTGCCAGCTGTATGTACAGTAGGGACTACATCAGACCTCTGAAACAACATTGCACTGTCAGGGCAGCCTAAGAAGTTTAAAAAAAAATGTCATCTTCATCTTCATGACGGAAACAAATTGTGAGATCTTCACTCCCTTACCTGTACATGATTCTTGTACAAAGATGCATACAGCTCCTGACCGCTCCTTCTGTACTTCTCCATACACGTCACAAAGCCCTGGAGGAAACATCAGAAGACATTGCAATGCTCTGTAACAGACATTGCATGCACAGGATTGGTAGTGGGTTAGAAGAAGAGGTGAGCAACCATTGGTCACTCAGGGTTCTGTGAGTGTAGACAGCACAGATTCTGAGAACTATCCAGAAAACAGAGAGATGAGGTGATGGCGGGAGTTCTGTCTACAGCCAATGAGTGGTTGCTGCTAATATAAAGCAATGAAGAAAAACCATGAGAGGGAGGTAAATATCCATGAACTCAGTGCATGTTGGCACTGGAATTATTTAGAAGGAAGAAGAAAATAGGGCAAAGCTGGCAACACTTAATACAGACACAAACCAGCATAGAGGCTTCCTTTGTTTAAATGGGTGAGATAACGGCGCAGCTTCTTAGCAAGGTTATTCATACTTTTTCTAATCCGGCGGCACTGAGAACCCTCAGCTGTGGTGAAGACCCCACCATGCTAGGCACTGTAGGCCCATGCAGTAAGAGACAGTTCCTCACCCAAAGAATTTACAGTCTAAGTAGACGGGACAGACAAGGCAAGTGTTACTGTCTCCATTTCGTGGATGGCCAACTGAAAGATTACAGGTAAAATTTTGAAAGACGCGTAAATCTATTTTCAGAACTGATTTCGTCATGCAGGAGCCCAAGTCTCAATGAAAAGTCACTAAGACTCAGGCTCCTAAGTCACTTCTGAATACGGGATTTGGACTCCTAAGTCACTTAGGTGCTTTTGAAAATGTGACTCTAGGGATGTGTCTACACTGCTCTAGAAAATAGGAGTCAGGCTCTGACCAGCCCCCAGCAGAGTGTCCTGAGTGCTTGCTGGCCCGCGGCAGACTGATTGGTGTGCGGATGGAGAAAGGCTTGGGTTTAAATCTGATTGAGAGTCAGGCTTAGTGTACAGTGCAAATGTATCAGTGGGTTACTTACCAGTAAGCGTCCTTCTTCGAGATGGGCTGCTCAGATTCATTCAGAAGTAGGTGTCTCCGTGCCAGAGCTCCGGATTGGTTGGAACTTTTTGCACTAGCCTGTCAGAAAAGGGCAGGTGGCCACCGCCCCCCCTCCCCGCAGCTATATATGTGGCCGCCACCCAGCCCCTCCCCAGTTCCTAAGAGTCGTCGACTCCAAAAGCAGGGATAGGGGGAGGGCTCTGAATGAATCCAAGCAGCCCATCTCAAAGGACGACGGTTACTGGTAAGTAACCTGCCATTCTTATTCGAGCTTTGCTTGGATACATTCAGACATAGGTGACTGCTAGCCATGCTGATGGATGGCGGATGGAGTTGGCTCTTCCGCCTTCAGCACAGCATAACTCCGACATGGGTAATTGTCCAGTGAGCAGGTCCTCGAGGGCCTCAGAAATTGACTGAAGGACTTTCATCCCAGCAAGGATAGCCTGGAGATGTAGGCTGTAACCCAGTGGAGAGAAGTAGGCCCGGATTACCCTAGCACTGATTGGTGTGCGTGGGCATGACAACTTGAGGTCACCTTACGTGTAAGAAGTACTAACGCATCGTGGCTATGGCCAAGGAATGTGTCTCTAATTGCTCTTCCTGAGGGGGTACTGGCAGATGCCCTGTGGAGGCCAGAAGATTTAGTGTTTTGGCAGTGACATGTGTTGGCGTAATTCTGACGGGGGAGTTCCCAAGGCCTGAAATTTGCCAGGCTGGCAATGGTGGTTATCAGCACTGCAGAAAAACCAGAGGAGGAGAATTAGACTCTCTTTCTCTCAGTCCGGTGTTGTAAGACACATGCAGGTCATGGGGCTAGGCTGGGGACTTGAGAGGGCTGCAGCCCCTCAGGCCCTGCAGCAGTGACACCCCTGCCAGAGAACATCAGGTACATGAATCTGGCGCACTCAGTATCCCACAGGAGAAGTGGGCTACCAGGAGCAGGAGGGAAGAATCTAGAGAAGTTACTTCAATTTAGTTCAAAGAAACAGTCAGGACATCGACAGCAACAGCCTACGACCCCATAGGGCACACTCATAAGTGAGACAGTGGGACCAGAATGGATGGTTCAGATGCCTTGCCCATCTTATGGTACTAGATAAGAGAAACACAGGTGGGATGTTCTATGGGCCTGAAAGGTGTGATCAGGCCTCCGTGAGCTTACCGATGGCACCGTGACAGACCCCTTGGGTGGGATGTCAGAGCCCGTATCTTTGCGTGAAACAAAGAAAAGGCATTACTGCTACCTATACCCTTCCTTTTCTTCTTCTTCTTTTTAAATTCAGCCGCTGGAAGGCAGCTGCAGGAATGCTAAGGCAAGGGGTTGGGCATGCGGCTTGGTGATGGCGTCGTGAGCACGAGATGCCCTGATGCTAGTACCCGCGGCCTATGGAACCTCTCACTCTGGCCTACATGGCCTCACACCAATGGGGAGGACCATCCCAGAATGGGACCAAGCCTTGCTAACGCTGCACAGGGGTGTGCATCAGGATTGAGGCTCCCTTCAGGAAGGACCCTGGGGGAACTTGGGATGTACAGAGGAGGAGATAGGCTCCTCCAAAAGGAGCAGGGCTAGGGTATGCCACCCCGGTGAGGTACATCCTGCTGTCTCCTCTTTAAGACAGTTACAGTATATCTGAAGTGTCCTCCATGACTATGCTAATGATGGTATTAGATCTTACCGGGAAGGTGAACTCTATCAAGGGTCAGCCAGTTCCTGAATTCTGGTTGTTGAGAGGAATTTCAGGGTAGACATAGAGTGGGCTTTGTTGAGTGTGAAACCCTATCACAAACGCTTAGGACAGGGGTATGTTATTCTAAGACGTGCCTGCTAAGACTAGGAGAGCTTTGGATCATAATGGGAAGGAAGGAATTGTACCTATGAGACTCTTGAGTGAAAGTCTCTGGTAGCTAGGCCAGGATAATCACAGTGCTACAGCCGTGCCCCATGAGGTGAGCTACATGAGAGACACCGCTGGACAAAACCCTGAGAGGCGAAGATTGGCGCCAGGGGAGTATCCATCTGTGGGGGTGGTTTCCGAACTGTTGCAGAGGGCTCGAGCAGTGACTATGAATGTAGCAAGGTGCGGAGAGATGAGCTTTTCTGCCTTCGACTGAATGGCAAAGGGAGAGATCTGGATGGTTTCATCACTATTATCAGGTTATCTCCTCTTGATCTCCAAGAGCTGAGGGCTTCCCAACTGGGATATAACAGAATGGCCACCTTAGGGATAGAGAGAGGAAAGTGGCTCAGGTCCCCTGTGTGAGGGGCAAGACCCCATGTACTGGGGTTTTGGCATGAGGGCACGTCCCGGGTAGTGGTGATCGATGGCCCAGGTTGGAAGATTCCCAAGGGGAAAGGCTCACCATTCACGTGGTTACCCCTCCTTCATCTATATATATATATATATTTTTTTTTTTTTTGAAAAGACGGTAGAAGAACAGGGCAGAGGCCCCATTTTTATGACCTCTCTCAAGAGCTTTCACCCAAGCTGGGAACCAGCCAGAAATAGTGAGTACTGGAGGGTTCATATCTCACAAGGACCATGAGCGAGTTGGCCAACACTTACATCTAACAGCCAGGTCCTGATGTTTGTGTCTGGAACTTGGCAGGCGGGAACAAATTACCTGCTCCATGGGGTCAGGGAGGGTTTGGGTGCTTCGAGTTGGTAGAATATACCCACAACCCTAATGAGGGTTGACTGGGTGGGAGCAATGATTAAACACCAGCTGGTCTTGCTGGTGGTAAGGGAAGGGTGGACAAGGCGGCAAGCTCATTTGTACTGTGGATAGAGGGGCAGGACCCAATAGAGGGTTCTCTGACCGTCAGTGTGTGGGTGGACAGACAATAGGGCCACATCCATGGGGAAGCGTGCGGGAGTGTAGCTCCCAGCAACAAAAAGACCCCACAAGGGTAGGCTCCATTTGGTTCAGGTGGGCAATGGTGGGCGATACACTCTCCGATGTTGGGAGTGTTCTATGAATGCCGTATGTGTCCCACGGGGGTAATACGGGGTAATAGAGTTGCTGCCGAAGAAAGCGGAAAGGGAGGCTTTTCCCCTTGATGGTGTGTCATATACAGAGGCGTGATAGCCTCTTGGGGGCCAGGACCGCTGGCTATCAGTTGCCTGCATGGGTTCAGATGGCAGGCTTCCATCCTGCCCTCCAATGGTGGGCGAGGAGGTTTGGGTAGAGAGAGGGTCAAGTCCTCTCAAGGCATCAGGGTCAGATGCGAGTATGGGTTACGCCCTAGCCCTACCCGAAGGGAAGGAGGCTGCCTTGCCTGTGAACCGCCCATTTTCACCAGGAAGGAGAGAAGGAGAAGGGTTATCTGTCATTTCTGACAGAGAGAGTCCAACAACAGTGGGCACTCCACTGTGGTTTCGAGAAGGTGATTGACAATGATATTGGTGATTATAACCAATACTGCTGACTAACAGGTCGAGAGCTCTCTCAGACTTGCCCAGGAGATGGGCCTTGCCAGAAGGGTCCCCCAAGTGGGATTTGAACCTAAGTTGTGGTCGTGAGGACCTAGTCTTCACCAGTAACTGTTGGGGGGGCGGGGGAGGCAGCTTACTATCAGGCCCGATGGGACCAGAGGGCATGAAAGAGGCCCCGCCTGGAGGAGGCCAAAATATTTCAATTCTCCTCCGGGGTCACAGGCAGTACCCAGAATGACCGAGGTCTCCTCTGAGAAGAGGGCGTCGCCTCCAAAAGGCAAGTTGAGGGCCACCTGTTGTGAGGCTGGGGGCACTCTGGCTTCCAGTAGCCAGACTGCGTGGCGCAGGGTTACGGCCGACACCATAGTGCGGGCCACCTTATCTGCTGCATTCCAAGCTGAAAGGAGAAGGTTCTGGGAAGCTATTTTACCTTCCTCCAGGAAGGCATCATACTCTTCCCTTGCCTCAAGGGGGAGCAGATGTCTAAATTTGTGAATTGACTCCCACATGTCCAACATGTATCTACTAGTCAGGGTCTGATTGTTTGCAACTGGAAGGTCGAGGAGGAGTAAACTTTGCGGCCCAATAACTCGAGCTCCCTGGCGTCCCTCGATGTCGGGAGGGGATCATGGGGGGCCTGTCCCGGCTCTATGGCCACCTCCACCACCACATGAAGAGGGACTGGGTGGTGGGTAAGTGAGGGGAACTCCAGCCGCGGGACTCTGTACTTGAGTCCCGCCGTATCCAAAACCGTGGAGATGGAACCTGCGTTTTGACAGCAGGAGAAGGTCAAGTCCCAAATGCTAGGGTGGAAGGGAACCGTAACTAGTTCCACCGACAAGAACACTGGCCCGAATAAGGTGTCGGAGGGTGTTTCAGAGGATTGAACCTCCATGCCCATGTGGGCTGAGACACGGCACAGAAGATCAAAGTGCGCCAATAAGTCGCCCATATAAAAGCACAGCACCGGGTTCAGTGCTCTCACCGGTGCCAAGTGGGCCGGTGCTGGCAAAGTTAGAGGGGTCTCTTGAGGGGACCATTCCCGGGGGTGGTACCAAAAGGGCAACGGCACTGAGAGCCGGCGCTGAGGCCGTTTGGAGCCCCTTGAAACCCTCTTCCCCCGAGCTGGAACAGGGGGAAACCTCTCGGGACTCTCGGGGCGGCACTGGGGATGGCGGAGTGACATGGTGCCATGGGGATGGCTCCATGGTACTGGAACTGACAGCGAGCTCTGGTGTTTGGGGCCCTGGGGCCGGTGACAGGGAAGGCAAACGGTGCCATATGCATGGCACCCAGGCCTGCAAAAGGAAGGTCGGCTTCCCCTTTCTAGGCGGTGCTGGAGAAGGGAGTGTGGGCAACCGGAGGAGTGACCTCACTGCCTCTGGGGTCATTGGGATCGGTACCAAGGCCGACTGGTCCCGGGGGGAGCCCCATGTCAAAGAGGCGGTGCTATGTCAGTACCAAGGTCAATACCGAACTGGTCCTGCGACGCCTTTCAGCATGGTGCCAGGCGGTGGGCTCCGGTGCCAAACTAGCATGCGGTGCCGCAGGAGACCCCAAAGCCTCTGGGGAGGAGTGCCAGGCCTGCTTGAAGGCTAGGGCATGGCCCCTTTGCTCCCTGTCCTTGATTATTCTCAGTTTAAAGGACAGGCAGATGGAGCACGCGGTGACCATGTGGCTTTTGCCCAGGGACTGGAGGTACTTCTCATGGGGATCGTCCTGCGGGAAGGCCTTGCTGCACTCAGCACAGGGTTTAAAACCCAGCATGTGGACAGTGTTGGACCGTGGCGTTCCAGCCCGGACAGGGAGACCTTCTTCGGCGGGACTAAGTCCACAAATAGGTTCTCCCAGTCAGGTGAGAGGCTCATACAGAAAATGACGGGCAGGCTCTTTGCGAAGCAAGGAGCTGGCAGTTCCACAACCAACACCAAGGCGGAAGAAATGAAACTGGGGAGGGACCAGGTGGCAGCCACATATATAGACACGGGGTGGCGCAGGGGCAGTGGCCTCCTGCCCTCTTCTGACAGGCTAGGGCTAAAAGTTCCAACCAATCTGGCACTCCAGCACAGAGACACCTAAACTTCTGAATCTATCCGAACAGCTCTCAAAGAAGAACCTAAGTGACTTTCCCACAATCACCTAGAAAGTGCATGGCAGAGCTGGGAATGGAAACGCAGATGCTGTGTCTCAGTCCAGTTTCATGCACACAAGGCCAGTTTCCCTTTCCACAGGCTGGAGGATGTGGCCTCTAACACATAACAGTTAATCAAAACACACTTGTCTATTTCATTTTTATCTGAATGAGTCCCTCAAACTCAGTGACTCTTTGCTAGTCAAAGAAAAGTATATCCTGCAGGCCAGGAGAGACGGGTTGCATTCCCAACTCAGCCAGTCATTTGCTCTGTGACCTTAGGCAAGGCATTATCATCCTCTGCTTCAGGTTCCTCATCTGTAAAATGGAGATAATGATCTAGGTCTTGCTGGGAGCTGTAGCTAAATTCATTAATGTTTTTGAAGTGTTACAAGATCCTCAGGTAAAGGATGTTAGAGAAGCACACTGGGCTAGGTTGTGTGCTCACCAGTTTAAGTCATAGATTCATAGATTTTTGAGGCTAGGCAGGACCATGTGATCATCTAGTCTGATCTCCTGTATAACACGGGCTGCAGATTTTCATCTAACAGTTCCTATTAGAGCTAAACCTCATTTTTAGGGAGACAGCCAATCAGGAGTGACTCCACTGAGTCCTATGCGATTATGCAGGAGGAAAAATGATGTCATGTGACAGTAGAATCGGGCCTAAACTGTTCATTTTCCTGGAACTTTTGCATTCAACTGAAAGCAAAACCAAGTTTCAGCTCTGAAATGATTGATTTAACCTCTTAACTGCCTCTGAACTTCTGGGTCCCAGAAGGGCCTTGGTGTGAAAATACTGCTTCAATGATTTTTCTTAACCTGATGTCTTGAGGGAGAAAGGCCTTTGTTTGAAGGTGGTCTTGTCTGCCCCCTGCCCTAATGATTAGACACCACAACCTGTCTTTTGGAGTGAGGTGCCCACTTGCTTTAATAACTTCCAAGCTGGATGCTCTTTGGGGCAGGACCACCTTTTTGTCCTATGTTTATACACTGAAGGGAGCTGGCCTGTAACCATTGTTCCTATGGCGACTGCAGTGCAAATTTCTAAACAATAACACAGGTATCTGAACATACACTAGCTGTCCAAATGTGGCACTTGCATGCACGTAGAATAAAACAAACAAGGAGTCCTGTGGTACTCTTAAGGCTATGTCTACACTAGCAATTTAGGTTGAATTAAGGAGGCTTAATTTGAACTAAATTAGTCCCTGTCTACATTAGACTTTCATTAAGCTGAATTAAGAAATTCCTTAATTCAATCTAATGAAAGCTTAATTCGAATTAAAAACAACCACCTGCTAGTTCAAACTAAGCCTTAATTTGACTCCTTAGTTCAAACTAAGAATGGTGGAGGCCTGGAATAACCCTTAATTTGACTTTAATAAGGTTGAATTAAGGGCAGTTAGGTCGATTTAACAAAGTAGACTAAGTCGACTTAACTTTAAGTCGACTTAGTCCACTTTGTTAATTCAACTTAATAAGGTCAAGTTTAGTTCAAATTAAAGTCCAACTTATTATCGAATTAACAAATTGAACCTAACTTTTTCTAGTGTAGATGTAGCTTTAAGGACTAACACATTTATTTATGGGAATGAGCTTTTGTGGGATGAAGTGGGATTTTTCTCCCACAAAAGCTCATGTGATAATTAAATGAGTTAGTCTTTAAATGTGCCACAGGTCTCCTTGTTTGCTTTGCTGAACTAAACTAACACAGCTGTCCCTTTGGAATGAAGAATAAACATGCTCTTACCTGTTGATGGTATTTAAGTAGACTGATAACTTTCCCCCTTCTTTGCAATGATAAAAGGCATGCCAAAGGGGCAGGGTGTGCTGAACATCTCATGAAAGTGCGGGGAGCACTACAGACAAATGTGAGGAAGTTTGGAACAAACACTGTCCAAGGACCACAGCAGAGTAGGGTAAGGTGATGAGAGAGCTGAAATATATTGAGCATGAAAATGCAACCTTCTGACAAATAGGAAAGGAAAGGGGAAACACGTTGTTGGGAAGGCACTGAATGCATAGGGACTGTAGCTGTGGGATGAAGGCTTTCTCCTGTCACTCCTCTCCCACAAATAAATTGGAGATGATTGCAGAAAGCCCTGACTACAGCAAGCACCACTGTCCTGCAAGACTTCTGGCCCACTGGGACACAACACAGTGGTGTCCCAGGCTCAGGGAGGTCAGATTACAATGAGCCTAGGCACTGAGTTGAATGTGCTAATCCCAGCCCCTCTCCCCCTAAAGCCACAGATCAGATGGGTAACCTTTAAATGCATTGACTCTGTGCCACACGGGCAGCAATTCCTCAAAGCAACTGCCAGGCTGCTGCTGGAGCAGGGCTCTAATTGAGTTAACACACCAGGTCTATGCAGTGTCAACTGCTGCTGGCAGAGAAGCAGCTCTGTCCCCCTGCCGCGAAGCCCCATTTAGTGGTGTTTCCCCACAGGAAGCTCCTGATCGACACTGATGAAAGCTATTACATTTTGTTTGTGTAAAGCCTCATTAAGCCTGTAATCACAGTTGCAGTCTCACAAAAACTATTCCATAAATTCATATAAAACTCCCATAAAACCTGACCCAGACAGCAGTTGCCTTCCTGTCCTAGTGAGCTTGGTGAAAGGGGAGCTCAGCCTCCAGCTTCACAAAAACACAGCAAAAGGTGTACAGCTCCAACAGTAACCTCCTACATGTTCCAGCAATGACAGGAGACCCCCCCCCCCCGAGCTCAGGCCAGATCAGTCATTTCAAATCAGTCCATGATGGGCACTTCAGCGCTGGCCTGCAACCCTCTGGGGCCTGATTCGAGTCTCCCACTGATTATCCTGGCTCTGAATGAGGCTCCAACTCAGTAGGGTTTGGGTTTGGTTTAGAGCAGTGGTTGTCAAACTTAGGGTCGGGACCCAGTTCTGGGTTGCAGACCCTCAATCACTGGATCACGGCACCCCTTGCTGCCACTGCCAAAAAACTGGAGTGCATTGCTCAAAGACGTAAGTGCTGGGTTGCAGGCATAAATGACTTTTTTCCACTGGGTCCTGAGGAAAAAGGTGCCACACAACTCCTTGTTTTTTCACTGGACTAGACTAACACGGCTATCCATTTTAAAACTGACACTTATTTACAGCCAGCATACTGAGCCCTAAGGGAAGAAGGATTCCTCTGTCAACCACTTTTAGTCAACTGGGGACTGGTACTGAAGCTCTGTCCATTGCTCCTCAGCTAGAAGAGCTTATCCTGGAGCAAACCCCCAGATGATCACCCACACAAGACAAGAACATGGTCACAAAATTAGAGGAACCTGGGAGGTTATTATGCCAGAAAAATAAAAGCATCAGAGAACCAGCCAGCAAAAGAGAGGGCAGATCCTGGGTGCTCTGAGAACAGAAATAATATGACACAGCTACCTAGGTATTCCATTGCCATTTATCCAATACACTGAGCAAAACTTATTGCAGCTGGCCATGTTTTAGAAACATTGTTAACTATACCAGGCTTGCTGTTGTCTGCCATTGAGTAAACACAGAACAGTTTTCCCATTTAAGAAAATCCACAGAAACAGCACATCCTGAACGAAATAGGGAGGTTTAACCTTTAACCTGGCTAGGGCATGTGTGCAGAATGCAGCCAGGAGCGCCACCAAAAATGGCCCTCCGTCGGACAGCTGATGGTAAAAGAAAATGTGGCCGCCCAAGAGAAACCTGGCGAAGAACAGTAGAAAAAGAAATGAAAAAGCAGGGTCTAACCTGGAACAACATCACCGAACATGCGGCCAATCGATAGCAGTGGAGGTCTCTAGTAGACGCCTTATGTACCACTTAGGTACGAAGAGGATTGAGTAAGTTAAGTAACCTTTAACATAACACCCTGCACAGTAGCTAAATATGATGGAGTCATTACATTACATCTGTCAAAAACTGCGGTTTCCAATCTTTCCTGTAACACAGCACACTGCAATGAGACAATTCCATGGCACACCCACTTTTTTCAGCTGAATTGATTGCTCATAAATGTCTGATTTACTTACATTTACTATGGTTACAATCTTACTAGAGAGGTCTGCAACACAGTGCGTACAACAAGCTAAAAAAGGATCAAATGCATTAATGTTTCAAATCCACCAGAAAAAAAAAAAGTCATCTCAATTTTGCTTTTCGGTTACCTGCATTTAGAATCGAAAGACTGATGCCTCGCTTTTAATTCGATGATTAATTTTTACTAACTTTATTAATTGTAATTTTGGTTGGATAGAATATTGTTTAATATGAAATACTGTTTGTTTTACATTGATTTATACCACCATTATACAAAATTTCATGGTACCCTTGGACAATTCTGATGGCACACCAGTGTGCCAGGGCAGAACTGTTGAAAACCACTGGTCTAAAACAAAAAGTGATACATTTGTTTTTGCATGTGTAAAGACTGAGATATGTGACCTACCTCAGAGACTGACAAAGGAAAGTCCAATCCCCCATTGGGAGGTGGAACCAGGAAGTCCACCCCCACCCTGACTGGAAGCAGAGGGGCAGGATAGGATGGAAAGGAAAGGTATCAAGGAATGGCCACTCATCTCAGTTGGGAGGCAGTGGTCAAGGGGGAAGAACATCTCTCCCTAGGGTCCTGGAACCACAATCTGGTTGACAGCCCCGAAAGGAACTGCCAGAGCTGCTCACCATCTGGAGCCCTGAGGACTGTCCAGACTGGGCTGAGTCCAGCGAGGCTGATGGAGCACTTGGCCCTCGGGGCTTAGAGAAGCTGCCATCTGCAGACAACCCCCTGGAACAACTAGTGGACCCAGGCCCGCAGACTAGAGGAGCAACTTGGCCCTTGTGACCTGGAGGAATCGCCTTCCATTGATGGCCCCAAATTGCTACTAGACTAGCCCCTGGTTGATGAGGCTGAGCGTTTCTGGAACCTCCCCCCAGCTAAGTACCCTGATGAGCCAGAAGAACATGGAGAATCACACACACTAGGGGAAGGGGAAGAAGAAAGAGCCCAACGAAGCCCAACACCTGTTTGACTTCATCTTAGCCTGTAGCCACAGCAACGTGTTTTGACTGGAGCCCAACTGCCTCACTGCTAGGGCCCTGAGCTGGGACGCAGTGGAGTAGGATGGGACTGCATCCCCCTTCTCCTCCTTCCTACCCATACAATATCCTGAGGCGATTCTCCCCTGCCTTGCCCTGACTAAGGGTCAGGCCATCACTGCTACCTTGCCCTACCTCTCTCCTACCATGCCCAAGGACAGGGACTTTGTAATACACTTGCTCTACTCAGGGCCAGAGAATCCACTGGCCCCCAGGCAGGACGTTCACATCATGGTTAATATTGCACCATCGGTATCTGTGTGGTGATCATTTAAGACAGGGCTATCACATTCAGGAGCTGAAACTGAACTCATTGGCTGAAATTCTCTACCCTAGGTTACGGCAGGGTCTGACAAGATGATCATAGTAGTGCCTTCTGCAACTGTTCATGTACATTGGCAGGGTCTGCCTAGATAGTTAGTATGCAGGAGGTTAATGAAGGGTAGATTCCCGCCACACCTTACTGCATGTTTGTATAGACAAGTCTTTAGACATTGTCTTCTAGTCATTATGTCATCTTATTGATGAGTTCTAGTCACTACATTATAAGAAGGTTCAGATTATTTTGCTCCTTATCTTTTTTTTTTTTTTTTTGGTTTTACAATACAATTGGATTTACAATCACAGTTTATTTTTTTTTAAATGCAAGTTTCTCTTTCCCTTTTGTTGTGCAAAAGAGCCATGCAAACAACAAATGAAAGAGACTAATACTGAAGAAAGGGGAAACTGAGAGAACACAAAGAACTGGAAAGGTGTGCAACAGAAGCAAATGGAAAGAACAGAAAACCATTCCCCTAAGCTCTTTCAGCAAGAAGAATCTGAGGTGCTTTTTGTAATAAACACCCAGGGATACATGTCGCACTTAGAGTATGTTCACACACACTTCTTATTTCAACACAACAGAGGTTGCTTCGAAATAAGAACTGCCATGGCCACACGACGCACGGCCATTTCGAAACAAGAAAACCGCTTGTTTCGAAATGGCCGCCGTTCTTTCGGAACAGCTAAAACCTTGTTTAGACAGGGTGCTGAGGGGTGTCTGCTGGCCGGCGGAGGGGACTGCAGGCACCCACAGGGTGCAGCGCCTAGCTGCGCTGCACCCCACGGGTGCCTGCAGCCCTCTACAGGCACCTGCCAGGTGAGGCACAGCGGGGCGCCTCACCCCGGG
>ML681981.1:48018621-48111076 GCA_007922195.1 Podocnemis expansa
CCTCCCCAAGTGAAATAGCAGGTCCACACTGTGGACCTGCTATTTCACTCCCTTATTTCGAGGACACTGTTTTTGTCCTTCGAAATAAGGTGTTTCAAAATAAAGAGTTATTTTGAAACAGCTTGTTTCGAAACGTCTTGTTTCGAAACAAGCCCTCCCTGTGTGAACATAGCCTTAAAGATTCTTCAAAGCATCTGACGAAGTGGGATTTTCTCCCATGAAAAGTCATGCGATAAATAAATTTGTTAGTCTTTAAGTGCCACAGGACTCCTTGTTTGTTCTCCTGAGCTAGACTAACATGGCTGCCCCTTTAGAACTCAGGGATACATGTGTCTGGTAAATTAGCATTGTCCTGCTGAGCTGTGGAAAGGTTCCTGTCTGATTTTGGTTTTTTTTAATACAACTTTTAACACCATCATTGACCACAAAAATTCAGACCTCCCATAATAAATTCTCACAGAGTGATGGAGGCACCACCTGGCTGATACACAGCTCTCTTCTAAAGAAACATGATGTCATTGTGGCTCTGCACTTTACTGCTTCTTTTAGAGTGATAGGCTCATAATCCAGTGCTTGCTCTCCCATACAGTATGCTCCATAGTCAGCTCTTACTAAATAAAATAACCCTGTAGATTTAATGTTTTAACTTAAATTAACAGGTTTGAGGGACGTGGGGGCAGGGTTAGTTACCACAAAGGAGAGGTGCCAAACTGACAAATTGAGTTGAGTGCTCTGGCCCTGATCCAGCAATACACACTTTTGCAAGTGAGGGGTCCCATTGATGTTAATAAGGCTACTGGTGCGCTCTGGCAGGCAACTAAGTGCCTAAGAAACCCAGGTTCCTATACATCAGAGGAGTGAAGTTATGGAACAGCCTTCCGAGGGGAGCAGCGGGGGCAAAAAAATCTAACTGCTTTCAACACTGAGCTTGATAAAGTCCATGGAGGGGATGATATAATGAGACAGCTTGATTTGACAATCGACTGATTTTCAGCTCCTGGTGGTAGACATGCCAATGGGATGATAGATGGGGTGGCTTCTGAGTTATTACAGAGAATTCTTTCTTGGGCATCTAGCTGGTAAGACTTGCCGACATGCTCACAGTTCAACTGATCACATTTGGGGTCAGGAAGGAATTTCTCCCCAGGACAGATTGGTTAGGGCTCTGGGGGGATTTTCACCTTCCTCTGTACCATGAGGCATAACTCAGCTGCTGGTGGAGTCTCTGTATCTTAAAGTCTTAAAATCATGATTTGAGGACTTCAGTAACTCAGTGTTATGTCAGAAGTTTATTGCAGGAGTGGGTGCATGAGGTTCTGTGGCCTGCATTGTGCAGCAGCTCAGACTAGATGATCATATTGGTCCCTGTTGACCTTAGAGTCTATGGTTCTATGAATCAGGGTCAGGGATCAATAGGTGAATGAAGGCAGTGCTGTTATACTGATAGAAGAGTTTGTGTCTAGCAATGGATTGGCTTTTAAATCTGCGTGCACTTATTTTACTGGGGGTTGTGCTGTTGTTCCATTTGTTTGACCGATTTTGCTGTGACTGGGTGATAAACGGATTTGTGGATGGAGAGGCAATAACGGCAGGCAGAGTGATGGCTAGAACTGAGGCAGCATAAGTGTTTCCATTCTATGGCCCCCAGATTCAGGAAAGCACTCATTTCAATGTTAAGGGCTTTAGTGTTTTTCTGATTTGGTTCCCCATAGGACCTTTTCAGTTATTCATAACGTTAATGTTTTGCTCTTTAGTCTTGGTGCATGCTTCATGGACTGTTTGCCTCATTATCACCTATAAGAGAGCCCCAGACCAGGAATCCCATTACTCTAGGCCCTGTATAGGCACAGAACAAAGAAAGTCCTTACATCACAAAGTCCTTACACTTAAAGAAAAGAAAAAAAAATAAAAATAAAAAAGCAACAACACGATACTAAAGCCAGGACTGGATCATGGACAATTCACTTGCTAAAAAAGGGGACTGAATTCCTCCATGGACAGCTCAGCTATCCACTTAATCTCATCCCAGTCAAGGAAGGATTGCTTCCCCATTTCACAGATAGAGAAAACAAGGCACAGAAATTTGCCCCAAGGCAGAGAGCATGAAAAATAGCTTGCAGAAGTCCTGGCACCCGGGTCTCTGTTGTAACCACTGAGGCACATTTAAGTCTTATGATCAGATTTCTGTGTGAGTGACTTGCTGGAAGAAAGTGACATGTTCAGTTCACAGAAAGGGGCATGTTTTATTATTCAACAGGATACAAATGTCAAGCTAAAGGAAATGACTGTTTGTTTTAGCACAGAATAAGTGTGTCCCTTTCCCTTTTTCACTAGCAGACACCCTGATCACTGAGAGCTGTTTGCACACTCCTCTTAATCCCAACACTGTCATTATTGCACAGATTTGATTGCACATTACACAGCCAAAATTCATTTAGCTTTTCAACATACTGTAGCTCCAGCTCTTAAGCGTTACTTGTAAGCATCGTGTCTCAGCCCTCTAGGAGGCTAATGCATTCTGCCAACTGTTCTTAAGACTCGTGGACAGATTCCTGGCATCACCAGTTGGTTGGAGAATAGTAAACATAATGAGAAAGAGCCCCATGTTCCAGTTCACCACACACTCAAGGGTGACTTTACAGAAGAAAAACCAAGAAGCATGGCATGCGCATGTGTCTGACTTGATGGAACACTTCTCCATAGCATACTGCCCAGCTAAAGACAGCATGGAAGCAGCACTGACTTAACAAAAATCACCTAGGAAATTGACATGGGTGAAAGTAGGTTCTCTTCTAGCAAGCAGAGAATTAGCCTGAGTGTCAAAAGATCTGGGCTCTAGACCTGGTTCTGACTATGACTTCTTGTGTGAATTTGAGGAAGTTGCTCCAATGCTTGAGTTTCCTCATCTTTAAAATGGGCATGATGACACTGATCTCCCTTCCAGGGTCTTTGGCACTGGTAGCAACCCAACCCAGTATCCCTTTTTCCCATACATGTGCTTCTTAAGAGATCTAGCCTTAAAAAGAGTAACTTTATAATAAAATATTAGCTATAACCAGTTCTGCCAGCTGTCACAATACTTTCTGTTCAGAATCTTATGATCCATTTCCAGAGGGATAGCTGTGTTAGTCTATTACAGCCAAGCCCTAAGATATAACCGCATCTGCTCTGATCCCTCACACAGAGACAGACATCTTGAGGATCTCTATCAAGAATTCTTGAAACTACAGTACCCAGCCGGGGAAGTAAGAAAACAAATTCACAGAGCTAGACAGGTACCCCGAAGTCATCTACTATAGGAGAGGCCCAAGAAAGAAAACAACAGAACACCGCTAGTCACCACATACAATCCTCAAGTCAGACCTCTGCAACAGATCATTAAGGACCTACAGCCTAATCCAGAAGATGATCCCTCACTCTCTCAAGCCTTGGGAGACAGACCTCTCCTTGCCTACGGGCAACCACCCAATCTTAAACAGATATTCACCAGCAACTACAGATCTAACAACAAAAACATTAAAGCAGGCACACACCCCTGCAACAAACCATGCTGCCAAGTCTGCCCACATATCTGCACAATAGATACCATCATAGGTCCTAATCGAGCCTGCTACTCCATCAAAGGCTCATCTACTAATGTGATCTATGCCATCATGTGCCAGAAATACCCCAACACCTTATACAGTGGACAAACAGGACGATCCATGCGCAAAAGAATAAATGAACATAGAGCTGATATCAGAAATCACAAAACAAAACAAAAAAAAACAGTTGCTGAGCACTTCCATTTTTCTAATCACTCGATAAATGATTTGTTAACAACTGTCATCAGAGATGTGGCTGGGACATCAAGACTTCAAAGAGAAACAGCTGAACTTGAATTAATATGCAAATTAAATTCTGTGAACACAGGATTGAATCAAGACTATGGGTTCTTTTTGCCTTACAAAAGGTAATTTGACTTCAGGCTTCCCAGGGTTTGAACCTAACAACTGCTCTGATTTGCTGTTACTGTATGACCTGATCCTATGTTTTACATTCCCTTGCATTTATTTTCATTCCATTCTGTAAGTTCACCCATCTTCGAAGCACCTGAGGAAGTGGGATTTTCTCCCACAAAAGCTCATGCGAAAAATAAATCTGTTAGTCTTTAAGTGCTACACGACTGCTTGTTTTTTCTTATGATCCACCCATTACTATGATATTTGAGCCTCTCCCCCCAAAAAAACCCAAAACAAACCACTCCCTCTAGAATGTCTGTTGTTTTGTGAATTTAAATTCTTCATATCACGAAGTCATCAATGAGATTCTTCAATCCAGTCTGTCACAGATTTCTAGCAGTTACCCTAGTGTCATGTCTCTTATTGTCCACATTGCTGGATCTATTCCCTATTCAGTTTCTGGCCAGCTCACTCATCCAAAATATGTCACACCACCCATCTGCTTTACCTATCCCATGCTTTGCTAGAATCTTGTGTCTATGTCTCTAGGCAAACCCGTTTGAGTGGTCAGCATTGCTGGTAAATTTCCTCCTGTGTGAAGAACTCTCCTGATCTGAATAAGGATATGTTTTTATTTACACAAGCATAAATCTGCACACACTTCTGCCACTTGGATGCAAAATTTTATGAGAACACTGGCTTTGAATCTTAGAGTCAAACCTGAAAGTCCCTCTAAATCTGATACAGGTACACTCTGTCAGTTAAACGGAAATTATTTCTGGAATAAGCAGAAAATTTTCATCCAAGGAAATACTTTTTCACATGAGGTGCGATTAAACTGTGGAACTCTCTGCTATAGGATGTCATTAATGTCAACGGAGGTGGCAGACATAATGGCCACCCCACCCCCCAACCCAGCCCTCTAGACTATGGAGCTCACAGGGAGGAATGTTAAGTATCAATCTCCCTGATGGGTCTCATCTCCTGACAATGCAGCTCAAGGGGAAGAATGTAAAGTATCGATCTCCCCTGATAGGCTTCAATTTCCTGGGTGAGTTTCCACCTCTCAAGCCTTGTGTCATCAAGGGGAGGGTGAGTTTCTACCCCCCTGATGAGTTTCTCGGCACCCCCATCACCACGAAGGAGGGATCATTGTCCAGTCCCAGTTACATCATTGGTCCTGACCTGCATCTCATTTCCAATTGGCTATTTTATACTCTGGCCGTGCAGTACACTATTTAAGCCCCTGCTTTGATTAGCTCGAGTGTTCTCCCACCCTCGAATGCTGAAGGGCATGTCACGAACCGGACGAACTGATTCCCCAACCGAGACAGGGAGCTCCCGCCTGAGAAACTTTTGGGTGTACTCGAATTGCCGGCCGAACAATTAAGTACTAGGATGCTGCAGCTGGTCTGCCTCCTCGCTTTGGGTTCCAGTATGGTGCTAGGACAGGTATTATAAACTGATACAGTTATTCTACTTCTCTCAATTTTGTTTCTTTCCCTTCTTCTTTCCTTTCATGATACCATTTATGCATTGTTTATAAGTGTAGTTTTTTGTTTGTTCCTTGTATAGTCCTTTTACTACATAGCTGTTTATTATCCAACCTGTATCTTGCATAGTCTCTCTCACTGTGTAGCTGTTTACCCCACCCCCCCACATAGGCATTTTTGTTGCCATTTTGTTGTATGCCTTTATGAGACCGCTATAAAATTTTTCTACTTGAAATTGGTGTCTGTTTCCTTGGTGGGTGTCGCCGGTCCATCGCAGTTACATCTCGAACCTGGGGTTCAACAATTAAAACTAAGAACATAGCAAGATTCAAAGAGGATTGGTCCCTATATGGGTAACAGGACTGTCCAAAGTTATCATAATTAATGATGATGAAAATGTTGGAGGGATATTAAATTTCCTGCATAAAAGTTTAAAGCTGATCTCTAACTATTAGCAATCAGGATGAGACAATGGAAAGAGGTGCATTATCTTACATGTGGTGCTTGCACTATCCTTCCAAACATCTGGTATTGGGCACTGTCAGAGAGAGGATACTGGCTAAGATAGACCTTAGTCTGACACCATTTAACTACTGGTATGTGCTCATAAATGCCACCTTCCTTACCAATTTCTTATAACAATGGTTCCTTAAAATATATAGATTTTTTCTTTATAGTTAAGATAGTAGCGTGACTGGTCCCATGTGATGACAGCTAGATTGAGCTCTATTAATTCATAATGTGCATAGATCTTATGTTATTTCCCTAACTGTCTGAGGGTGACAACCAAACCTTGTGACTTGGACATCCACTCATTTAAAAGGAATTAAAAACTTTTCTTTTGTTTAAAGTTTCTTTAACTTTCTCCAGCTTGCCACAGGCCAGAGTAATTTAGCTATGAGCCAATTATCAAAGAAGACAATAATATTATAATGGGAATTGTTTAATATACATCATTAATAGCAAAGTGCCCGCTTTCATTGAGGGGGAAAGAAAAAGTTACGTTGCTCTGAGCAGTTTTGAAATGAATATCTGACTCCAAACTTCCCTGGTGCATTTAATTGCATGCTAATTTACATTTTAATTACTTCCTAAGAAATCAAAGCATTTGTTGACAGTAGAACATAATGTCAACTTCATGGTGCACTGTTGGTGGATGCTTAATGAACTTAATTAGATAATTAGTTATGTTAATTATCCTTCTATTACAAAGATAAAGATGTTACACAAATTATGCACTTTGCAAAGAAATTTCATAATTATATGTTTGCTTGAAATAACTGGTAAAAGGGCAAAGAGCATGAATAGTCCAAATATTTGCTTTTAAGAGATTTGGTTTGTTTTCTCCATCTCCTTTAGTTCACTTGCCTTGTTGGCTGCTATAATCAACAGGTTCCTTCTGCATCTGAGATTTTCTGTATAAATCAACAGCAGGTTCTTCATTTCACTTCAGATCCTCTTTTCCCACAAATTAATTAGATTTATCTCATTTGCATTCAGAGCTGACTTTTCAGAATAAGTAGTTTTTCTTTCTGCTGTGGCATTTCCAAGACTTTTCGAGAACTGGAGTGTAAACACCAACTGAGGTTTCAAATGCAGGGAGAAGGAAAGATATTTCAGGACAGTTGAGTTCAATGCCAGATTCTGCCGCCATAGAAACTTGCGGAAACTGCAGGATCTGTCTCAGGTCCCCAGCTATACAGTGGGATGAACACTCCTCTATCTGCTGGGGTGTTGTGATGCTGTGGTGACAGGGGCATACAGGTATTTAGTCAGAGGGATTCTAAAGAATATAGGTACTCTATTTATAGCAGTGCAATCTCACTGAAGTCAAGGGACCCACCCTGTTCCACTCTCGGTGCCAACCTGCTCCTGCATGCGGATTCAATGCAAGTGCTGATGATATTTTGTGAACGATACGCTCTAAAAGTGAGATTGGTAGCTACTGTGTCACATGACCATGAAAGACATCTCAGCCAGCTGAACACACTCTGGCTGTGTGAAAGGACATCAAGACTACGGAACTCATCTTCGCTAAGACACAATACTGTGTCTGGCCAGTAATATAAGAGTCCAAGATGAGCTAAGACTTTTTGCACTCTCTGATCACCTAGAGCTCCCACAATGGCCTAGGAACAATCTGGCCTGACCTATAGATGCAGTTTGTGGGTGCTATGTTCGTTTGCCAGTGCATTTTACACCTTCCCATGTAAAAGGCTGAAAAATGATCAAAAAGTTATTCCATTTCTGCTCTCACAGGATAAGCAGACAGGGCTCATCTTAAGCTCTTCATTCTGCAGTTCTGACTTAAAAAGACTGATTCCCCCCCCACCCCCCAGCCCATCAAGGCATCTCTGCCTTGGAGAAAAAGGAACATACACACACTGAAGTAGCAAGAGAAAATAAGTAGCCTGTTCCAATTGTCTTTGCCTGCCCACACAGTTCATTAAAGAAGCCAAACAAAATAAATCAGCCAACATTAACCCTAAAATCAAATATAAATACAACCCTTAGTGCTCCTTCCCCCAGCAGCAAAATCCTACACTAACAGATGTGCTGAGGGTCAACAGATGGGCTGCTACTGCGGAATCCAAGCATGAGAGCCCTTGGGGCAGATAAGCTCCCATCCAGCACCACCCTCAGACAGCTCTGAAAGCAGGAAGGGAGCTAGACATGAGAAAATCCTTCCACCTCTGCCAGCTGACAGATCTCAAAGAGTCGCATGGCTTGGCACAGCACTGCTCTAGCTCCAACATGGCTATTCAGGCTTCCGAGTAGGAAAAATGGAGGAATTTCCAGACTGTGCTCCTTCTCTCCCTCCTCCCACAAATGTTTTGTAAACTCTTCTTTAACCCTGTACACATTCAGAGACAAATGTCCTGGGTGGTAGTGGACAGAGCAGGGGCATGGATGAGAGAGCCCAACCCATGAATTGTTGCTTAGCTTCTCTGTCTGTTAGAGAACCCGCTGAGGAATAGCAGGGCAGCAGAAGCGAGGGTTGGCCTCATTAATGTTTCTAAAGTACTTTGAGATCCTGGTGTGAAAAGTGAAGCAGGAACGGGCAGCTGGATGCTCACCGGGTGTAAATCAGTACAGAGTCACTGAGGAAATGGTCCCCAAAGAATTAGGATCATTTTGTGAATAACAATTCGGAAAAAATAATTATTAGAAATGTATTTTATTCACATCAAACACTTAACTTCTCCAGCCTCTATTGGCAGCATTCCAATTAGCAGAGGAATGGATTTTATAACCCAAGCAGGGCTCTTCCTTCTCTGATTTCTGTGAGGTAAATCTTGAGGTCCTTACTGAGTCATGAAAATTTCCCCTCCACTCTCAAAGGAGTTTTGCTCTATTATGGCTCACAGGACTCAGCCCTGATACAGCAATTTTGTATTTGGCCCTAAGATTTGGGGTTTAAAGTGTTTTTCTCTCCTATTTAGTCAATGTTCCTATTTTTTATTTATTTATACATTTCTGCATCTTAGAGTTTCATAACCCCACCCTGGTACTTGAGTGGCTTCCACATAAAACCAGTTAAGACTCCATGGATTCCCTGGCACTTCTCCCTTTTCAGGGTCAAAACCACTTGGGATGAAGTTAGTTTTTCTATGACACAACAATGATTGAGGGCCATTCTCATTACAACAAACCTTGGAACAATCCCTAACACAGAGCAATTGAAGAAAGATGACAAGAGAAAGTTTTTCAGACTTTTCCAATCAATATTTTCAAACTCAGGTGTCTAAATTTTAGGTAGTCACCTTGCATAAAAGCAGCCTGTTTTTCACAGCCGCTAAACACCCCACTTCCCCTAAAATTAACAAGTGCTTTGATTTTGTGCTTTAATTTTCCCTTCAAAAATACCCTGCAAGGGAACCTGCCATCCTGAGCGACCGGCTCTTGGGACTAAGAGAAGAATCTGAACTTTTGAAACAACGCGAAAAACCTTAACAGGATCCACAATATAACACTTGAATACAAATGCGAGGACACAAATGAGAATCTCTACGTGCCGTCCACCTTTTTTCTTCTCTGCTGACTTTATTTGGCAGTAAGTAGAGAAGAGTGGGGGTCAAAATTTGGTATGGAATTAAATTCTATGTAACCATAGGTGCTGCTGGTATGCAGCCCATGACATTTAGCTAAACCAGTTCTGGGAAGTGTGGCAATAAGACAACCATCCTGGCCAAAGGTCAACTCCTGCTCAGCTTACTTCCATTAACACTGACACCAAAGCTGGTAGAGATGGATATGAACACATGACAATTATATCTGTAAATAAACCACGGGCTCCATCCATTAAAATCCAGGGCAACTTTTCTAGATGGTGGGAAATTTCCAAAAGCACTTAGGGGAATTGGGAGCACAATGACTTCAATGTGATCTCTGCTCCTAACTCACTTATCTGCTTTTGAAGATCCCCACTCCCCCATACCATATTAATAGACCATGTAAAGTGGGACTGCCACAGGCTGTGGAGAAGCTTGGAGACCCATTTTCTCACCTCCAGAGTAGGTCTGACTGAAAAGTTCTGTTAACTCTTGCAAAGAAAAGTCGGAGGAAGGGAGAACATTTGGAACCGCCATTTTGCATCTCCCTGCGAGGAACAATTTGTCAGAGCTGCTGAGCTGTCAGCCACTGACATGATAAGGAATAACACCAAATGAGTAATGTTTCCTCCAACCCAGCTCCTTTAATTACAAGCCTCTCCTTTGCAGGAGAGAGACAGAAGATGCAGAAACACCAATTTCATGCACTTGTGCCTGAATAATGTCTCCGTGCTGCCTTTTCCAGATGGCAACCTTTTCACTGGAGAAACTAATGATGTGGGCATATTTAGGGAAAAACCAATAACGGAGTCTTTAACCTTCAACAGCAAAAAGCATGTTGTACAAAATGTTCCTTGGGATACATTAACAAATATCAATTACATTGCTCACTGAGGTGTAATCAGCTGTAATAATCAAAATTAATTTTAAAAAATAATTAAACGGACCCCAGGGCAAATAGTTGGTGCTCTGGTAGTGTTGACATCACAGGCTGCAGATGTACCTGAGGAGAAGTTGCTCCGCTCCGCAACAAACAAAGAAATCTAAAACCACGAGGGAGGCGCTGTTCAGGGAAACCTGAAGCAGACTCCCTGTTCACCTGTGCTCGGAGAGCTGCCATCTTGACTGACAGAATGGGGATGGAACTAGCACCCTCCACAGATAAACACGTAAAGTAGTGCAACTTAACTTTAAGAGCCCTAGATACAGCTGTTACATTTACAGACCTGTCCCCTCTGAGGATCAACAAGGGGGACTAGAGACTTGTAACATACTCACCAGTAGATTAAATCCAGGATCCTCAGGGCTGAGAGGCAGGGCTCAGAACCCCGTGCAAATGGCCCATGCCCCCACCCAGCACCACCCTCTGCCGCTCTAGGCCAGGGGCTATTTACAAAGCATCTGCTAATGTGTGCTCTTCACTGGCACACGACTCCTGGGTTTTTTTTCTATGCACTAAAGTTTGCTAGGTATGTAGAGGAAGCCATCACACCTACTGCTTCCCAGCCTGAGAGGACAGGAGTACTCTGTTAGCATGGCCCAATCCAAACTAATCCAGACTCATTCCTCTTGAGGTCTCTTTTTCCTTCTCTGGGAGAGTGACACGTACCTTGCCTCTGGTCCCTGCCCTGATATATACACAGTCCTCCTCCCAACCTGCACAGTTCCCCAGGAAAGGCCTCCAGAGCAGGGAGGGGAGTGGCAAGGATGGTGCCATGGAGAATATGTCAGGACCCCTCACACAAAATCACATGGCAATCAAAGGTAAAAGGAAGAAGAAAGCTGGGAACGTCTCCTCCCTCTCCTCAGTGGGGCCTTGGCAGAGCTATGCACACACTAGCATAGCTAAACATGGAAATTTATTTTCTCCTGTGTTATTTTAAATACAATGGTTAAACTTCACACAGACAGATTGCGTCCATGCAGGGAGAAAGCCGAGCAGTTACCACAGGATCTCAGGGACCTATGTGGCCCCCATTAGTGCTGTATCTCAGTGTCTCAAAATTTGTGGTGCATTTATCCTCACAACAGCCCTATGCTATTACATCTGTGGTACAGGTAGGGAAACTGAGGCACCAAATGCATTCTACAAAGTCACACAGCAGCAGGAAACAACCTCAATCTCCAGAGTTCTCGGCTAATACTTTATCCAGTGGACCACACTTCCTTTCCTAAAGCACTAAAAGCCTGGGAACGCTGGCATTAGATTCCTACCGGCTATGTCTACACAGCCATTAAAGGGCAAGGCTTTCTGGTTCAACATGAATCCTAACATATTACTGTTCTCTTATGTATGTTCTAAACAAGTACAGCAAGTGTGGCAGGGCTCTGCTGTTCTGAACACACCAGTGCTCTCATTTGAGATGTTACTTGAAGACCTAACTAGAAGGACATTGCACTGTTTGTACCTTCTGCATTCAGGCCGCCCTGCGGCAAGACCTGTAAGCACACACCTAACTGTAAACCCACTGGGATGCATAACAAGCTTTAAGTTAGGTGTGTGATTAAACCTCACACTAAATCAGAGCCAGAATTGCTTAAAAGCCTTTCAGTAAAGAGATGTTATGAAGGAACAGGTTTGGAAGCCAATGCACTGAGATGAAGGGAGAACCTAGAGGTCAAGCACGAGACCTGGCTTTAAAACTGGGTGAAGATCTCTGGCCAGTTGGATGGAGAAGGTCAGATGAGACCCTCAGAGTGATCATTTCTAGCCTGAACGTCTATGAAAGGAAGTTTTCAGGTGATACAGACTCCTCAAATTATTACTACACTTAGGCCTATCATTCTAGAATTACAAACCTGATTCACAGGAGAACATTCCAGGTAACCTCAGCTGATGCCTCCTGAATCAAGCCATTCTGGGACTTTTCCCAAGGCTTCTGAGTGGTTGACTTGGGCTGATAATAGAGAATAAAAGTTACCTCAGATTTGCAGGCAGTTTCCTTTACATTCCTGCCAGGAATCAACCTCTTTGCTGAAGACAAGCTTCCGCTCCAGGAACTGGTCTTGCTCTGGGACTGAGCTGCCATTGCTTTACCTTGGAGCATCTTCTTCTCAGTTGCTGTGGATGAGAAAGAAAATGCTTAGGAAGGAGCGGTGGCTCCGGGTCCTGAGCGTGAGTTGCAAGCTATCTGAACAGGAGACAGCCCAGTAAGATGGCAGGAACTCCACACACTTTGTCCCTGTGCGTGTGTGTGTGAGGGAGACAGAACAGCCGTGTGTACAGCTCAGGCCCTGTCATCGATGAACCTTTCACTACCTCACACCACAAACTACAATTCTGTGGCCAAACACAATTGCAGCCAGCTTCTATTATAAAGTCCTGTTTTAGGATCTTCACAAGCTTGGCCAGAGTAAGTCCCACCTCATCTGCATATTTCTTTCTCTCTAACAAAATGAACTGGATTCAGCATGCCCAGGAGCAAAATGGCCTCAAGAGGGAAATTAACCTAACGTCTTTGGCTATGTCTACACTACAAAAGTTAGTTTGAATTAACAAAAGTTGAACTAATAAGTTCGACCTTAATTCAAACTAAACGTGACCTCAGTAAGTCAAATTAACAAAGTGCACTAATTCAACCTGAACATTAAGTTGAATTAGTGCACTTTGTTAATTCGAACTAACTGCCCTAATTTAAATTTATTTAATTCAAATTAAGGCTTAATCCTGGGCTACATGTCCCTTAGTTTGAACTAAGAATTGAACTAAGTGTTTAGTTCAAACTAAATACAGGTGTTACTAATTTGAACTAAGCTTTCATTAGTTCAAATTAAGGAATTCCTTAATTCGAACTAGTGAAAATCTATGGTGCATGGGGACTAAGTTAATTCGAATTAGGGCTCCTTAATTCGAACTAATTTGCCAGTGTAGATGGACCCTCAGTGAGTCATCTTCTGGGAAAATGGACAGCATCATCTGGAAAACCATTAGAAGGGCTTCTCAGAGCTCTTGCAGCAAATGTCAGGAATCACTGCGTCACTCATTGGCAGAGAAGCTCACTCTGCTTCTCTCCAAACGTCTGAAGGTAAGATTTTTATGGGTATCTTACTCCTGGTTTGCTCGACCCTTATTCAGAATGGGAAGCAATGGTGGCTCTTTGTTATCTTTGTGCCTTTGGAATTGTGGGTTGTTGTTGGAGACCAAAATGGCTGTGGCGTAACTCAGAGCAGCCCTGGGGATGCTCTAACTGATGGAAGCTTCCCAAGAGCTGTCCTACAATATAGACCAGTCCATAATCGCTGCAGTGGTATATGTTGCTGTGGCTCCCCTCTCACACTGGCAAATCCACATGTGAGAGCCTGAACTGTGTGGCTGCCCCAGGGAACCCTCCTCTAGCTCCTTGTGGCACAAAGTTAGTCCCTGTACATCACTGTACATTCATAACGGAGTTAGGGTGTGGGACAGAATCCCTCCCTCAGCCTCTGGACTTGGACTGAGACAAAACAAAGTGAAGACACAAAGTATCTGGCCTGTGATGTGTAATAGGAGACTACAACAAACATCAACACCCTTCCATTAAGCAGGATGCTTCTTGCAATGCCTTTGCTCTCTGTGGGATGTGCTCCATTAAAGAACAGAGACCTATGAAGTGCTGCCAAGCCTTTGCCATTGTTTCTTCCCACAGAGGAGTGATCTCAGAGATCTTCACTTCCCCCTCTCCATTTCCTGGCTTCACAGAGAGGTCCATCTTGTAGGTGTCCTCGAGGGTCTGCTGCCTCTGCGAAATAAGCTGCTTCCAGGTGACTTCTACTGTTTTCAGAATCTCTTGCTGAACTAGAAAGCAAAGAGTTGTAAATGAGGAACGGCCTTCTGCCTGAGAGGGTGAAGTCAGCAGAGTAGGAGCCAAAAGCTTCAGTTACACTGGTGCCAATCTGGAGGAGCCACTGGAGTCACTCTAGGATTATCACTGTGTTATTCACTATTGACTTCCTTGTGGGAAAAAAACCAGAACATTTCTTCCTCTATATCAGGGGTCTCAAACTCAAATCACCACGAGGACTGCATGAGAACTAGTACATTAGCTTGAGGGCCAAACCACTGCAATCTCTTCATACAACAATATTACAAACACTGGAAACAATAGTGTTGTTGCAGGCCGCAGGAAATAGCTTTAGGGGCCACATGCGGCCCATGGACTGTGTGTTTGAGACCCCTGTTCTATATCCAATCCCAGAATAATAAAACAGGAGTGATGGCCAACCTCACCATGCATTGCTCTGGAAAATATTTTCCTCTGAAGATTTTCCCAATCAGCTGTCTGTGGACTTTTAAGATCTTACACAGAGAGTTTAAAGAGCATACAGGACATTTTTAAAATTTTTGAGACACGCTGGGAGGATGGGAGCCACACACCAGGGACTGTAAAACTGTTTTACCATTGTGACTGGATGTTCAACGTGAAAATACAGAGCTATTTTGCTGACTCATCCTGGAAACAAGACCCAGGGCCGTCTCTAGAGAGAGCCTCAATTTTTTAAACTTCTGCTGTGATCCAGTTGGTCTTGTCCCCACCACTGCTCGCCCCATGCTGGGACCGGACGAGCCAGCCAAAAGAGCAGCCCGGTTCAGCACTGCAACCCCCCAAGCTACACCACACCATGCCATGTGCACTGCTCTCAGCTCTGTCCTGGAGCAGTGGGGTGCGGGTGAGAGGCAGTGCAGCCGGGGGTTGGCAGTGATACCAGCTCTGCACTGCCTCCCACTTCCTCCCCACTGCTCCGGCACAGAGCCGAGAGCAGTGCCCATGGAGTGGATGGGGCAGTGACCACACCAGCAGTGCTGAACCAGGCCGCCGCTTTTGGCTGGCTCGATCGGTCCCCAACATGGGGCAAGCAGTGGTGGGGACCCTGTAGGGCCCCCCAAACCGCATGGCTCTGGGCAGCTGTCCTGCTCACTCTACCCTAGGGATGGCCCTGACAAGACCAACTGGATCACAGCAGAAGTTTAAAAAATTGAGGCTCTCTTTAAGTCAAAGGAGAACTCAGATGAAGGTTAAAAAGTTCTTCAGGGGAAAAACTTTGAAATAGCCAGATGAAAAGGGAAGCCCAGCTAGGGTTTATATTTGTGGTTAGCTAAGAACAATAGAAATCCCCAGAAAATGTGTGCGTGTGCAGGAAGAGTGTAGTTTTGAACAGTAGCCTTTGGTGTGAGTGCTATGCAAAGAGAGCAGAGATAGCTTCCACAACGTTAAAGATAACCTGTAGTAAACAAGCTGAAATAGCCCACTGGGAAACTGGCTGAATGATACTCTGCCAGTGTTAGACCCAGGTAGAAATCGGCATGGGTCCTGCTCTCCCATTTGGCCTGACTGCCAGACTGCTGGTGCTACAAATGCTGTCACTTCACATGCACTATGGAACCTGACAGCTGGAGCCTCAGACATGCCAATTTTAATTAAAACCTTCATTTCCCAGTGGGCCAGCCCTAGTGCTGGGAGCTGTGTGACTTGCCACAGGAATTTTTGCACAGAGCAGAACAGGAAAGGCAGGTGTCTCAAAACATAGAGCTTTTTAAAGTAAATCGCACTGAAAATCTGCTTCCAATCCCCAATCAGTAGTTGTGGGGAGACTAGAAAATTTATATAAATGATATACAACAAGTCTGGCTTAGAGCACTAGAGCCTCACCCACTCCAGTTAGAATCTAGACATCACAGATGGGCCTTATTTTGGTAAAAGGTGAGGAGCCCAATATTTACAGCACTGGTCACAGCACAGATCCTAATCTTTTCAGTCTCCACAGAGAGGCAGTGAACTCAGCTCCCAACTCTTTACTAGGTCACACCCCAAAAGGAGGAAGAATTTAAAGCACATGTGCTGAGGCTCTGTGGCTCTGATCTTCCAGAGCACACAAGGGCTGCAGAAGAAATTGCGCACCCTATGGCTGCATTAACACGCTATGGTGGGCCTTTCCAAAGGGCCTGACGGGGTTAGAAGCTCCCCCCACTGACTCCCGTAGGTGCTTCTGCAGACCCTGGAGTCCCTACAGAGCTCTGTCACATAGGCCTGCATCAATGGAGCCTGGCACCTTGCAGGATACCTGTAATTCCACAGCAGTCAGTTGCTGCCAGCTCAAGATGCCACCTAAAACAAAAATATGTCAAACACAAGAATCTTTCGATGGCTCAATCCAAAGGTGCAGGCAAAGCCAGATCAGGGTTTGGGGATAAAACAGAGGAGATCCTCCTTGCCACATCACAGCTTCACTCAAAACTGCCCCTGGAGGAAGATGCCAATCCTTTTTAACCTCATCTTCTTGGTCCTGATTGGCTCCTCTCCCCTCATAACCCTTCTAGCCACTGGAGAACTAATTCCTATTGGTTCTACTAGCCATTGATCCGCAGTGGCCTCTCTTGGTGGCTTGTGGAGGTCTAAACTCATTGCTCTTCTCCTCCACTTCTCTTCAAAGGACACCTGCTTTGCATCACACAAATCAATGTGGCAGAGCCTCCAGCAGGGGGCAGCCACTGCTTATACAACCTGTCACAGCATCTGATGGGGAGAATGACACCTGTCCCCCATCCCACCCAACACCCAGCCCGTGTGCTCCCCCTATGAAATGATGCCACATCCCCTTCCCCAGTTCTCTTCTCAGGGGATTTAGGTGCAAATCATTTCTACAGTGAACGATTATTTTCCAGGACAGAGGAGAGACAATCCCTAGCCCTGAAGAAGGAAACCAGCCTCACCTCACCTAGAGCTTTAGTCATAGCAATGCTCAGTTGGCATACAACTCTTCCTTTTTCAAGCAATGCACACAGTAATTACTCAATCTTCACAGGGCCCTGTGTACTGCAGAAGGCTTACTGTCCCCATTTCAAAGATGGGGGAACTGACGCACAATGTAACTGCCCAGCACCACAGCAGATATCAAGATCAGAAGGGGAACTAAGACTGTGGGCATCCTAGCTCCTTCTTCCATCCTTTCACCACCTGACCACAGCTGCCTCTGTCCCTTGAGGCAGCTATTACACTGCAAAATATTCTCTTTTCTCCATTATTGGACACAACATTGCTGCAGCTGGCTGGTCCTAGGCTGTTAGAGAGATGCCTCATCTTTCTTATTTCCAAGCACTTGTGTAAGCTGTGCATAAGGTCTCTTTAGACCCACTCCTTGTCACACTCCCCTAAGAAGAGAGAATTCTATAAGTCATACATTACCATCACCTGAAGTGGTCAGATCCTCCCCTCTCTCTTTCTCCTCTTCACTTGGGGTCAAGAAAATTTGGTGATAGGAAGCCAGTCGTGGTTTTGCATCCATTCCAAAGCCCTCCAGACAGCTGTAACAAACAGAACAAGACTGATAATACTGTTACTACCAAAAGTCCTGAGATGGTAATGAACAAGCCTTGGAGTTCAAACCTTTTTGGAGTGAATTTACCACTGTGTGGCATGGAGAGTGGCAGAAAATTCAGAGGTAAGCTTGCAGTGCAAAGAAATCCAACCATGGTAAGGTAAAACATGGACTGATAATTTACATGAACAACCTTAACTCTGCCCTTTAGTGATGCCATAAAGGCTATGTTCACACCCACATGCTAAAATTGATTCAGTTTGAATCGATTTAAGCTAAATCAAGATAAAAATCATTAAATTGATTCAGGTTGAATAGATTTAATAAGGCCAGACCAAAAAAAAAAAAAACCCACAAATCGACCTAGCATGTCCATACATAGGACTTGCTAGTTTGATTTGGGAGAGAGGCAACACGGCGGGTGTGGCAACATGGCCCCCTGGTAGGGCCATGTTGCCACCCAATCCCCTGCCACTGGCTCTCCAGAGCCAGTGAGAGGGGAAAAAAAAAGCCCCCAGGGCAGAGATGCCAGGGCACCCTGCTTCCTCCTCCCCTTCCCAGGGGGCAGTGGCAGAGATGTTGGAGGCACCCTGCTTCCCCTGCCACTTCCTGGGTGGAGGGGTCGGAGATCGCGGGGTGCCCTGCTTCCCCTGCCACTTCCCAGGTGGTGGGGCAGAGAACCCAGCACACCCAACTGGGCGCACTGAGATCCCTGCCCCCGCCATCTGGGAAATGGAGGGGGAAGCAGGGCACCCTGGCACCTCTGCCCTGCTGCCCAGAAAGCTGTGAGGAAAGCAGGGCACCCCGATCTCTGCGTCCACTGCCCTGGAAGTGGCAGGGCAAGCAGAGCGCCCCTAGCACCTCAACCCCACCACCCTGGAAATGGCAGGGGAAGCAGGGTGCTCCCGATCTCTGCCCCTGACACCTGGGAAGGGGAGGGGGATTGGGGCACCCTGCAATCTGCGATCCTGCCACCCTGCAATCCCCCCCTGCATCCCCCTCCCTGGCCAGGGTGCTGATGCACTCCTTGGCCAGCGTGCTGATGGGGGGTGAAGGGGACTTTCCTTCGCGGGTGCCATGCACCCTGGGAGGAAGGTCAAACTTTTGAATCGAAACAGTGCTGTTTTGAAATCATGTGTCTGAACAGCATTATTTCGAAACAATCCTTTCAATTTAACAGCTATTTCGCTATAAAGTAGGTTCTTCTTCAAGCGCTGCTCAGATGCATTCACTAATAGGTGTCTCCGTGCCGGAGCGCCAGATTCATTGGAAAAAAATTGTCCTAGCCTGTCAGAAGAGGGGAGGTGGCCACCGCCCCCCCACCACCTGTGGCTATATATACGGCCGCCTCCCCGTCCCCTCCTCAGTTTCATTTCTTCCGCCTTGTGCGTCGGAACTGGAACATCCGCTCCTTGCAAATCACAAGCAGCCTGTCCCTTTGTCTTCAACTCACTGTCCAGCTGGGTACATCTCTTCGTGGATTTAACTCCACCACGCGAGTCCCCAACACCGGACCGGAACATCGCGTCAACGATGCCGGGGTTTAAACCCTGCACCGAGTGCGGCAAAGCCTTCCCCCGGGACGACCCCCATGAGAAGTGCCTTAGGTGCATGGGCAAGGACTATATGGTCTTGGCTTGTTCCATTTGTCTCTCCTTCAAACCCAGAATGATCAAGGAGAGGGAACAGCGATGCCATGCCCTAGCCACGGAGGAGGCTTGGCACCCTTCACCCGAGGCTTCGGGTTCATGCCTGGCACCGAGACCCAGCTCAGCGCCGGAGCCTACGTGGCACCGTGCCACCACTGCATCACCTCAGTGCCGCCCCGGCACCAGCTGACTCCACCCTCGGCACCTCAGAGCCCGGTGCCACAGGAGCAGGAGCCTTCCTGCCCAGGCAGTCCTTCCTCCCCCAGCGAGGACTTGTCCGCGACTCAAGTAGAGTCGCTTCTCATCCCATCCACCCCAGAAGTGGTGGAGGCAGCACGAGCCCTGCTGCTTCTCCTGACACCCTCTGCCCCACTTCCAACCAGAAGGGGCAAACCGGCCTTCATCTCAAAGGCCTGGGTTCACCCGGGATGCTTGCCCTCACCTTCCAGCCCCCCCCTTCCACTCCAGCGGGGGCCGACATCATTCCACTGCCAGCACCAGGCCGGGAATCTCGATCCCCCTCCCCCATCTCCAGCCCGGAAGAGGGACCTTCTAGGGGCTCCAAACAGCCTCGGCCCCGCACATCGGCCCCATCACCTTTCCGGTTTCGGCCGCAAGAATGGTCCCCCCAGGGAACTCCCTCTCCTGCACGGTGGGCTCCCGGTGCCGCGCTGTCCCCAGCACCGGAGTCTTTTACAGGGAACCTTTTGGCACATTTTGACTTATTGCGCCGGGCTACAGCCCACTTACATATGGAGGTGGAGCCCTTGAGTCTTCCCCCCGATACCCTCTTCGGGCGGGCCTTCACCTCGATGGCGCCCTTAGCAGTCCCGCCCCACCCGAGCATATGGGACCTTGCATGCTCCCGGTGGCAGAGCCCAAGTTCTGTTTCCCCAGTTTCAGATACGGCGAGCATGAAGTATTGGGGATCCGAGTCGGGCTATTCCTCCCTCGCTGGCCACCCAGTTTCCCCCAGGGACATGGTCCAGATTGCAATGGGGGCCGGGGAACCCCCCAGAGACCCCCTCCCCCCTTCCAGGGAAACCAAGGATCTGGATCTGCTAGGCCGTAAGGTTTATTTTTCATCAGCCTTCCAATTACGAGTGGCAAACAACCAGGCTATAACCAGCAGATACTTGCTGGATGTCTGTGAGTTGCTCAAAAAATTTAGAAGTCTGCTTCCACCTGAGGCCAGGGAAGAGCATGATACCTTCCTGGAGGAAGGCAACATAATCTTGCAAGACCACCTCCTTTCCGCATGCGACACGGTGGACACTGCTGCTTGCACCATGGCCTTGGTGGTTATCCTCCGCAGGGTGGCATGGCTTAGGGAGGCTAGAGCCTGCCCTTTGAGGGGGATATCTTGTTTCTCCCTGAAACCCTCTCTGTGGTGGGCACAGCCCAGGATCCTCCTCCCTCCCAGACCCCCCCCCCCGATTTAGCTCCCCACTTCCCCTGGCAGGACAGTCTCTTTCCTTTCCGCTTTATCCGTGGCGGGAAGTGGGCTTTTGCCTCCCCTTTTCACAAGGAGGGGTCCCTCTGCTCACTGCCACCCCTCTTTTGACCTTCGGGTCCAGGGGGCCCTAGGGCGTCACTGCTGCAGACGGCCACACCCCCCATCTCTAGGGAAGGGAGGTCCAGTGGGAATCACCCCCATTCCCTCTTTGTTTCCTCCCCTTCTCCAATTGCAGGAGCAGGACTTCGATCAGGATGCCAGGGGCCGACAATACAATGACGCCCTACCCCAATACCGTAGTTACCCCCCCCAGCAGCGACTTCCCCAAAGATGGAAACCGCCCCTCTTCTCCTCCTAGCAGCCCTTCCTTCCCGGATATTCTCTACCGCATTCCCCACCCTAACACCTCGCCGAGGAATGGAGGCGCATCTCGTTGTAGCCTCAGCTGCTGCAGGGGCTCCGAGACGCGCACATCCAAAGCCTACCTGCAACAGGACTGTGCCTGTGGCCATGATGCGTGTCCCAGGTAGACCCCCTCGTGTTCGGGTCAGGGGAAGGGGGGGGGGATACCCCTGGTCGCACCATCGTTTCCACGCTATGACCCCAACCCCCATTCAACAGGAATATCTCCTGCTCACTGAAGGGGACACATCTGTGTAGCAATACAGCTACCTGGATAGCTAAGTTAATTGAGAAGGTATCTTTTAGAATGGATCTTTACCTCTGCACGGGCCCAAGGTACGGCCCACTCCTCCTTTTCCCTCCCTTGCAGGACTACGGTTCCACCTCTCCACCTTCTGGTGACCTAGTGGGAACCAGGGGTCCACCTTAGGAACCCTAACCTTTGTCTACCTCCCTTCGAGGTAGCCCATTCTTCCCCGGCCTCACCAAAGCACGGCCGGGGGCACCCCTTCAAACCCTAAGAGGGAACGTCTAGTTACAACTCTACATTGGGAAACTGCGAAGGGGCCATCCCTTTGAGTGTTCTCCCACCTATATTTCCCACCTTGGTATCCACTGCCTTCTGGACAGCTGTCTATGTCAGACAGAAGGTCCCCCTACTTCCAGGGCAGTTGGATAATCTTTCTTGCTCTACAGTCCTACTCCCTGGCAGGACACGAGCCCCCCCCCCGTTCTTCCAAAGGACCGTCTCACTACGCCATGCGTAGTCCCTTAGTGCTACCGTGGGTTCTTCCCATGCACGTTGGTGGTGCCTGGTAGTTCTGCGGTTCCCTTTTCCAGTTTCAAGGACCCGCTGACACCCACTGCCCCCCTGATGGTGTGATAGACAGAGAGCCCATTTCTCTACAACATATAACAGCTTGGGGTTGTACTCCCCTTTTATTCACCCCCTGGCTCCCTCCGGGGAGAAAACTTCATTGGGTTCTCTGATCCCGGGGTGTCCTTCAGACGTGACAGCTGCCGCCCTGCAACGGTCTCACTCCCTAGCTTAGGAAGGAACCTCCCTTGGCAGCAGAGTTCTTCAAATATCCATGTATTGAAGAGTTTCTCCTTGGCAGCCCTGGCATGGCAAAGTGGTAGCGTTATCCCTCTGCCAAGCAGTATAGATACTGAGACCGCGGCCTTTCACGGCTCTCCTTCGAATCTTTCGGTCGTTGAGGGGGTGACCAGGCAGTAGTAAGAGTTCTCTCCCGCCCCTCTCACGCTTTAGTGAGACCTTCGAAATGTAAACCCTGCAAGCTTAGGCCCAGCAGGGTTCTCCTCTGCATTCCAGCACCCTGCGGGCCCTAGTAGGACCAACTCATCAGCACTGCTTCAGGCCATCTTGCTGTTACTGACTTCTCCGGAACCCCTCTCCTGCGAGAACCTGGTTGTGGTGCCCGCTCAGCTGAAAACGTGTGCTTCCACGCTACCAGGTTGTTAGCTAGCATACTGTAGGCCTCTGTCCTACTTGGCTCAACTTTGTATGCTGTGGCTTAATGTCTCGTGGTCTTCTCAGTTGCCCTCGAGCCCATCCTACAACCTCGTATCCTCATTTTCCCTCTTTTCACCAGAGGGCTTGCTTGGTCGCAACCTAGATAAGGGGCATAGTCATTCCCTTCTTCCTGTGTACCCAGTAGTCGCCAGTTCAGTCCATGACCACATGGCTCCTGCTAAGCCTTCGGGTGCTCAACGCCTACCCTTTCTTTGTTCTCATGAGAGACACGCCCCATATGGCTAGTCTCACTTGCTAGCTTTTAGTGTTCTCCTTCTAGTCCACGTGACATGGCCTATGCCCAGACATTGTAGTCTGTTGGTTACATTCCACGTTTTTCCTCCTATGCAGAGAACCCATGCAACCCGTTTTGTTAGGTTGCGTCCTTTTCTCCAGCTCTGGTGACCTTGTCCAACCTGCTTATAAATTCTGCCTCAGTGGGTTCGGTCTTGCCCTGTTCTGGGTTGACCGTCAGCTCTTGCTTCTTCTGGGCCCGTTAAGGCCCGCTCGCCTCTTGACTTCGGCGAGCATCTTGCTGTGGGGCCTCTACCTTACAGGGCTTGTTGTTGTGCTGAAGGTGGAAGTACCAACTCCACCCGCCATCCATCAGCATGGTTAGTAGTTACCTATTACTGAATGCATCCGAGCAGCACTTGAAGAACAGTGGGTTATTCACCAGTAACCGTCCTTCTTCGAGATGGGCTGCTCGGATCCATTCAGGTCCCTCCCCTCTGTCCCCGCTTCTGGAGTTGGCGACTCTAAGGAACTGAGGAGGGGGCGGGGAGGTGGCTTTATATATAGCCGCGGGTGGCGCAAGGGGTGGTGGCCGCCTCCCCTCTTCTGACAGGCTAGGACAAGCTTTTTCCGACCAATCAGGCGCTCTGGCACGGACATACCTATTACTGAATGGATCCGAGTAGCCCATCTCAAAGAAGGACGGTTACTGGTGAGTAACCCGCTGTTTTAGCTGTTTCACTCCAGCGTCTCTTGAATTGAAATGACAGAGCTTGTCATTTCGATCCAGGAGAACGTCATGTGGACCAAATCCTTTAAAAATCAAAATAACCAATTTTATTTTGATTTTAAAGGTACCTGTGGACATACCCAGACAGAATAATAATGGGGGGGGGGGATCTAATATCTTTAAAATGAATTTAATTTCACATGGATCCACAAACACTACAATGTCCTAACTATCCTGTTATAGGATGGTATCAATAAAGATCAGAGTTAAAATTGTTAAAATGTCTTAAATGTAAATTTCTTATACCTAAAAGAATCCAAAGATGTGAAGGTAACACTGACCCCAAATCTCCTGGGTTTGGTGTGCTGATTTTCAGATTATCACCATGTCCCTGTAATGTTTTTTTAACTTCACATAACTGTTACATACTCTCAACCTTAACTTCGTCTTGCCAGTTTTCATCTAGGAATTATTCAATTGGAATAAGAACACAATCAGAACTGGAAAAGCCATGCTATCTCATTTCACTGGATTCAATTCACAGAGGGTATGATAAATGGATCCTAAATCTCTCCTGGGAATCTACACCCAGTCTGATGAATAAAGGAATGCCAATTAATTGCATCTTTTGCCAAAAAGAATTTTAAGTTACTTATTAACTAATGTTAGTAAGAATTCCAACATCTGTGAGAAAAGTTAACATACTGGGGAGGCGAGGAAGTAACAGCAAGAGTCCCATGGATTTCAACACTCAGCAGTTCATGCCTTGTTTCCATGAACTCAGACATGCTTCAAAAGATTAATGTACCAGCTTTATGTGCTTTAAATCTAGCAGCACTGGATCTGCTATGCTGTAGCAGAAAGGTCTACCTGAGTCCTCTGTCTGCAAATTTACACAGAAACAGATGTACACAGAGAATGGTCAACCACATGCACCTATCATGCAACTCTCAGTAACAGAACTATGTCATGGAAAGAAATGATTTCCAGACTTCCATCTGGTGATGAGCTAGTAGGTCAATCCCAGCAAAATCAATCCAAGCTCATACAACTGCAGCTTTGCCAAGTTCCAAAGAGGCAGCCATGTTAGTCTAGTCCAGCAAAAAACGCAAGGAGTTCTGTGGCACTTAAAGACTAACAGATTTATTTATCACACAAGCTTTCATGGGAGAAAATCATCGGAAGACGCCACCTAAAATCTGAATATTGCTAGGAACACACAGCAGATGCATAAAAATGCTTGGGAAAATCCAATTCCAAGTAGCAGTCAGAGAATGTCTTTTATAGTGTGCTAAAGTGTAGACCCTGCCTAGCTGCACGAGCTTTCACCAATTCCTCAACTATCTAATCCTGTTTTGTCTACTAAACAATTTGCTTCAATATTATCCTGCATCAAGGAGCGCCTCAGGTTAAGAGTACTCTGTGTGAAAATAGAACTATGCAGCACTAGACTGTCAGACTGGGCCAATCAGTTGGTAGGAATTTGTACATCCTAAATTCCCAATCTAGTGAGGCAACTTCCACAGATTCCCATACCTCAGAGGGTTTAGCATCAGGGACTTAAAAGAGCATGTGAAATTGTTCTTCTGTACACAATGCCACCAAAATAAATAAGAGGAGAGAAAGTGGGTCAGAAGTCACACCTAGTGTACATACCTCCCAGAGCTCAGTTGATACAGGCAATGCATAAGGCAGATGGTAAAACTAATATTTGCATTGTAAGTTGCAAAGATGATGCCCCAATGCTCCTGGAGGGTCTGGAGGGTGCTCAGAAGACCCTGCTGTTCAGGCAGCGACTGCCGTGGCCTGGACAGGCAGTACAGGATGGCTCGGTTTAAACTGCTATACAGGGTGCTGATGATCATTTCCTTTTGGGAGAAGACATTCTCCATGACCTGTTAAAACACAGGAAAGCATGATCTCACATGTGGCTGGTATGAGAGCCTCTCCCATTTGGGCTTCTGTATGCTCATTCCACTATAATCTCTGAGACAAAAACCATGCTGCCACTGAAGTCCCTGGATTTACAACTGAATCTGGCCCTGATAAAGCAAGGCAAACTGTAAAGATCTCGACATGTTCATTGTCTCCCAAGGTGACTATTTATCTTTGGGGACAAGGTGGGTCTTGATCAGTGGGGTTTTCAAAAGCAGCTATGTGACTCAAGAGTAAAATTCTCCATGTCCTTCAACAGGACTTGGGCTCCTATGTCACTCAGGCACTGTGGAAACCTGCACCAACTTGTCATCAGCTCACTGGCAACAATCAGAGGAGAATCAAAGGTAGAGTAAGATGATTCAAATAACAACTTCTCCCAGCTCCCCTGGAGTGTAAGTGACTCCAGAGCAGACGCAGTCAGAGACAAGCTCAGACCCAGTTACCACTATCTGACTTAATCTCCAGTACACATTAATTCGCATTTACTCTGATGACCTAGTTCAGCCTGGTCCATACACAGATGCACAGTGAGGCAGGGAGCACTGGAGCTTCCCCTAATTAGGAGTCTGGCAGAAAGGCAGCCTTTAAATTCCGGCGAAATAAGCTCCCTCTTTACTTCTCTGGATCTCACAGCAGACCTCAAGGGGCAGCCAGGTGGGTGTTATGAGATGCACTGGTCCACTGGTGCTAACCAGTTAGACATGGGTGGAGCAAACCAGGTCCCAGAAGGGCACACTGATTTCAGCCACCCAGGGGAATTATTTATGGCTTATACTTGACATTTGAAATCAAGCCAGCATGGACAAGATCTTCCAGAGCCCATCCAGATTGCCAAAAAGCCAAGCTGCCATTTAGATAACAATTTTTCCAAAGTGTTCACTGCTCAACAAGCTGAGCTTTTATTGACAATCTGGCTCCACAGAAAAGTGTAGATTGCTTCTTAAAATCTGCTCCAAACCAGCTTGAGGGTTCTTTGATCCTGTTTTAGTTGGGACTTCACTTCACATTCTCTAGATTTTTTATTTCAGTCAGGAAATCCCCAGCCACACACACATATTTGTATTGCACATGCCACAGCTAGCTGCTCTGCAGTGGAAAGTTTTGGCAAACTAGATGGGATTGTCTGTACTTCTGGTTGCCCTGTCTCAAAAAAAATAGTATATTAGAGTTGTAAGAAGTGCAATAAAAGTGAATCAAAATGATTCGGGGTACAGAACAACTTCCATATGAGGAGAGATTAAAAAGACCTAGACTGTTCAAATTAGAAAAGGGAGAAATAAGGGGGGAGGGGGACGTAATAGACATCTATAAAACCACCAATGGCATGGAGAACATGAATGGGGAGGTGTCATTTATCCTGTCACATAATGCAAGCACTAGGGTTCATGATGAAATGAACAGGCAGCAGGTTTAAAGCAAATCAACGAAGTATTTCTTCACACTACACACAGTCAGCCTGCAGAACTCGTTGCTATGGGATGTGGTGAGGGCCAAAAGCATAAAGGAATTCCAAAAAGGAATAACCTAAGTTCTTAGAGAACAGATCTATCAGCGGCTATTAACCAACATGGGCAGGTACACAGACCCATACCTGGAGTATCCTTAAGCCTTGGCCTGCCAGATGCTGGGACTGGTTGACAGGGAATGGGTCACTAGACATGGCTCTGTTCTTCATTGCCTCAGACGCATCTGCAACTGGCCACAACTCAGATCATGGGTCTGACTCAATAAAATCATTCTCATGTTCTGTGTCTCAGGGAGCTGAAATCAATGGGGCAGCTGTCTTCTGCCCTGACAGGGCCACCAGGAATGTGTTTGCTAGGTCACAACTACTGCAATGCTAGATGGGTACTCTGGAGAGCCGGGTTGAATTCCTAGTTCTGCTGCAGATTTGCTTTGCGACCTTGTGCAAGTTACTTAGAGTATGTCTCCACATGGAGCTGGAGGTGTAAATTCAAGCTTACAGAGGCATGCTCATACTAGCTCTAATCAAGCTACTGCTTCGAAGACACAGTGTGGCCATGGCAGCAGGAGGATGTAGATCCCCCAAGCATGCATCCAGGGTCTCAACCAGGTCTGCTGTTGGGAGACTAGCCTCCACTATGGCTCCACTCTATTTTAGTGCAGTAGCTCAATCCAAGTGAGCGTGGGCATGTCTCTTTGCACGAAGAGTCACACCCCCAGCTCCAAGAGTAGAGCTGGCATGATATAAGAAACATCAAGGGCTAATCTTCGCTGATGGCAGAAATTCACCACCATCAGACTGATCTTCCCAATTGACTGATTGGGTCTGTGAAGACCCTCTGAGCCAATCAGGAAGCTGATCACTGAAGACCAAGTCGGTATGTGGAGTAGGGCCCAGTTGAAGGAAGAGCATTTCACGGTTGACTCAGCGCACTGAAGACACAGCTGTAAGTAGGCAAGGGAGATATGCAAGGTGTTTTAGGTACTTTGCAGGTCTTTGACTACTGCCAAAATCCCACCATGGTGTAGTCCAGCCTCAAAATACACTGATAGCAGCTGATGGAAGCCAGGTGTCCCACTTACCGCCATGATCTGCTCTGCAATGAAGATCAGGATTTGCTTCGCGTCTGCAGAAAACATTCCACAGTAAAGCTTCTCAACCAGCTTCTGAGTGAAATAGGAAACGTTCCCCACCACTGTAGGCACAGCTGCTTCCGCCACACCATGAGGGTCAATGTGGCCTGCAGGGAATATAATGGGGGGACACTTCTGTCACAGGTCGGTGTGTAAGCTATGCTGCTGTTGTACCATCCCATCTCCTGCAGTGACCCTAGCAGGTCTCATAAGCTGAGTGGGGAGCAGACTCAAATGGGAGACCACCAAGAAATACAGGTGTGTGCAGCAGCAATGAATGTGACTGGCTGAGAAGTGGCATAATTCCATTGGTCAGTGTTAAGCCAATCCTGCAGATCTCATTTGAGATAGCCACAGCTGTTATGCCTGCAGGCAGGTAAGTCCTACATGGGCTGTGCTAGGTTGCATGCTTCAGTCCCACTGTCCCAACACACTAAGCCTGTTTTAATAACAGAGCTCCCTAAGGCTCTTCAACACGGCTTATGGCTCTTATCCCCATTTTATAGATGGAGAAACCGAGGCATCAAGCAATGTACATAACTTGCCTAAGGTCACCCACCAGGCCAGTAGCCAAGAAACAGAACTCCAGTAGCCTGGGAAATAGAACCCAGTTTTCTTAAGTCCTAGTCAGATGCTCTCTCCATTGAAGAACCCTCAGAGTCTTTGCTCTCAGTGTGGGTCTTTTACTTTCTTACATTAGGGGAAAATAGGCAGAAAAGCTATTGCAGAACCTCAGAGGTTTCAATACACTTGCTTCTACGAGCACTCAAATGCTTCATGCAGTTTACCATGTTAAGATGCCAGCCCTAAGCTCCAGCTAGCATTTCTACGTTTCTAAAACTAAGACAGATACCCAACCCCAAAACTGCCTGTTAAACGTCTGAATCTCATCACTCACCTCTTGGTCTGGAGAAGCCAGCTTTCCCAGCCTCTTGGCTGATAACATGGAAGATTCCCATAGTCACAAGCAAGACCTCTGTCTGGAAATATCTCTTCTGTTCACTGGTGGAGTTTTCTGGAGAAGTCTGCACAAGCACAGCACAATATTATCAGTACAGTGATAAAATGAGGGGTACAACCCCTGAGAATCTCACTTAGTCTTTACACATGCCAAGTCCATTGACATCAATGGAACTACAATAATATAAACCTGCAGAAGATCTGGCCCAAATGAATCACAATTGCAGGTACAGTTCAGTATAGCTGGGGCAGTTTGAGTTGAGGTTATGGGCCTGCTATGATCTGGGATGTTTTAAGATCAGGGTTTGGCAGAGCATAATCTTGGTTCAGGGTATAGGCTCAGGATAAACAGGATAGTTTTAGTTCTATCATCAGAAGGACTTGAACCTATCCCCACAGGGTTACCACCTAACCCACATCCCCATGCTTTCACTCAAGAGTAGCTGTAGCCTAGCACTCCCTGTGTGCCACAACCCACAAAAGTTCAACACCATGGGATGCTCTGCCTCAAGGACTCTGGTTGGCTGTGGTTTTAGGAATGCCCGACTGGTTCTTTGTCCCTATATAAACACATGGGGCATAGCAGGAGGGCAACACTGAACTCTAGCAGGCTGCCATGACCATCCTGTTTTGCTGTTACTGAACTCCTGGGATTGACTGACCTGGGCTCTGACTCAGATTTGGTCTCTTGGATGACCCTGGAACCTCAACATAGACCCAGATACCTGGTGTTGCCTCTTGTCCTGATTTCTGGCTCTGACCATCTGCCCAATTCTTTGTTTACTTCCCAAACCTGATTCTGCCTTGTCCCTCATCATGGCCCTTGACCCAGACACTGCCTCTGCTCCCCTTCTTCAGTTCCAGAACTCCAAAGCTTCTGGCCATGCCCTGCCTAACTTTGCCCAGGAGCTTGACAAGGGGAATAGCTCCAGCTGGGTTTGGCCCAAATGCCCCTTTCTGACCTCATGGAGAATCTCTGTTAAGGAGGTGGGAACAGAGCTAGAGATATGAAGGGCAGTTCTCTCTCAGCCGACCCTTTGCCTCTCTCCACAGTCAAGGGGCCTTTATGGAGGTTCTGATAAAGCTTGACACATTTTGCCACGGCCTTTGTTCTCCTGAGACTAATGGAGTGTCTGCACCTTTTATCACAGAGAGAAGCAGGAGTCCCAGAGAGCTCCCAAGAAAACCTGTTCCCTGGCAATTTCCAGTTCTTTGGGCAGACTCAGGAAACTGGTAAAGTCGAGAGCATTCCTGCTCCCAACAACTTCCTTGGGCTGAACCCCAAATACTTTTTGAGCCTTCAGAGCTTTGCCTGTCAGTCATCTCCTGTGATCTCTGACCCACTGAAGATGAAAACCAGAGTGAAGATCTCATGTCCCAGTCTACTTGTCTTAAAACTAGTGGCCAGCCTAAATCAAACCCCCAGTTCTAGACACTCTTGCCCTCAGGCTATTCAAAATCTACAACTGGATACTCAGTTTGCAACTGCTCCCTTCTTTATAATGGTTTGATCCAGGCACCTCAGCTTTGGAGTGTTTGAATAAGGGTCCAAATTGAACTGCTGCAGCATCCAGCTGTGCTTATAGGGAGTTTATTATTATTATTTGGCCATTGAAGAGAAATGATTTTTTTTTAAGTAAACCAACACCCACAACAACCCCACCTAGGGTCTCATGCCATTAACAGAATCCATGGACTGCCTTAGAATGACACGCACACATTATAAAGGGACAGGGAAAGATATTTTTACTGGCCAAGATCTAACTCCAGTATAAAACATTTCTTCAACACAAGTTACTGCTGTATACAGGTAGTGTCCTGCCCTGGGTTACACGAATGCACTTCCTTACAGGGCAGTCACAGGATAACTTGACTGTAGATGCCACCACCCCGAGACTGTGGTCCAGCTCTTTAGGGGTGCACCCAGGCCTTGAGCACTCTTGGTCACATGTTATAAGGGACTGCAGACAACTCCTTTCAAAAACAGCTGCTCAATTTTTTTCCCCTCAAAACATTTTTTTTAAAATGAAAAACAATGATTTTGTTGGAACCTAAACACTTTGAAACACACACCAATTTCAATATAACATTCTTGAAAAAGAAACAAAACATTCTGATAATGTCAAAACATCCACTTTTGACATATTTCGTAGGGAACATTTTGATATCATCACTTCAAAACAAGTCTTTGAAATAAAATGTGCTACTTTAAGGTATTGCTTCCAGGTTTTCAAAAGTCAAACACAGGAACATTTTGGAAATTGTGGCACATCTTCCAAAACAAAACATCTAGTACCTGACCAGCTCTGATCTGGGGAATCTAAAAGGAGCACATAGGCTGCAGACCCCTCTTAGTCCTCCCTTCACTGTGTCACCATGTCATAGTCACACCCCCACCCTCCACCTGTGCACCCCAGCCTCTGAGGCAGACTAGTGAAGACGAGAGTCAATGGGTATAAGAGACCTCAAGAAGCAGTTCAAATGGGTGCCCTTGTTTGTGCACTGGGACGCTGAGCAGAATCTCCATCAGCAGGATGCGCAAGAAGTCCCACACTTGCTTCTTGGCAGGCAGAAGGGGCAGTGGGACAGCTGAAGGGTCGACACAGCTGTTTGCTTCAGCGGCAGCTGGACCATTTAGGGGCAAACGGCCTTCACAGCTTCCCTGTGTAAAGACAGCAGACAATGGAACTCAAAAGGGGCTCACTTTACAAGTATCTCCCTTTACAATTACATTTGCTGCTCACTGCAGTCATTTAAAATTGCTTTATCCCCAGGTGCTACAGCAAGCGGATGGGAGGCAGCTTGTGACTAAGAGCCAGGACTTCTGGGATCTATTCCTGTCTGTGTCAAGCTGCCTCTGCTAATCTAGAAGCCAGGTGGGTGTTTCCCATCATAGGCAGACATACTTGGTTCAACTCTGCTCAAACTAGTGTCCTGAAAATAGCAGGCACAGGCTGCAACTTTGGTTAGCCACCTGCGTGCATATCCAGGAGGTCAGGCAAGGCTGTACTTGGTTGTCATGGCCATACTGATACTTTTAGAAGCTCCCTCCAGCAGACCTGCTGCACATCTTCCACCTTCACTGGAAATTGCATCTCTAAGCTACTGTATCAACACACCCACAATCATTGTGGTCAGGTGCAAATCATTTCACTTCTTAGTGCCTCAGTTTCCCCATCCATGAAGTGGGACTAAAACCCATGCCCAGAAGGGTTTAATGGCATACCAGTGCCCCAAAGAGCACTATGAGCTGCCAAAGTGATGTGCCTGTGAAAAAAGCTAATGAAATCCTAGGAGCAATCAGACAAGGTTTTTCCAGTAGAAACAGGGAGGTCTTAGTGCTGCTATACAAGGAACCGTAAGACAACAGCCAGAATCTTGTGTGCAATTCTGGTCCCCCATGTTTAAAAAAAATCAGTTTGAACTGGAACAGGTGCAAAAAAGGGCTACTAAGATGATCTGTGGAATGGAAAACCAGCGTTAATAAAAGGAGACTCAAAGAGCTTGGCTTGTTTAGCCTAACCCAGGGATCAGCAATGCAGGCTCAGTGAGCCACCTGTGGCTCACTGAGCTTCCCCTCCTGGCTCCCTGGAAGTCTCTTCCAGGGAGCCAGGTGAGCCCGGGGACTCCCTGCTCATCCTACCCCCAGCACAATCGCATGAGTTGGAGCTAGCTCAGCAGTTGCATCATGGCTTCCTAGTGCTAGTGGGGGGTGGGCAGGGTATGCAGGAGGGACACGCTCTGTCCTTCCCTCCTTCCCTCTGCTGGCGTGTTGAAGCAGCATTGCTCCACCTACCAGCCAGCCCTCCCTCCCAAAAGAGGCTGGTAGGGAGCTGGGCCTTGCAGAGGCGTGGCCCTGGAACAGCCCCTCATTGGAGTTCAGGCCACTTCTACCTGGCCACTCGAGGGCTGAATGGACCCGATCCAGGGGCTGGGGTGGCTGGGTAGAAGTGGCCTGAACTCCACGGATGGGCCGTTGCAGGCCCCACCTTGGCAAGGCTCAGCTCCCCACCAGCCGCTATTGGGGGGGGGGGCTGGTAGGCGGAGCAGTGCTGCTCCGCCCACCAGCGTAGGGAGGGAGCGCGCGTTGCCCCCACATCCCCTCCCCCCACCGGTGCTAAGGAGCTGCGGCTCCGGCTCATGCAGTTGGGGGGCAGGGCAGGAGGAGAGAATGGCTCTTCTCCCCTCCTGGGTTGCCGACCCCTAGCCTAACCAAAAGAATGCTGAGGAGAGATATGACTGTTCTCTATAAATACATTAGAGGGATAAATATGAGGAAGGAAGAGGAATCACATAAGTTAAGCATCGATGTGGACACAAGAAGCAGTGGATATAAACTGGTCATCTGGAAGTTTAGACTTGAAATTAGATGTAGATTTCTAACCATCATAGGAGTGACATTCTGAAATAGCCTTCCAAGGGGAGCTGGCTTCAAAACTGAGCTTCATGAATTTATGGAGAGGATGGTAAGATGGGACAGCCTAGGCTGATAATTAACTGATGTTTGACTAGTGCTGGTTAAATATGCCCGTGGCCTGAGCTGGGATGTTAGATGAGGGTGGGTTTTGTGTTGGCGCAGAAAATTCTTTTTTGGGTGTCTGGCTGCTGAGTCTTGCCCACATGTTCAGAGATTAGCTGACAGCCATATTTGAGGTTAGGAGGGGATTTTCCCCCAGGCATATTGGTAGGAGCCCTGCGGGGTTTTCACCTTCCACTGTGGTGTGGGGCATGGGTCCCTTGCTGATGATTTCTCTGTATCCTAAAGTCTTAAAACCATGATTTGGAGACTTGAGTGACTCAGTCATAGTTCAGGTGTCTATTACAAGAGTGGGTGGGTGAGGTTCTGTGCCCTGCATTGTGCAGGAGCTCAGACTAGATGATCATGCTGTCCCCTCTGACCTTAAAAAAATCTATGGAAGGATCATGGCTGGAGAGTAACACGAAAAGTAGCAAAGTTCTTAGGAGGCACTCAGAGGAAAGTGGCTGCAGCGTATATTGTGAAACCTACACCCCCCCCCCAACTTGTTTTAAAATCAGGACTGGGGGAATCAGCTGGCAGCTGAGGGAGGTTTGGTGAGGGCAGGGGCTTGGGGGTGGTGGGTGAGGTGCAAGGGGCAGGGAAGCATGGGGCAAACTATGTGCCTGGTGCATGAGAGGCGAGCATCTGGTTGATGGAAAACAAGTGCTGCCTTCTCTTGTGTAGGAGTCCTGCTCAGAAAGGGGCACCTTTAACAGGAAGGATTGCAGTAGAGAGAGATGGCCCCAGTCCCACAAGCAGTGCTGGGATTATAGAGTTTGACTGCATCACACCTGGAGCCAATCTACCCATTAGATAACCCTGTCCAGGGATCTGTGACACAGTTAAGAGGAAAAAGATAAGGATGGGTGAAGATGCCCAGCAGGGAGCTCTGGATTCAGCATATCAGAGCCCACCATAAAGGCTGACAGGTTGAGGGGCACACTCCACAGGACAGATTCCACAGTTCATACTGAGTACAACTCACATTAGCCTCTGTGGGGGCCTGGTTGGATAAGCAGAGCAAAGGGGTCAGCATTTGGCTCAGGCATGGCCATGCACACCAGTTCACACTTACCTGGTGCAGCCCCAGGTGGAAGACGACAGTGGCCAGGGTTTGCAAGAAGTCTGAGGAGTGCCACACAGGATCCCGTGGGTAACTGTGGTATATCAGGGCAAGGAACTGCATGATGTTCCCAGGATAAGTCACCATCCAGGAATCCTCTGCACCTGCAAGGAGCTGAACACCGACAGAAGCATGTTGGCTGTCTTTGTGCTTGGCTTTTCTCACCTTGTTCTTCTCAGCAACTCCTGAAGACCTGGCTTGGCCATAGCTGGAGAAGTCATGAATGGGTTGCTCCAGGGGCCAGAGGGAGCCACATGACCCTCTCCTGAACCTCAACACAGCTCTACCCACAGAATGGATTTTCCAAAATGGGATGGGGCTGGGGCCCAGGAGTGCACCAAGGGGCCAGGATCTAGTCCTGACTCTCAGGTCCTTGGTGTAAGCAGACAGGATCTCTCTGAAGGCCCCTCCTCCCTGACGTGATAACAGGGCAAAACCAAGAGCTGGCTGCCATCAGCTTTCTGCCCTTATACCGGGGACGGATGTCTGTGCCACTCCGAGCAGAGCCCTTGGCCGCTCTCTCTGCATGACCCTGCATATTCACAGCAGAAAAAGCTCACCTTGTTCACTGTGGCCTTGATCATCTCCAGCAGCAGGACGACTGCCTCTTTGCACAGCCCTGCCTTGAGGACGTCCTCTATATGGTGGTTCTGCAGGAGCCACTGTAGCATAGAGTCCAGATCTGCCTGGAAGGAAGGGGCCATGTTAGAGGAGGCTCCTGGAGCAGCCTAAAGCTCCCAGGGAAACTACCAGGCAGTTCCTGCTCTTTCCACATCCAGCAGCATTAGCCAGGAGTCACTCCAATCACTGCAAGCTTCCCTTAGAACATTTCCCAGGGTGGACATTGCTAGGCTAGCTCTCCATCTGGAGCCCAACTGGAGCCATTTGAGAGAAGCCATTTAAGAATCCCAGTGACCAGAGCACAGTAAGGTCCCCCCAGCTAAGGTACCTGCCAAACTATAACTCATCCCCCTGGCCTTTGCAGGGGCCTTACCTTGGCTGCCTCTGGCAATTCACAGTGTGGGGTTGCCAGGAAGAACTCTGACACCAACAGGTAGATTTCAGGCATGTGAATCTGATTGACCAGACATGCTTGCAACACTGTGAGGCCAAAAACCAGGTAGGAGCCACAGCTGGGGATCAGAGGCCCACTTTTTAAATTGTCTATTAGCAAAAGGGGAAAAACAATGTCATGAACAGCTCAATTTCAGTGCTGCATGGGGGGCAGTAGAGAAGGATTAGTGCCCAACAAGGATCAGCAATTCTCTGTGGGCCACACCATTCCCTCATGCTCCTAGCAACCATCCCAGCTGTTAAAATAATTCCCTCTTAGTACATAAATAAAAATAGAGAACTACCCTCCATTATCACTCGCACTGTATCATGTTCTCCCTTCCAGCCAGGAGGGGGAAAGTGAAAAGTGGGCAGAAAATGGTCTAAGCATTTGGTGGAAATGAAGGGTGCTGACTGAACATCCCATAGGCGTACAGGCCAGAAGGTGACAGTCTAGACTGAACTTCTACACAGTCCAGATGGAGCAATCTTCTCACCTAGAGACTCCTGGTCTGGAATCCCCAGCCTTCACTGTGGTGGAAAAGACAGTGTTTCCCCCAGAAACCCCCTAATCCAGGACCTCGACCTTGCTGTAGGAGATCATTCTGTTTCTAGGCCCATACTCAGCTTCACTAGGAGCTTCTGCACTAGGACCAAAGGAGTTTTTATGAAACTCTTCTATTTTGGGAGTGAGTCTTATGCCTGAGCCATACCCATAAGTATATCCAGCCCTGTGGAGCTGCGTTCCATCCAGCGCCCAGCCACCACCCCCTCCTTGAACTTGTTCAGCAGTGTGGTGTTGTGAAGGAAGTACAGCAGCAACTTGACCCCTAGCACAACAGTGCTTGGGTGCAGATGGGATTGCGTGAACAGCAGGAACCAGTCAGGCCCTAGCGCCAGGAACATCTCCTCTTGAGCCCTGGGAGGAACCAGCATGAGAAATACACATTAAACCCACAGGGGAACATCTGACCTATGAGCCTATATAACAAGGGATACTTTATTCTCCTAAATCTCTTAGGCCCAAATTCTGAAAGGTATTTAGATGCCTAACTCTCATATCTTGGATGATTTGGGCAATGCATTTAGGTTCTGGACTTTGTACTAACAATCTGGTATTAAGCATATTCATTAACTTGCTCATCCACATAGTTCAAGCCATCTAATCCTTACCAGGTGCAATCTCCTTTATTCCCAGACAAACTCCATCAGAATGGAGTCACAGTTAGGTTAAGACCTCACTAATTTGGGTAAAACCCATTAGAGCAGGGGTCTCAAACACACGGCCTGTGGGCCTCATGCGGCCCCCAAAGCTATTTCCTGCGGCCCGCAGTGACACATTGTTACCAATATTTGCAATATATGTGTACGGAAAGGTTTCGGTTCTGTGGCCCTTGGGCTACCATACTAATCCTCATGCAGCCCTCTACTAGTCCTCATGCAGCCCTCATGGTGATTTGAGTCTGAGACCCCTGCATTAGAGGGATGTTGTGATGATCCCAACCCAAGTGTCTGAAACCCAGGAAATTCAGAACTCAGGTTTATACCTGAAAGAAATCCAAATATGCTAACACTTGCAAATGCACATTTAAGGCACTCAAGCAACTTTAAGTCTGCCCTGTATTGATGCAGTAACTCTAATTATGATTAAGACATGGTGGTATTTCTAATCTCAGTTAGATGAAATTGCTTTTTGAAGACACATTAGACTTTCTTCTCCATCATAAGTGTAGGTAAGGAAACCATGATCTCTCTGATGCCAGTGTTTGGCAATGGTGAAGAAAATGTTGTTTATTTAATGGCTATTACTCTAAACCTCAGACAGATAACTGGAAAGAAAAAATCTTAGAACCGAAACATTCCTCCACCTCTCATTGTCTCATGATACTCATAAATAGTAATGAGGCATTCAGCATTGGTCAAACAGAGAGAAAGGAGGAACCTCAAAAGAGACACATTCTCTCCTCTGCTCAGACCATCCCCAAATTGTCCTACTTACTCAGAGGACAGATGAAGTGTGTCTGAATACATTACATCTAACAGCATCTTCAGTAACTGGTTTCGGAGCCAGATTGTCTTTCCAGATGTTTGACTTAAGGCTACAAAAAATCAGAAGGAAATAAAAAGTAAAGAGGAGGCAAAACACGTGCCCTAGTGCTTTGATGAACAGCCTTGTTTGTACCCAATAAAAATATAATTTCGTTGTGCATAGGTCTTTAACAGGGTAGAGCAATGCAGGTGTGAATGTTTGGAGTGGAAATCTTGTCACTGCTAGTCATTTCTGATTTCTGTTTCCAAAACCCTGTAATTAGGAATGGTTAAAACCAAACTAGATAAAATGCTAGATTGGACAAAATGCTGAACTAGACAAAATAAAGAATAACCTGTAGGGGACAATCCTAGATTGAGTGAAAGAGGAGGATGGAATGGATGTCTAAAGAGGTATTTGTCCACCTCTAAGGTCTGTGCATTGAAGCCCAAGTTACCAATGGCTCCATGATGTATCCTGTTGCCTGAATGTGTTGTAACCAATAGAATCATCATTGGGATCAACAACAGGATGATAAATAACAGGAAGTCCAAGTGACTGACTCTCCCAGCAGCCATGTCAGATGTAAATAGGGTGAACTTTTAAATGTTACATGGCTCCTTGCACTGCCATGTACACTTCCCCTAGAAAATTCCTTTCATTTACATGGGGATGCCAGCACAACACAAAACCACAGTTGGCTGACAACAAAAGCCACATTCACACAAAATTCTGGAAAGCAATTTCCTCCCTTTCTTTCCATTGGCTTTGACCCAGAAATGTTACTTTCTGTGACATTCAACCAAACTGGACACCTCATTTCTTGGATACTTGTGAAATTCGGCACCTATGGATTTTTGGTGTAGAGACCACCAAGCTAGCTGCAGGAGAAATACCTGAGGAGAGAATGTATAACTAAGTGCCTCACCAGACTTTAGAGCAGATCTTCCTAGACATGGCCATTCTCTGTCCCTTTACTACCCTGTGCTCATCAGAACAGGACCCTTATCCAGCAACACAATTCATTTTGAGCACGCAAGTCATTCCACAATGCATCCCTCAATGTCAGCCCTTCCTTCCACCCTACAGAGTACAGACCTACTGGATTTAGGACCTCCCCCGGGAATGAGAGGGAGCATCTATCACAAATAATTCACTAAAGTAGTCGCCTTACCTTTTCCTGGAGCATCAGAAATACCGTCCAGACAAATCTGACTTTCATCCACAGAAGAAGGCTTTAAAGTATAAACAAGGAACAATCCAATCCTTTCAGGGAAAGAAGAAAACATTTTTGGTTAGAAGCATTGCCAGCTAGCACCAACCCACTTTGTTAGATGAATTGCATCTGACGAAGCGGGTTGGAGCCCAAGAAAGCATACGCCCAAAGAAATTTGTTAGTCTTTAAGGTACCACAGGACTCTTGTTGCTTTTACTGTGCATAGAGTAACACAGCCCCACTCTGGAACTCATCATCGTGAGATTCAATAATAAGATGGCCAACTGTAGACCATCCAAGCAATGGGGTCAGGCACCCATCAATACAGGAGCAGGCTATGGTCAGGTCACCTACCTTGACTAGCGTCTTATGCCTTTAGCTGTGCACTGAGGTCAATAGGGCAACTTTTGCCATATTCACTGTTAGGGTCACAACTAGCTGGGTGTGTCTTTCACTCACTTGAACAGGGTTGAATTAAAAGCTGAACTGGCCATCAGGAGAGTTTCCCCCTATGATTTCCTGGTAGGGAGCTACAAGGATTCTGTCGTTGTCCAGACCAAAAAGCAGGGATGAGGTGGGTGCAACCAAACAATAAGATTCCGGGGTTGTAGAGGGACTGCTCATTTGTGAGCTGAGAAAATGCTGCAGGGTTGGGGTTACCTAATAACATCTCTGGTGTTGAAGTAGCCCTGAAGCAGGTAGGAGAGTATGGTACAGACAGTGGTTACTGTTGAGCAGCTGATCTCAGCATCATTAAAGAGGAAAAGCAACTTGGGCACCATTTGAACCTGGTAGGCGACTCTGGCGTTCCGACATCCGTTGCTGCATCAAAGCAAGAGGACCATTAAAAGCTTTTTACTGGAAAGAGCCATTTCTGCCTAGTTTCTGCTAAAAGGGTTCTTGGGCTGCGCTTATTCTCTGTATCTCTGACTTTTGATGTTGCCTTGGCAACTGATCAAAACACTGTCAGACAAATTGAATATGTGTCGGAGATGAGGATCTGAAACCTTCTCGGTGCATTCCACCCACTCCTCTCCCCGGAAACAGCCACCTTTCAGCAAGTTCAAACAAAACAAAGTTATTGACTTTTAAAGCCATGCATTGGTAGAAATAAATGCTGTTCTTGTAAAACTCAGTGACAGACATTGGCCAGGATTGTGTGTGGCTTTTCAGGGCCAACCAAATGGAATCTGCAGGCCTCATTTAGGTAGCCAGCCTGTCTTACCTTATGTCTCCACATATATTTAACTTTCTCATCAAGCTAGCTGGAAAATTATTCTTTTCTTTGTACAAATTTGGGCAAAGGGATATCACTAAAAATTTCAAAATTATTTGGTCTAAATTTTGGTTTTAAACCCCAAATCTTTCATCAAAAAAGGTATGGGTGGGGGGGTTCAACCTTAAATAAACAAAAAAAGGAAAATTTGCCCAAAGGTTTTGGGGGGGGGAGACTTTTTCAACCAGCTTTATTGTTTTTTTTTAAATCAAATAAATAGTCATCTGGTTTTTTACTAGGATTAGTCTGTAGCATGCCCAGCATGTTTTGAATACTTAATAAAAAGCTATAAAATAATAAATCATCCTCATCAACCAAAAGATGATGATAAGAAGAAATCGGACATTAAATTGATCTCCCTTTAAAGTACTGAGTGTCTTGAGATCCGCACTGCAGAATAGCTACTGCTCCAACCATCCTTACAGATGCCATTCTCCAGAGCAATGGTGCACATAGCTCTTGATGGCAATTACCCAACTCAGTCACCTGGACTTGTTCCCATTCTGGGCACTTAAATTATTTGGAGTCTTTCAAATATCTCATCTTAAGCTTGTAAATTCATCCTGTCTCTGCCTGAAATGCCCACTATGTACCTTGAGGGCTGCAGGATCTCCATGAGATGTGAAAAGAGGGCAAGAGCAAGATTTTCAGGTGCATTTGACCAAAGCTGAAAGACAAATGAAACCAGAGATTCCAGAGTTGAATTCCTTTTCTCTATTGACTAGGAGATGAAATAAATTTTAAAAAATATAATACTGTGTTTACACCGAGCACTACGAGATCTGAAATGCTTTACAAACATTAGTAAGGCCTTTCAACATTTTCTTGAGCTGACAGATCATGTCTATTTTATGAGTTGGGAAACTGAGGTAGATAACACCTGTAGTGAGTTAGCATCAGAGAGGAGAACAGAACCCATGAATCTGGTTCCCACTTCTGCTCAGGCCAACTGATAAGATCCCCACTAAATCCCCTTGATTTAAAAAAAAAGAAAGCATGTAACACATACAATCTAATATAAACTAGAAATGCCTGGAGGATGGGTGATCCAGTAGGTAGCAAACTGGACTGGAACTGAGTAAATTTGAGTTCTGGCTCTGCCACTCATCAGCCATATAAATAAGGGCAGGTCTCTATGCCTCAATTTTCTTATCTGTAAAATGGGGCCAACAGTATTTCTCTCTGTAAAGTGTTGTGACTGAAAAGTGCTGTGTAAGACCTAAGTATTATATCATGTAAAAGCACATGCATTAAGCTATGTTGGAAAAACCCAAATATACCATAAAGTGCATTTCTAAGTGAATTCACAACAACAATTTGCATCAACTGTTTCTCAGATCTACGGGGCTAGGAGTAAAATAAAGCAGAAAAAAAAAGGACTTATTTCACATTTATGGTAATATAGAAATGACCACTGAGAGATGGAGAGAAAAATATATCCAATCGCACAGTGCAGAAAAGCAGGCAAGCCGAAGTTTTCACATAGAGAATAGGTTTCCACAACTACTCTGACTGAGATGTCCCAGAGAGATCTGCCATGAGTTTCTCTGAAACAGGTTCTTGTGCAACTCTAAATAGTGACTTTTTTAGACACTGAGATCACATAGTTCGAGCAGAGAAACAGTAGCTTGCAGGTGCTTTAGGAGAGTGTGAGGACCATGCTTTGTCTACAATAAAACTGGTCCAGAGCCTTCATAACTGAAACAGACCTCAGGTCTTACCGGCTAATCCAGTCATGGTTTGCTGTCTAGATTATCTGCACACAGCTGGGACAGAGTACATATTGGCAAAGTGCACACGCAGCCAACAATCAGCAAGAAGTACATGATGGAAGAAATACAGCTCAGTGTAGAAGTCCCAAATCAGGGCCCATCCAGCACATAAGCCCCAGTTATGGACCCAATCCAACATGGCGCCAATAGTCGTCTTCAGCACCACCCAGAAGGTTTAGTTGTGGTAGGTCTTACTTTGAGCAGGGGGTTGGACCCTCTGCGATCCCTATCATCTACAATTCTATGATGCTTGTGCACTCACATAGTCTGTCCCTTAGCCTTTAGCACGTGACATTTATGGTGTGTATAGCTTTGTATGGATCTTCTGCCTTGAATTTCACCTTAGAAACAGGTTCTATGCTCCACAGTAGATGACAAGCTCAAGTTTATTCAGCTTCTGGAACGATTAGGATGCTTGAACAACTGTTGAAGGTGGCAGCACCAACAGGACAAGCAATTAATTCCTAATCCATCTCAACCAACACACTATTCTGGATCTGCTGGCTAGAGTGAGGGGGGAAAAAAAAATAAACTTCCCATCTTTCAGAGAATCTAGAGACAGGCCCCTATTGCACCTCAATCCAGACAAACTCCCAATATCCGGAAGGTATATATACGCAGGGCTGTTGTTCAGTCCCACAGCTGATAAATTCTAGCCTTCTCAACAGATACACTGGTTCAGAAGGCACCATCACAGAACTAAATTCATACCACAGAGCCTCCCTTAATAGAGCCGAAGGAAAACGTATAAGTGCCTTTACCTCAAAGTTACAAAGAACATATTGGAAAGCATGGTAATTCTTGATAGTTGAGGATTCCAAGCCCAACTCAGCAGTGCCTGTTATGGAGAGCACCAGCTGTAAAATCCTGTTGTTTAGCAGTTGGGTCTTCCTCTTTAGTAGATAAGCCAGCAGCTGAAAAGAATCATTGCATATTCATTGAGTCCAAAAGCTGTAGAGAGCATAGTAGAAAATACAATCTGCCTCACTGACCTTATAATATATTATCCAATGTTATTACTGAATACGACACACACAGTACATTCCAGACACAGCATTCATTCATGCACGTGCATTATTCATACATGAAACATACACTATGCAAAAGACTGAAGCTTCAAATAGAGAGGCTATGTCTGCACTGGCAAAGTTATTTTGAAATAGCTATTTTGAAATAACTATACCGCTATTAATTCTAAATAATAATTTTGAAAATGTGAGTCTTCACAAGACTTCTTTTTCAAAATAAAGTAGGAATTAGTATTTCAAGAGAGTCTGCATTGGACTCTCTAAATCAAAATGGATCCCCCCCCCCCAACAGGTTTCGCCACTTGGTGGAGAGATGCCCCCACCAGGGCAGCCAGGGAACCCCAGCAGGCTCCCAGCCCCCTGCTAGCCCCCCCACCCCAGCCTGAACAGGAGGGCTGGGGGGACAGAGCAACTTGCCGGGGGGGGGGGGGGGGGCGGGTAGGGAGCAACACCCCTGTTCCCTGGCTGCCCAGCAGGGAAAGCTGCCCCACTGGGGTTCCTGACTGCTCTGGTGGGGAATGCAGCCCCACTGGGGGACTCTGTCTCCCGCAGGGAACAGAACTGCCAGGGGCATCTCTTCCCAAGCGGGGAATCATTTCGGGGAAGGGACTCCCAGCAAAATGCAGCCCTTCCAGGGGGAATCCCTGATAATTATTTAAAAAAAAAAAAAAGCCAATTTGACAGCCTGGAATGGCTTCTTTCGAAATAACTATTTTGAAAGATTTGCTCTTTTGAAATTAAATCAGGTTTAGTGATTTCAAAAAAGCGCTTAGTTTTTTCAAAATACAGAAGTGCTTTTTTCTGAAAAAGCAAAATGCCTGCCCGGACATGGAAAAGTTTTTTCGGGATAAGCCTCCTTATCCCAAAAAAGCCTTTTCAGTGTAGACTAGGGGGTCTCAAACACATGACCTGTGGGCCACATGCAGCCCCTAAAGCTATTTCCTGCAGCCCGCAATGACACTATTGTTACCAATATTTGCAATAGTGTTGTATGAAAAGGTTTCAGTGGTGCGGCCCTCAGTCTAACGTACTAATCCTCATGTGGCCCTGTACTAGTCTTCATGCAGCCCTTGCAGTAACTTGAGTTTGAGACCCCTGGTGTGGACATAACCACAGTGAAGTTTTTAATATACATCTAAAAATGTGTGGGGAGGGGGGCTAGTAATAAGCAGGCTGGCTTGTAGGAGGAATTTAGCAGCAGATGGTGTGTTTTTAGATAAGCAGCAGCAGGAAGGTGTAAAACATATAAAGTTGTGCTGCATAAAAGTTAAAGAAGAATCTGTGAATGTGTTACACTATTAATAGTATTATTAGTTGCTTGTAAGTGCAGCAGGTTAAAAAAAAGTCAAATTTCAACTTAAAATTGGAAACAAGAACACATTTCTGTGAACATGTTCTCATTTTTCAACTGTGTTTAATCATGAGTGAGTGGGTGATTGCTGCTTTGTTCATTAAAGCGTTCAAAAATCTCCTGAGTTTCACAAAAGTTAGAAGAAAATATGGAGATATACAACTGAAGGTGTATATATGGGTTATTCAGCATTCATTAGTCTCATGTTTAGAAAGCTTCAGCGACCCAATCAGGGAGCACAACCAACTCCACATGACACAGGTAACCAATTGCAGAGACTCATTGAACAACATATGACAGAGTCAAGGGACAGAGTTCGAAGACAACCCAGAGGCTGACATTTTGTTGCACAAACTGGTGAACACTTAAGAATAATGAAGGCAGTCACGGAATCAGGATCAGATGGGAAACATGCTAAATTCATCAGCTTATTCATTCCCCATGAATAATTCAACCAGCTCTAACATTCATTCAGACACTGCACTGTGTGTTCCAGATGCAGGGGCCTCTCTACTGCTCTTTGAAAGATGCCTTCTGTACACTAAATTATTTACTGAAGTCTCTGTTTAGCTTATGCAACACAGATCATTTCACTTACCACTGTGAAACTGAGCTGAAACTGCAGACTTTCACCTCATTTCCACCCCAAACTAATATAGCTCTTCTTTTTCTTCCCCAAGCCCGGCCTCAATTTCATTTAAAACTCTCGGAGCTGACCCTGGTTTCAAGGTTGCACAGTAACAAAAGCTGATTGTGGGGCAGATGGAATGATGTATTTTGAGACAAAGATTATATTTTTACCTTAGCCTGGTTTCTGGGAGACAAGAGACCCACCACAATTATTATTGCTAACCATCTCCATTTTTGGCAGGCTCAACAGAGAGAAGTCGAGGATTGGAAGGACCATCGGGATGGAACAGAGCGCTTGCCCTAAAAGCAGTTTTCTGAGGGAGGGTGGAAGTGTCTTATCAGAAGATAGTGCATGGGGAGAGTTTGTGCAGCTTCTGCCTAAGACATTAATGTGGTACTTCTATTGTTATAACAGTTCAGTGAAGATGCTGCAAACCTTGTGAAAATGGACAGTCTTGTTGGCTGTGTCTAGGACTGTGCTCTGCCTGGTTGCTTCCACCATCATCAACTGAGTGGTATTGGAGATCATGGCCACAGGATTTAGAGCTCAGTCCTTCAGCCTTCACTCTCAGGCTTTCCAAGAGACTAACCTTAAGGGCAGCTGGAATGAGCCTTTAATGTCTCATTCCAAGTGGTGTCAATTGTCTTTGACCAAGGGAGATAGAGAACACACAACACAAGTGAGGCAAATAGCACCTGGAACAAGAGGGGCTCAATCTCACCTGGTATCCGCCGATGTGGCTCATCAACTTCTCACTCATTGGGCTGCGATTCAGAACAGAATTCAGGACTTTGACTGCAGCATACATCGCGTGGTCATCCTGAGCCGTAGCAATGAGGCCTAGCAGAATGGCTGGGCCCCCAATGAAATTCAGGCTGTTAGCTGTGGGGCAAGACTGGAACACTCGTACTCCTGGGGAGAGACTGACAGTTATTGCTCCAAGAGTCACCAGAGAATAAAACTATTAACAAATTGAGTCTGGCAAAAGGATTCATTATCCTGCAACATGTGATTGTGACATCATTCCCAATGAAACTTATGACACTATGGGGCCACATTCAGTACATATTTGTGAACAAGATTACTGCCAAGTGACTTGAAGCTGAAGATCTTAGACACATGTACATGTTGGAGTCCCACTGACTATATTAGGAATCCTATGCACATATTCAATGGGAGAAATATAAACACCAGAAGACCCAGTCTGATTAACCCCAGGTCTACGCTCTACCTTTCAGTTTCCCAAGTTGTATTTACCGAACTGGCCCACAGCCACTGCTCCAATAGTTCGTAAGGGACCCGCAAGATGTCCAGCAATATTTCGAGCTAGGAACACCGGTGTTGAACAGTCACGAGAGATGATTCCCATCTGTAATAGACCAGAGAAACCTCCTAGGAAAACTGGTGGTTGCATTTGGCATGGAGGGAGCAAAAGAGGAAGCAAGGAGCCAATCAAGTGTTTTTCCCTCCTGGCATCACTCCAGAGCAGAGTTAAGGTTGTTTGAGTGCTTTAACTGCGCATCCCTTACCTTACCATGTGTGAGTTTCTTTTAAGAGCAACTTGTGTACTGAACTACACTGGTTTGTAACAGTTCATCTGGGGATTATTACACAGTTCCTGTGAAATTTTTAACCCGCAAGTTATTGATATATACAGCTTCCCCCCAGTTTTAAACAAAAAAATTTTTTGTCGAGGAGTTTCCTTTCTGTTAAACAACTTCATACATGACCACACAACTAAAAGTGAATGCTACCATGGACAGCTAATGGATTGAAGATTTGTAACAACTTTAAAACATCAAAAAATACTAGCTATATTATGCAACCCTCAGGCCATAAACTAGCCATTAGTTAATAGAAACCAAGAAAAAAATTCCTTTCCAGACAGATTATTGCATAATTTCATTGTATGAAGCTTCCTGAATTTTCCTTTGAAATGTGAGGTGCTAGCCACTGTCAAATATAAGGTATTGGGCTAGATGTACCATAGCTTTGATATGGTGATTTTTATGCTTTTTTTTTTTTTTTTTTTTTTTTTTTTTTAATGATACAAAGGTTTGGTCCAATAAACCAAGAAGACAATCACAGTTTGCTGGTAATTAGACTACAGGTATTAATATTGTTTTTCTAAAAGATCTCTAAGAATTAGTTGGGTGGGAGATCTCTGGCCTTTTATACAGGAGGTCAGACCGAGCGGTAACTAGCCCATTCTGGCCTTGGAATTTGAAATATTTTCAGCAAATAGAAATTTTGCCAAAAATGCATTTTTCAGGTTTCCAAAGGTGCTTGGGTCCAATGTGACAAATACGTTCAGCTGAAAAAAAAATTTGACGTTTTCCCCTCAAATGATGTCAAAATGCTTTGTTTTGCAGTTTTTAAACAAGACATGTTGACATTTTATTTTCCCATGATATTTTGACTCAGAACAACATTTGATTTAGAAAATGTCTTTTTAAATTGCCAGCACTGATTTAAAAATGTTATTTTGATACAACATTTGAGGCATTTCATTTGACCTGGCCAGCCTGTCTGTTCGTTTGTTTGACCACCAACAAGAAATAATTCTGGCTCCATTTGAAAATGAAACAGATTGCCCCACCTCCTGGTCTGATCACAAATAAAATAAAAACCACTTGTTCACTCAGTTATAGCTGTCAATTACATAGCAGTCTTTGGTTTGCATGGTGTTTAAGAAGGCAACTTTCCTCCTATAATGTAAATTGCTTTGATTCTTCTCTCATTTCTCTCAGTGCAATGAGGAGTAACTGTGCTGAAGTGAATGGCTTTACCCTGGTGTAAATTTGGTGTATGTGGGAGGAGACTTGGACCCAGGAGTGCAGGGAAAGCACTGGAGTGAGAAAGTTACAAGATTAGAAACTTTACTCCAAGAAAATACGAATGCAATAGTGCCTGGCTAAAGTGAAGGAAGGGAGCCTGTGACCTCTTTGGCGATCAGGCGACCATCTACTTCGTTGTAGCAGCTCTTTATGTCTTGGATGGTGGTGATGGATGAGCACAGGGCATTGATCCCAAATGAGACTCTTTCCTCTGCAACCAAGGCTCTGGGCTGAGGTTCTCTGGCATGATCCTCAGCTGAAACAAGAGATACTTTTAAATCCAGGAGTACTTTCACATTCTTGACATGTGAGAATAAAATAGGCATAATAACATGAGACAGGAGGAGCATTTAAAAAGGGCTCAGTTTTGATCTAATTGGGTCTACATCCTTTGCATCCTACAGACTGGAGCTTACCAGCATATGGATTGGTAGGAGGTGCACTTGGCTTGTGTCCACTGGAAACTGCTCTTTGCAGATCCGGCAGGCAGCATCTCCATAAAGTCCAGAGCACACAGAATGACACCCAGTGCAGGTCTCACGAACACAATATCTGTTGCTATATAATTATTCTCAGGCTGGGCCATGGAACCACATCATGAAGGTCTGTTCACACCCACCCACTGAGAGCTAGGGAATGGTTTGCCTCATAGCAATTATACCCCATTTTCCCAGGGATTCCCAGGCCCTGTGCTGGGAAACTGAGTCAGGTGACTGGGTTCCTTGGTCCCCCTGATCTGACTACACCTCTCCTTTTGCACAATGGTGTCCCCTCTTAAGGACAGGAGATAGTACATCACTGCAGTTGTGTGAGTTGTGGCCATACAGCATCATGGAAAATGAAGTCTGGCTGGGGATCCCAGTCCATAGAGGATAATGGGAACATGAGGTTCCCAAACAACTCCTATAAGGTACTGATGAATAATCAAAGCATTTTGGCTTCTGGCTGATTTTTTTTTTTAAATTTTCAGGCATTTAGTATCTTGATACACAACAATAAAGTTTCAAAAATTTCTGTAGAAGACAGACATTTTACACAGAACATTTTCTGCAGTCCGAAAACTCAGTTTTCATTGGAAAAGAGTTTGGGTGAATTTTTCACCCTGCCCACATCCTTGGCTTTAGGCTGCAGCTTCAGAAGATGGGTTTATGGCACTCTTTCCAAATGGGAAAAGACAGACCCAGCTCACTGACTTCCTAGTGCAGAGGTGGATACACTCAGCAGTTGAACAAGCAGCAATCAATAACGAAAATGTACTGGAGATGCTCTGTCTGCCTGTTTAATAATTGAAGCTAACAGTATGCTTTAGTTAAAAAGCATCTTCATTAAATTGAATGCAACTTGGTTCTCCTTCCCTCCTGTTCTCTCCTGCACTGTGTTGCATTAGTCCACTCTGAGGGCGTGTGTAGTGAAGAAGATTGCTGTTTCCTTTTCTGCTACATTTTTGTCTAGCACTGCAAATGTATAATGTCCCAGGTACTTCCTCAATGTCTGCCTCACCCAGGCGGGAGGCCCCATAAATAACAAAGTGAAGAAGAGTGGTCCTGTTGTGAAGTCACTGAGCTGAGCCACAGGAATTAGAGCCCTAGCCAAGGTAAGGAAGACCTGTGTTTGGTTCCATCTCTTGCCACACCCTGGAAAAGTCATTTTGTCCTGATCTATTCTCCCTTCAGCAGTTAGGGTATGTGCCTCAGTGAAAGACAGGCGGTTCCCACACTGCAGTGGGTAGCAACATGGGGCAGCAAAAGGCTCCAGCAACAAAGTAAAAGCAGGACATGACACCAGTAAAAGCAGGTGTGTGGGGTGGATGCCCTGCTGAGGCATGGAGAGAGTCGTGTAGAGTATGCACACCCTCAGTTTCCGGTGTGTCTGTACTCTTCTCACCTAAGCAGTGCCTTGCCATCTACACTGCCATTTCTCAAGGGCGTCACCAGGTGGGGCTTTCTGGCCAGTTCCCTGACTCTTTGGGTGGGCTGGGCAGTTTCTAGTCACATGACTGGAAGCTGAGATCAGGCCCACCTACCTCAGAGCCCAGCAGTGGCATGAATTTCTCCGCCATGGCCTTGGGGCTTGACCAGAAGACTGTGGCTGTGAGTAGAGCAGAGGGGCTGGTGGTGCTCCACTTGTCACCATGGCTGCAGGGCCAGGCCAGCAGCTGCAGCCACAAAGTGAGCAGTGCCAGCACCTCTGTTCCACTCACGGTCACAGCCAACAACTGCTGTCTGGGCTCCAAATCCACTACGGAGAAATATACACCACTACTGGGCACTGCACTGGGAGGAACTGATCTTTGGGTGGGTGGGCCCAGCCCACTCAGGGCCACCCAGGGTTACCCTTCTGCCAGATATATATATATCCGTACGGGGGGGCATGTCATTTCTGTACTCCACATGCCACTGTAAGTGTAGACATAGCCTAAGAAGCCTTAATTCAAACTAATTTGAACCCCATCTACACAAGGCTTTGCCTTGTTCACACTAAAAAGCTTTTTATTTCAAACTAAGCAAAGCTTAGTTCGAACTAGTTAGTTCAAATGGTAAGTTTGAACTAACTTGCATATTTAGTTCTAACTACCATAATGCAGACATGCTAGTTCAAACTAAGTGCACTTTTTTAGTTCAAATTAACTTTTAGTTTGAACTAACCATGCTTTTTTAGTTTGAGCTAAAGAAAAAAGTACTTAGTTTAACTAACTTTCAAACTACTTAGTTTGGACTAACCTTCTAACTACTGAGTTTGGTATAACCAAGTCCAAGCTAAGATTTTATGTGTAGACATAGTCAGTCATATGAGGATGGCTGTACTGACCTACCCAAAGGATGGCGAAAGGGTTTGGAGAAATGCACTGAAAATCAGGAAGCACCCAGATAGTGATGGCAGCCATATAAGCATGACAGATGAAACAATCCACATGTAATTTTTGACGCTGTCTGTGAAACCTAGGCGAGTCACTTAGACAGATTTTGAAAGGTGTCTGACGATGCAGACAGGCATCCCAGCACTTTGGAAAATCCAGCAAGATGCCCAGCTCTCAGTAGATGCTTATCTCTGTGCCTCAGTTTGCCCTATAAAATGGAAATAATTGCACTTCATTCCTTTCACCCTCAGTCTGCCCTGTCTGTTTAGATCATTAGGCTTCTGCGGCAGCAAATGTCTCTTGTTACATATGCGTCCAGCACAGTGGGGACCCACCTTGCTCCAAGCTCCCCAGGAGTGTTAACAATGGATACTAATAAACCACAGACAATGCTGGGTGTGGCACACCAGAGTCCCGGCATACCTGGAAGCTGCACTGCCTGGAAGTTGCTAAAGTACCGAGGTCCAAGCTTGGTAATGAACTCCACGGTTTCCACCGAGAGTGGCTCGTCAAACAAGTGCATCGGGCCAAGGCGCCAGGCCAAGGAGGACGTCCGTTTCCAGATCCGGGGGGTAGCTATGTAGCCATAGATGTCAACAAAGGAGGATGGTTCCATGGACAGGCAGCTCCCAGGTAAAGGCTGGATATACTGCATCTGCACCAGAGAAAGAATTTGCTTGGGTATCTGGGGTACCGAAGGGCTTTGCCCAGCAAGATGTCATCCCCACTGAACTCAAGGGGAGTCATAGGTGCCCTGCACCTCACAGAATCAGGTCCTTACTCTGTGAAAATCTCAGTTACATGAGGGTTGACATTAATATGAGGGATCTCATGCAACTATATTGGGACAAATCCATCTCTGGTATAACCACACTGACTTTGGTGGGTTTACACCAGGGATTAATTCGGCCCAAGCTCTGCAGCAACCTGGTCACCTGATTCATCTGGTCTCTCCTTCCTGAAAGGATATAACAAGTAGCCTCCCAACTATGTGCTGTGCACCATCAGCGACCTAGAAAGCACTTTCCCATGATCTGTGAAGACCTTCTTATTCCCAGGGAGCTACTAAATCACCTCTTTGCTCTCAGGGGCTAAATAGCAGTAATGAAGCAAAATCTACATTAAATAACTTCCTGATGCTACTTTTCCATGTCAGCAATTACTACAGCTGTAACAGGGATGTTCGATAACGAGATATGGGCTCCTAACTCCTTGAAGCTATTTTGTAAATCCTGGTGGCGTTCTTCAGCAATCAGCTGCCACTCTAGAGGAGTATTTAAAGTTCTAATTCTGTAACTTATTCCCTTTGGATAGGGCCCTACATCTGCATCTCATCAACTTCAATGGGGTTTCTTCGAAGGGGCGGATCAGTTTACAGGACTGGGGTCTATAGTTTAACAGCTTGCTAGTTTTGGCTTGGATTGTAACCAACAAGACACTGCAGCTGGATACTAGGGAAGCCTAGTCATCTACAAGGTAGCAAAAGTAAAGACACCTTTTGGACTCTGAGAAGCCACTCTGTTGCGCACCTTTCAGTTATAAAAATCTAGACTATAAGATCCAGGCCTCCTAATACGTAAAATCCTCTGAGTCAGGAACATGTACTACTTACTCTCTGTTTGTACAGTGCCTAGCACAAGACACCTTGTTTTCGGTTAGTCCCTCCCTGGGCATTACTAAATAAGTATTTTTAGGGATGTGAGTTTCAAAAGCACCTCAGCAATTTATGCTCCTAAATCATTTTCTAAAGCTCCATTGGGACTTTGCACTCAAGTCATGTAGGCATTATTGAAAACCCCTTCTAAGGTGTCTTTCTTAAAGAATTCCCATCCAGGGGTTAAAAGTATAATTTGGCAGGCCCCAGAACCCTCCTAATTGGGTGCCCCCCCCCCCCGCACCTCAGTGCTGCCTTCAATATCCATTTCCCTGTCCCTGATATCCACCCCAGTCCCCAATACCCACCACCTTTCCTCAATAGCCACTCCCAGCTCAGGTGCCCCCAACACTCTCCCCCCAGTGCAAGCCAGGCCATACTCACCAGCAGCGCATTGGGCCGGGAAACTGCAGCCTGCACACACGCAGGGGAGCCTGCACCCTCCCCTGTCTGCCAAAACACCGCAGAACGCCGTTCCGGGGCCTGCTATTTTTAGGAGCCCAGCGTTCGGACCCTAAAACCAGAAAATGATGCCGGAACGCTGTGTTCCAGGCCACGCTATTGTTCAATGTTGGGTCCCAGAACGCAGCATTCCAGATTCATTTTCTATTTTTAGGGGGCCCAGAATGCTGATCCCCTAAAAAACAGTGGGCCCCAGAACAGTGTTCTTGGCCATTCCAGCCTACTTTAACCCCTGTTCCCATACAGTTTTTTTTCAAATATAGTAGAAAAATTCTCTGTTCTGATACTAGATTTAATCTTCCTCAAGGCCAATACTGTTTTTCAGAGTGGATTTTAGAGAAGAATCTAGAATCAGGTCTGTAACTGAAACTCTGTAGCAATCATAACTCTATAACATCCATAATAACAATGACAATTGTCAGCAGAGGAACCCAAATGCTAGGTACCTAAACAGAAAGCCATTTTTTCCCCAAAGCGCAGATCACGCAACAGTTTCAGTTTCCTTGGGATCTCAACTTCTTGGAAAATCTGGCCACTTAAGTGCCGAAATATGGATATTTCAAAAATGTTCAGGTATAATAGCAAATACTAAACAAAAGCGAGTTTTCAGAACCTAACACAGCTTGTAGAGTAGGGATACAACATTTATGGGGCCAGCTCATCCCAAATCTATTACTACAGAGACTTTACCTGTTCCTCTGAAGCATCTGATACAGTTCCAAAGAGGCAGCCATGTTAGTCTAGTTCAGTAAAACAAATGAGGAGTCCTGTGGCACTTAAAGACTAAAAATTTATTTAGTGCATGAGCTTTTGTGGGAGAAAAGCCAACTTCGTCAGATGCTTTGATGATGAGGGAATTTACAGAATGGGAAGAAAATGAATGCAGGGAAGTGTAAGTCATGGGATCAGGTAATACTATAACAGCAAACCAAAGCCATTATTAAGATTCAAACACTGGGAACAGCATATATATTTTTCTCTCATTACAACAGGTGATTTGACCTTAACTTCCTTTGTATGTGGTTCCCCAGTGTTTGAATCTTAATAGCAGCTTTGGTTTGCTGTTAAAGCGTGACCTGATCCTATAACTTACACTTCCCTGTATTCATTTCCTCCCATTTTGAAAGCTCCCCCATCTTCAAAGCATCTGACAAAGTGGGATTTTCTCCCACAAATGCTCATCTGACACAGTAGGAGACTTTACCCTTTCCGCTGAAGCAACTTATACAGTAGGAGACTGTGTCTTGGCTCTTAGGTCTGATCCAGTCTGAAGTTCTTAGGATCCTAAAATCCTGGCCCCAGACATTGACAACCTTTGTCCAATTCTAATTTGCCATCTGATTTCCTCTTCATTTTCCCTATCACAAAGGAACCACACCTCATTTCTTCAAGAGACAGACTCTGGGACCATTTCTTATTTACTAAAGTTGTGTTTTATTTTTATTACGTGTTGTTTGACTTATGATAAACATATTTGCCATGAATCCTTTAATCCATTGCAATGCTGAAACCTGGTTTTATCAATGACTTCCAGTCTCATTTAAAAGAAGGCAAATTAAATGAAGTTTTCATTCTTGGAATGGATATAGGTCCCACAAGGCGCTGAGGAGACATAATTTTTCTCAAGTATGAGAAAGAGAATGTTTAGAATGAATTAGATTGCTTTCACAGGGAAAATGTAACACATGAGCGAGCTCTGCATATGTCGGAATAGAGACACCAGAAGGCAAAGACCAAAGTTGTCACAAACGAATGGCAACGGAAAGAGGAAGGGATTTAGAACTGGGTGACAGCTTCATAGTGGCCAACCAAAAGTGTTTAAAAAGAGTCACAAATAAGGCCTCAAAATACGTTGAGACTGGCTTAAAAATTTTGAGCTTATTATTATAATTATTTATTATTTTACACTGAAAATTCCTTTTCTTTGTCTTCTTGTTTCTGAGCTTTCAGAGTGCACTGAATGCAAGCTTTTCCCCACACCAAAGAGGTCAAGAAACTTTTTTTTAAATGAAAGTTGAAATCTTATGAAATAACATGACTCCAGGAGCTGGGGTTTAATTAAAAAAGACCTTAAATTTTGCAAGACTTGCAATAAAAGCACTGCATTTTGCAATCTTTCTTATTTAACATTAACCCCATGTGAATATATCTCTTGGAAACAATCTATTGTTTGAGAAGAAGAGCGAATTAACAAGGTGTTTGATATTAGAACTGCGGTCAGATTGTCTGGTATGCAAGGAATGACTGCCTCGGAGGGATGGGAAATTCAGACCATTCCATTACATACAGTGGGCAGGCTGGGGAGCAGCAGGATGCCCCAAACTAATAGATGTCTGAGATATATGGGGAAAATCCTATCTGTCTTAGCACTGTTGCGGAAGGCTGGACTTTCACATAGTGCCTCTGCCTTGCTTCCCTGGGCCTTCTCTTGCAAACCCATCATTGAAGGATTCAAATGGCTATTCGCTCTTGAAAATATAAGCCTAATGGCTTTGCATCCCCCATCTGAGATTTTTAAGGGTCTGGAATTTCAGAGGTCAGGTTCTCATTATTTCTGAAAATCAGGCCATTTTAACGTGTCTCAGGTTGGGTCCCCCATAATCATTTCTGAAAATCTTAGCCTCAGTTTCTAAGGGTCTACACTTGCAAGTTAATTTGAATTAAGGAGGCTTAATTAGAACTAACTTAGTACCTGTCTACTCTAGGCTTTCATTAGTTCAAATTAAGGAATTCCTCAATTTGAACTAATGAAAGCTTATTTTGAATTTGTAAAACCTGCCAATTAGTTTGAACTAAGCCCTTAGTTCGATACTTAGTTTGAGCTAAGGACAGCGTAAACTAGGATTAACCCTTAGATCAAACTGTTTGAATTGAGGGCAGTTAGTTTGAATTAACAAAGTGGATTAATTCAATTAAAAGTTAAGTTGGATTAACAAATTCAAACTAAATTCTAGTGTAGACATAGCCTAAGGGTCCCAGTGGTGTTCCATGCCAGCCTCAGCACCAACACACATGGACAGACATTGTACTCTGAGGTATCCTAGTTGTAGGATCGACAAAAGAGGGAAACACCAAACCAGGAAATGCAGACAACTGGCTGTCCAGCACAGCTCTGTAAAATAAAGAGCCTTACCTTAGCAGAGCCAAGCCCCCATCCGTTGAGATATGCTGACACCATGCAGTTCCTTTTCATTTCCTTAGCCACAATCACTGTGAGGTGATGCCATTGCCCTGTGGTGAGCAGTTTGGGACATTTGAACTCCACCTGAGTAGGGGCAGAGGAGGGGGTTGACACCTCTGCTTCAGGTTCCATGATGTCTGTACAAGCAAAACAAGCATTTCATTAGCAGACAGAGCAGAGGCTATCTTTTACTGGGTGCATGCAGAGGGCCTGGCAAAACTGCCTATATTCCGATGGGAATGTCTGCGCTTTTTTGCAATGGAACTGATGGCAACATCCTGACTGGAAAACTGAGGCACAGAGTGGTGAAGTGACTTGCCCACAACCATTCAGACAGTTGGGGATCAGACTGGGGAGCTTCTGGAAAGCGTTAGAGGGAGAAAGTGAAAGATAGATAAAAAGATCCTAAGATGCTAGATTCCTGTTACCAGAACCTAAGGCCCTTTCCTAACCCCATCAGCATTCGCACCGTCTATATCATAGACGCACTCTGGAGTAGTCAGGGGCGTCACTGGTGCTGAGCACTCCGAGGCCTGTGCCCCAAATCCCAGCGCCAGTGCCCCGGATCTCCAGCCCAATTGGGCCCCGCTGCCCACGGCGGCGCCTGTCCCTGTCCCTGGTCAGGAGGTGGGGCCTGCAGGCTGGGGGCGGGGCCTGTGGCCCAGCGGTGGGGCCTGGGCCCATGCCCCCGGTCTCTCCCCCAGCCAGTGACGCCCCTTGGAGTAGTACCAGCTGCCAAGAACAATGGCTTTTCCTGAACTTCCTGAGTGCTGGAAAATGAAACTAATTCCAAACAAGGCAAAGTCTCAGGGTCCTGATTTGTTTAGCAGCTGTGGAAACGGCAGGTTACTCACCAGTAACCATCCTTCTTTGAGATAGGCTGCTCAGATCCATTCAGTAATAGGTGTCTCCATGCCAGAGCGCCGGATTGGTTGGAAAAACTTGTCCTAGCCTGTCAGAAGAGGGGAGGTGGCCACCGCCCCTCGCACCACCCGTGGCTATATATACGGCCACCTCCCCGCCCCCTCCTCAGCTCCTTAGAGTCGCAAACTCCAGAAGCGGGGACGGAGGGGAGGGACCTGAATGGATCCGAGCAGCCCATCTCGAAGAAGGACGGTTACTGGTGAATAACCCACTGTTCTTCTTTGAGCACTGCTCAGATGCATTCAGTAATAGTTGACTATTAGCCATGCTGATGGATGGCGGGTGGAGTTGGTACTTCCGCCTTCAGCACAGCAACAAGCCCTGTAAGGTAGAGGCCCCACAGCAAGACGCCTGCTAAAGTCAAGAGGCGAGTGGGCCTTAACGGGCCCAGAAGAAGCAAGAGCTGAGGGTCAACCCAGAACAGGGCAAAACTGAACCCACCAAGGCAGAAAGCATAAGCAGGTCAGACAAGGTCATCTGAGCTGGAGAAAAGGACGCAACCTAACAAAACGGGTTGTGTGGGTGCCCTGCATAGGAGGAAAAACGTGGAATGTAACCAACAGACTACAATGTCTGGGCATAGGCCATGTCACGTGGACTAGAAGGAGAACACTAAAAGATAGCAAATGAGACTAGCCGTACTGGCGTGTCTCGCACGAGAACAAAGAAAGCGTAGGCATAGAGTACCCAAAGGCTTTGCAGGCGCCACATAGTCATGGACTGATCTGGCGACTACTGAGTACACAGGGAGAAGTAAGGGAATGACAATGCCCCTTATCTAGGATGTGGCCAAGCAAGCCCTCCGGTGAAAAGAGAGAAATGAGGATACAAGGTCGTAAGATGGGCTCAAGGGTGACTGAGATGACCACAAGACACTAAGCCGCGGCATACAGAGTTGAGCCAAGCAGGACGGCGGCCTACGGTATGCTAATTAACAACCTGGTAGCGTGGAAGTGCACTTTTTCAGCCGAGCAGGCACCACGACTGGGTTCTCGCAGGAGAAAGGTTGCGGGAAAGGTCACTAACAGCAAGGTGGCCTGAGGCAGTGCTGACGAGATGGTCCTACTAGGGCCTGCAGGGTGCTAGAATGTAGAGGAGGGCCCTGCTGGTCTAAGCTTGCAGGGTTTGCATCGCGAAGCTCTCACTAAAGCATGAGGGGGAAGAAGAGGGACAGGAGAGAACTCCTACTACCATCTAGTCAGGCCCTCGGTGACTGAAAGAATCAAAGGAGAGCCGTGAAGGCCATGGACTCAGTACCTTTAGTGCTTGCTGGAGGGATAATGTTACCACTTTGCCATGCCAGGGCTGCCAAGGAGAAAACTCTTCAATACATGGATATTGAAGAACTCCGCTGCCAAGGAAGGTTCCTTCCCAACCTAGAGAATGGGACCGTAACAGGGTGGCAGCTGCCGCATCTGAAGGACACCCTGGGATCAGAGAACCCAATGAAGTTTTCTCCCCAGAGAGAGCCAGAGGGTGAATAAAAGGGGTACAACCCCAAGCTGTTATATGTTGTATAGAAATGGGTTCTCTGTGCATCACGCCATTGGACGGCAGTGGGTGTCAACGGGTCCTTGAAACTGGAAAAAGGGGACCGCAGAACTGCCAGGCGCCACCAACGCACATGGGGAGAACCGCAGTAGCACTAAAGGACTACGTGTGGCATATTGAGACATTCCTGCAGGAAGGCAGGGCGGAAGGGTGGGGGTCGTGTCCTGCCAGGGAATAGGACCGTAGAGCAAGAAGATTATGCAAGTGCCCCAGAAGTAGGGAACCTTCTGTCTGATGTAGACAGCTGTCCAAAAGGCAGTGGATACTGAGGTGGGACATATAGGTGGGAGGGCACTCGAAGGGATAGACCCTTCGCAGTTTCCCAACGTATGGTCATAAGAAGGTGTTCTCCCTCATGGTTTAAAAGGGTGCCATGCTTTGGTGAGGTCGGGGAAGAGTGGGCTACCTCGAAGAGGGTAGACAAAGGTGAGGGTTCCTGAGGTGGGCCTCTGGTTCTCACTAGATCACCAGAAGGTAGAGACGTGGAATCGTGCAAGGGTGGGAAAACAAGGAGGAGCGGGCCGTACTTAGGACCTGTGTACGGGTAAGACTCACTCTAAAGATACCTTCCCAATGAAAATAGCTATCCAGGTAGCTGTATTGCTATACAGATGTGTCCCCTTCAGTGCGCAGGAGAAATTCCTGTTGAATGGGGGTTGGGGTCACAGTGCAGAAACCAGTGGTGCGAGCAGGGGTATCCCCTCCCGTTCCCCTGACCCAGATACGAGGGGGCCTACCTGGGACATGCATCATGGCGACAGGCTCAGTCCTGTTGCAAGTAGGCTTCGGATGTGCGTGTCTCGGAGCCCCGCAGCAGCTGAGGCTACGACAAGATGCGCCTCCATCCTTCGGTGACGTGTTAGGGTGGGGAATATTCGGCAAGGAAAGCTGCTAGGAATAGAAGAGGGGCAGTTTCTGTCTTCGGGGAAGTCACTGCTTAAGGAGTGGGGGGGAGGTTACGGTATTGGGGTACCGGCACCGTGGGCGGGTGTTGTTGTGTTGTTGGCCCCCTGCGTCCTGATCTAAGTCTTGCTCTCACAATTGGGGAAGGGGAAGAACAAGGAAGGATTGGGATGGTTCCCACCGGACCTGCCTTCCCTAAACAAGGGGGGTGCAGGTTGGCCACCTGTGGCAGTGACGCCCTATGGCTCCCTGCACCCTAAGGGTAAAGAAGGTGGCGGTGATCAAAGGGGCCTCTCCTTGTGGAAAGGGGAGGCAAAGGCCCACTTCCCGCCATGAGTAAAGCGGGGAGGAAAGGGACTGTCCTGCCAGGGGAAGTAGGGAGCTAAGTCGGGGAGGTGGGTCTGGGAGGGAGAAGGCTGAAATATTTGGCCTCTCCTCGAGGATCCCGGACTGTGCCCACCAGAGAGAGGGTTTCAGGGGGAAACAAGACATCCCCCTCAAAAGGCAGGTCAAGGACTGCCTGCTGTGCATTAGGGGGTGCTCTAGCCTCCCTAAGCCATGCTACCCTGCGGAGGGTAACCGCCGAGGCCATGGTGTGAGCAGCGGTGTCCACCGCATCACAAGCTGAAAGGAGGAGGTCTTGCAAGATTATGTTGCCTTCCTCCAGGAAGGCATCATACTCTTCCCTGGCCTCAGGTGGAAGCATGTTTCTAAATTTCCCGAGTGACTCCCAGACATCCAGCAAGTATCTGCTGCTTATAGCCTGGTTGTTTGCCACTCGTAATTGGAAGTTCGATGAAGAATAAACCTTATGGCCTAGCAGATCCAGCTCCCTAGTTTCCCTGGAGGGGGGGAGGGGGTGTCTGGGGGGTTCCTCGGCCCCCATTGCAATCTGAACCACATCCCTGGGTGGAACTGGGTGGCTAGGGAGGGAGGGGTAGCCCGACTCAGATACCCTATACTTCAAGCTCGCCATATCCGAAACCGAGGGGATGGAGCTTGGGCTCTGCCACTGGGAGCGTGCGAGGTCCCATACACTCAGGTTGGGTGGGACTGCTAAGGGCACCGTCGAGGCGAAGACCGGACTGAAAAGGGTATGGGGGGGGAGACTCAAGGGTTCCACCTCCATACCTAAATGGGCCGTAGCCCGGTGCAATAGGTCAAAATGCGCCGAAAGGTTTCCTGTAAAAGACTCCAGTGCCGGGGAAAGCACAGCACTGGGAGCCCGCCACGGAGGGGAGTCCCCTGGGGGGGGACCATTCTTGCGGCTGAAACCGGAAGGGTGATGGGGCCGATGTGCAGCACCGGGGCCGTCTGGAGCCCCTAGAAGGTCCCTCTTCCGGAGTGGAGACAGGAAAAGGGGATTGACATTCCCGGCCCAGTGCCAGCGGTGGAGTGGTGTCGGCCCCCACTGGAGTGGAAGACGGGGGACTGGAAGGTGAGGGTGAGCATCCCGGGTGAACCCAGGCCTTTGAGATGAAGGCTAGTTTGCCCCTTCTGATTGGAGGTGGGGCTGGGGGAGTCGGGAGTAGCAGCAGGGCTCGTGCTGCCTCCACCACTTCCGGGTTGGACGGGACGAGAAGTGACTCTACTTGAGTCGCGGACAAGTCCTCGCTGGGGGAGGGAGGACTGCCTGGGCAGGATGGCTCCCGCTTCTGCGGCACTGGGCTCTGCAGTGCCGAGGGTGGAGTCAGCCAGTGCTGGGGCGAGCTCAGCACCAGTGAGGCAGGGCTGTACCGTGACGTTGGCGCCAGAGATGACACAGCGTGGTGCTGGGCAAACCAAGGGCGACCTCGATCAGTGCCAAGGTGCCGAGGAGCTGGGTAGGTGCTGCGGTGCTGGAGTCAGCACTGAGGTGGTGTGGCAGCGGCAGCCACCGGTTGATCGGTGCTGTATACGCTCCAGCGCTGAGCTGGGACTCAGTCCCGGGCTCTCACCCAAAGCCTTGGTGAAGGGTGCTGAGCATCTTCCGAGGCTAGGGCGCGGCATCGCTGTTCCCTCTCCTTGATTGTTCTTGGTTTAAAGGAGAGACAAATGGAACATGCCAAGACCATGTGGTTTTTGCCCAAGCACCTAAGGCACTTCCCGTGGGGGTTGTCCCGGGGGAAGGCCTTGCCACACTCGGTGCAGGGTTTAAACCCCAGCATCGTCAATGCAATGTTCCGGTCCAGTGCTGGGGACTCTTGTGGTGGAGTTAAATCCACAAAGAGATGTATCCTGCCGAACAGTGAGTCGAAGGCGAAGAGACAGACTGCTTGTTATCTGCAAGGAGTAGACGTTCCAATTCTGATGCGCAAGGTGGAAGAAATGAAACTGGGGAGGGGGCGGGGAGGCAGCCGTATATATAGCCATGGGTGGCGCAAGGGGCGGTGGCCGCCTCCCCTCTTCTTACAGGCTAGGACAAGTTTTTCTGACCAATCCAGCACTCCGGCACGGAGACACCTATTACTGAATGCATCCGAGCAGCACTCGAAGAAGAAGCATCTCCTACTGGCTGGACAAGCTCATATCCTTTGTATGGTAATGACAGCATCATCAAGACAGATAGGCTGGTGTTTTCAAAGGTGCCTGAGGGAGCTGGGCAGGCGGCTCAATGGCACTTTGGCACCTAACTCCATCAGCTTTGAAAATCTCTGCTGCAGTGCACACCCCAGACTGAACTCTCAGCCCTCTCCCCCATGGACTAATCAGGGTCTCATACCAATCACAGCTGCGATCATTGGTTAAGATGACATGGACAAGTGGCAGCAGAAGGCAAACCTGGGTGATAGGATAGCCTGAGAATAGCCAGTCAAAATCTGAGTAGAGAAGCCAACAAACTCTTTGCTTTGGAAGCCAGGAGATTGAGGGGTCGTCACTGCCATCTCAATACCCTCTATGATCTGGATCTGCATATGTCCTAAGGATTAATTTATAAGAGGACCCATTCTCAAAGACTTCTGGGCACTTGGAACAATTTAGCACAGCCTCCCTGAACAGCAGAATATTAATAGTGAAAGGGCTGAGTGACAGGGCGTATTGGCCTCGCACTAGCATGGCAAGTGTTAAAGACACATGCAGGTAGAAGCAGCCACGAGCCCTGCATTTGCTGGGCATGCTCAGCGAGGCAGAGGGATATAAAAGCTAGCCACCCAGCCCAGTCAGGCGGTAGGCTGCTGACCAGATAGGAAGCCCACTGCCAGGGCTCCCTGAAGCACCACTGCCAAGCCCTCACAACTACCCCGACACAAGGGGCCCTGCTACCTCGACAGAGGGAGCCATTTTGAGATATTCCGGCCGCTAGGCCTAGCAACCCCCTACATACAGTAACCCTTCTGGGAGGCCCTCGCCCCCCAGCTGACACTGACCCAGGGAAGGGGGAGACACCTCAGACTTCATCCCGAGATGGGGATAGGTGGGCCACAGCCCTATTCCGCCTAACTATGGAACTGCCATCCTGTCAAGGATGGCCTGGCCCATGACAGCTATATTAAGAAACTATTCCTAATGGAGAAAACTCCCATTGTTATAGGGAAGATAGCCATCAGATGGTCATGCAAGTGCTAGGATTCTGTAATGATGAATTCTTTATCATCTAATCTTGTGACTAGTGTAGACTGATTGTTACAACACCTCTATTTACTTAAAAAAAAACAAAAAAAAACCCAAGGAGTCATGTGGCACTTAAAGACTAACAGATTTATTTTTTGCATGAGCTTTCATGGGAGAAAATCTCACTTCCCATCTTCAAAGCATCTGATGAAGTGGGATTTTCTCCCACGAAAGCTCATGCAAAAAATAAATCTGTTAGTCTTTAAGTGCCACACGACTCCCTGGGTTTTTTTTGCTGAACTATATTTACTTAGCCAGGTCATCACACACTTATGTTTCTGTCATTGAGAAGTAACCTGGAATGACATACCACTTATCTGCGTGCTTAAACACACAGTGATGTATCTTCAGTCTAGGTACTTAACAACTGGAACCTTGCAGTCCATTCACAGTAACACAACACAGGAGCAAGCTAAACCCATCTGCTAAACCCTGAAAAGAACTCACATCCTACTCCAATACATTTTAATGCATTGCCCCAAAGCTTTGCACCCCCACTTCAGCAGCTGCTTAACATGTACTCGTAAGATCTGCTCCCTCTTACTAAGACTAGAGGTGAGTGACATTTTTTGGCTGAATAGTAAATTTGCCAAAAAATGCCATTTTGGGACAAAGAGACTCATTTGTGAATTAAGGTGGGATTTGGTGGACAATTTCAGACAAACACGAATGGATTTCAGAAAAATTATTCTGATCTACATGTTTTGCTTTGCTGCTTTCTAAATGAATCTTTCTGACACTTCATCTTGAAAATGTCACATCAAGTAGATGTTCAAAACATTTCATTCAACCTGAACAAAATGTTCAGTTTTTCATCATGTTCAACAGTCAAATGGAGAAAAAAAATTATCTGCTCAGCTATAAAAAAGACACACCAAATGACTGCTTAAACACAGCCAGATGCCCTCTGTTTTTGATGTCAGGTTTACAGATCCCACCTGGGATAATACAATGCTGTTCACAGACAGTATAATAGAAGTAGGAGACATGATTCCTCAGAGCACTGGGGAAAGGAATCAGAAATGTAATTAAAAAGAAGAAAAGAGCACCCAGTGCACAACATAGCTGTTTAACTTGTAATGAAATCTGCATCAATTTCACTTAAAAAAGCACCAATTTCTACTAATTGCAATAAAGGATACAGTCCTAAGTACAGCACTGCAAATCAAGTGCAAAGAATAGAAATAGAGTACCAGATAGAAATCAATATTAATCCCCAAGTGAATTCTAGCTCCTTTCTGCTGCTTTCACCAATCTGAGCTGACCAGGTAAGAATTCTTGCGGTGGCAGAGCTCCCAGCTGGTACAGATCTGGTGTGCCTGGCCTCTGAGCTAGCCCAAATATAGTTCCAGTAGAGGGGTTGGGCAAGTGGAATCCCAGAATGCCTATGACTGGCTACTGTCAGGAACATAACAGAGAAGCCTAGGGGTTGCTCTAACCCACACTAAAGCTTGTACAGGTCCACCCTGTGAATCAGGTAGATGTAGCAGATTACCCAACAGTCCCTTATCTTTGCTGCATGAAGCAGAAATTCAGCACAGCAGACCACCATCTCTGTCACACTAGGATGAAGGATAATCTGTAGACTCTGTTTATCCTAGTTCTGACTGAAGATGTAATGGACCATGTCTCCAGCCTACACCAGTGAACACATGCTGGGGTTTGTTTCATGAAATGCTGGCAGTGTGAAACAGCAATGAACCCCCAAACACCATGAGGTCCTGTAAGGCAGGTTGCTTTGTACCACTCTACACAGAGGGTTGGCCTCAGGAAGAAAGGAAGACCAGCATTTAGATGCCTAACCTGTATGAGCAGCCCAGCGGACACCTACCAGACTGGGGGGAGGACTCAGAGGAGGAGTTCTCTTATAACTTGCATCCACAGTGGAACAGGTACTCGGTTCAAGCCCCAGAGGGTTGGACTCAATGATCTCATGAGGTCCCTTCCAACCCTATGATTCTATTCTATTCTATTCAGTGGGCATAGCTTCAGTGGGAGAGACCAACGGTCCCCACCTCACAATATCCCTTGGCCCTGTGGGAGGAGACTCACCTGAGATATGGAACATCCCTATTGAAATCTCTTCTCCATATCAAGTTGGGGTGAGTCTTGAACAAGGGGTCTTTCACATCCCAAATGAGTATCCTGACTATGGGGCTAAAATGTATGAGGGAGATGGTCCTCTTTTACCTGCCAGAGCTTCATCCTGCCCTGGCTTCTGGCACAAAACTCCTAATGCTAAAGAAGGTTCCCACACAGAGGATCACAAGCAGAGGTAGGTGCTCCTTGCAGCCCAGATGCAGCTGCCTATCTCCACAGGCTCAGCACACAGCCCTTTTGTTGATGTCTCCCACCAGTTGACTTGGGCAAGGAGTGCTCAGCATGATGGGTTTTGGGAATCACGGCCTAACGTGTCTTTCTCCCCATGTGATGCCTCGCGAGTGGAGGTGCCCCACTCAGATGTGGTAGATCATGAGGCATTCCTGTGATTTTTTTGAGGTGACACCCAGCATCATGTTGCTGAATTCTAGGCATCAGACAATGCACTGACAGGTGGCAGCACAGCATCCGGAAATAAACAGATACAGAGGTAAGATACGAAAGGGATTTTTTCCAGAGAGGAAAGGGATTTTTGACCTCTCACCCTTCCTTTCCTAGTCCCTTTCAGCCTCAGCAATTAGTTTATAGCTGTTTTCCAAGATCTTTTCCAGGGCAAAGGGCTAGAATTGCTTTATAAGGGAAAGGTCTGCTTTCCCCTTTAAATCTCTAGCTCCCCTCAAATGACTGAGACCCTAGCCTTGCAGTGCCCAACAGCCAGCTCTAGAAAGCTCACCCAGTGGCTGGAACTCCACTTCCTCTGTAGAGATGATCAAGGAGCGGTCCACAGGGGAAAAACTCACAGAAAAGCAAACAAATTCCTGTTCCATCCTTGACATGTGCCGCACCACGGTGAGGAAGCGTAGTGGGTGGGCATCACAGGCAGAGCAGAACCTGCTGACCAGGAACCAGGAAGACAGAGTGAGGCCGCCCGTGGGTGGAAAGAGTCTGGCACCTGTGGGGAAGAAATGAAATGACTGGGAAGAAGGTCTACCATAGACAGAGGTCTAAGCCTCAGATTGGATCTGAGGCAAAAGCTGGGAGGGTGTTGAAGTAGTAGTCTTGTATGAGACCATCTCTGGCTCATGCGGGGTGCCAGAGAGCAGGTAGGCTATGCTCACTCTTCTCAGAAAGGCTCTACACAAGCCAGCAGGTACATACCCATTCCAATCCCTCCTGATATGGCTTGTTCTGCATTGGGGCCCATCACAGTAGAGAGCGTGGGGAGGAATAAACAGCTGCAAGACAAAGAGAGCAGGATTTCAAGTATGTCCCTATGAGCCATTCAGGACATGGCTTGGAGTTCCTTCCACACACCAACTCCCTGCCAACTACAATCCTACTGCATCAGGCCTTTACGGTTGCAAAGCACTGGATCTAGCTTGAATGGCAGGAGTAAGAGCATGACAGACTCTCTGTCATCACTCCAAAGGAATAGCTGTGCTAGTCTAGTGCAGCAAAACAAATGAGGAGTCTGGTGGCACTTTTAAAGACTAAAAAAATTTATTTATTGCATGGGCTTTCATGGGAGAAAACCCCATTCTGTCAGATGCTTTGAAAATCTTCAAAGCTTCTGACCAAGTGAGACTTTCTCCCATGAACGCTCATATAATAAATAAATTTGTTAGTCTTTAAGTGCCACCAGACTTCTCGTTTGTTTTACCATCACTGGGAGAGTGGAGGACCAGCTACATATATTGTCAGATGGACTGCTTGGTGGGCAGGTGACAGGACTAGGACGACCTGTTATGATGAGATGATCTGATTGGTTAGTTCAGGATAAGAGACAGGAGGCCCCATAAAGTCATAAACAGAGAGTCACAAATGGCGGATGTACCCATATCCTTCCACAGACATGTCAAACTCCACAAAGGAGGGTGCCAAAGAAGTGTTGTGTGGCTGGAAGTTCCGTGGTGATGTCATGGAGATAAGACTCATAGCTGTCTGGAGAGCCATCGCAGAGCCCCTGGTCACCCACGGGGAAGTGGTGAGCCACGAAGCCAGCTGAGGAACCACAGGCTTGTCCGGCATGGCTGCTCCTGGACCTACGACAACAACACCCAGCATTATTAAGATGCAGCATTGCCACTACTTTCATACAATAGTGTGATTCTTTCTGTTTCATTTATTGCACTCACAGAGCATATATCTTACGAGTCACTGCTTTCCCCTCTACAGTCCATTAGCGCTAAAGGGTCTGCGGACAACCTTCCTGCTTTCCTTAAACTATTTAAGGACCCTGGTGCACAGGATGGAGGAATGGGAGTAGAGTTGTGGAAACAACGTTTGATAAAGCTCTGGCTAGGATGGTTTAGTTGGGGTTGGTCCTGCTTTGAGCACTTGGTTGGACTAGATGACCTCCTGAGGATCCTTTCAACCCTAATCTTCTGTAACTGTACAATGCATTTTTCAGTCAGTTAGGCATTTCAAAAAAATCACACGCAAAAAAACCACCATTGCATCACATTGAACAGGAAACAAAATTTTCAAATATGTTCAGTGAATTGAAAAATCATGAAAATGTTTCCTTTCAGATCACATGGAGCATTTTGTTTTGACCGAATGGAAGCTTTCTGTTTTGCTGTTCAAGTTTGTTGAGTGTTTCTGACTTCTGAAATAAAATTAAAAGAAATTTTGAAAAGAAAAATCTGTTCAGATCGAAAAAACTCAATATGTTGCCACTTTCCAATGTTTTTTGTTTGCTTTGCTTTGCTTTTTACAAACTGTTTGGTGAAACCAGCACTAATTATTTCAAAGTCACCAAGTCCACATCTGTCGCTGCAAAATGCTTTAGACAAAAAAATGTCACCCAGCTGTACGTGAGGTCCATGAGAAGACCTATGAGGAGCAATGTAGCCCCTCAGGTGGGAAGGAGGACACTTCCTTATTGTATGTTCCCACGGGCAGGCGCCTAGCCCCCCTAATGCCTTTCCCCATCTCCATCATTCAACAGACAAGGGGCTAAACCCAAAAGACAGGTGAGAGTTCTGTCTGTGTCCACACAACTTGTGGGGCAGATTCTCCACCCCCCTGCCCTTTGTGGAGCCACTGAGTGTGTGTGGGGGGAATTCAACCATTATGGCCTTGTTCCTGTGAGGAGTACCAGGGCTTGGAGCTGGGGGATGCTCACAGTCAATAGCACTCTTTATAGATGCACTCACTCAAGACTTCCAGGAGAGGGCAGGCATGTTCCTGCCCCAGCTCAGTAGGCCACACACCTTTTGAGTAGTGGGGTGCTGGTGCATGGGTGAGTGTAACCCACCAGTCAGCGTGTGGTCGGCATCCCGCTGTATGGGAGGATTTGAGTCTGTTACAGCCTGAGGGATAAAGTCTCACCAGAGCACAAGCTAAAAACCTCACGCTTTGCATTCTGAATGACCTCGGTTCAGCTCCTGCTGTTGACCAACATACCAGTCTGTCACAATGTCTGGCTCTAGAACCCAATGTTCTCAGCCATGCCAGGTCTATGATGTGCCTGGCTCCTCAGCAAGTAGCCTCGCCACAGCTTCCCCTTCCCACACGAGCACCTAGAATGATGACACCGTGCTCTACTCAGGTGCTCTCACCTTCGTTCCACACTGCTTTACGCAAATCAGCCTCTTGACACAGTGGAACTCTAGCTGGGTTTCTGCACACCCCTGTCAGAGCTGGTGGAGGGGTCCCAAGCCCAAGGAACTGTCTGAAAAGTGTAACACAAACACCATTAGATAGAACAAGCAAGGAGTCCTGTGGCACCTAAAGACTACACAAATTTATTTATCACATGAGCTTTCATGGGAGAAAATCCCACTTCGCCAGATGTTTTGAAGATGGGGGAATTTAGAGAATGGGAGGAAAATAAATGCAGGGAAGTGTAAGTCATGGGAACAGGTCACACTGTAATGACAAATCAAAGTAGTTGTTAAGATTCAAACACTGGGGAACAGCACATAGGGGAGGGTGAGGTCAAATCACCTGTTGTAGCAAATTACATGTTGTAACAAAAACACCCGTGTTTGTTTTGCTGGACTAGACTAACACGGCTACCCCTTTGGAACTTGATTTCATAAGGATGTTGGGAGACACTCAAAACTCTTAAAGTAAGACATTCTTAAAACCAGGTGTCTCCCAAGAGTCTCAAAAAACCAGTCATTATTGTGATTACCTTCACATTTCAGACATGATGTGGTAGCATTGCTGATTTCAGCATCACTAACATCAGTACCACAATGCTGGTTATATTTTCCCCAGTATTTTTCACGCTCCCAGACCTTTTCTTTCTCTGGTGCTGGTTGGGATCTGCAGACAAAGTTTCTGATGCTGTGAGAAAGGTTGAATTTCCAGCCAGCCAAGAATTCAGAAGCCTTAGCTTCCAAGATACATGAAGGGTCTGGACAAATTTGTGGTGTGCATCCAGGCCTTATGCTAGTCCTTCCAAAGCCCAATCAGTACTGGTCTATGTTAGCTACAATAGAGACTGTGTGCTCTACAGGTGAGAGCATGAGACTGAGAAATATGACTCCAGGTTCTACTCCTGGATCTCTCATTGACTCTTGTTGGATTGTGGGAATGGTGCATTGTGTCTTTGTAACTCAGTCCCCCCTCCCCCCCCGAAAAAGCAAGAAAAAAAAATCCTGACTGTTCCTCCCACGTGTATTGCCATTCTTCAACTAACTAACATTTGTCAGCTGCTTTTAGATCCCTGGTGGAAGGTTCTACAGAAACACCTAGGTCCTGATTCAGGAATTTACTCAACTGGGGCTTACTGCACCTGCTGAATCACAGGCCTAGTTCTGTATGAGTCCATTTCCTTGAAAGGATCCACGGTCCCAGTACAGAGGGATTCCATTAAACACAGATCTGGTACCTTAATACATCTGGCTCAATGGATTGTGAGGCAAGCTTCTCAAAAATCCGGATGAGAGGCAGGTGCAATGGGTGGCTGTCATTGTTCAGTGCATCCCGACAGGAGCTCATCATGGTACTCAGCAAGCCTGATGCACACATCACCTGACGGCTCTTCTCTGACTTCACCAAGGACTGGACATGACCAGCTACAGCACATTGGATTTCCTGGGAAAGCTGAAACAAAGAGAAGGTTGGTCTGAGTGCCTGAGGCCCTAAAGTCACATACTGTCTCCATGTGGATCTTTGAGTTCAAAGGACTCTGTATCATAGCCAAGGTCTGCCCATGAGCAGCAGTTTGCAGGATCGGAGTCTACACCAGGGCTGCTTGGATTAATACATTATGGCTGTGCCACCCAATTCAGCACCTGGAAAGCCCTATTCTTTCCCCTTTTGACTACTGCTCACTCAGCAGCTTAATGCTCTCTTGGAGCAATGCCATGGTTGTGAATGGAGTAAAGGAGCAATCAGCAAATTCCCACTAATAAGATAGGGATGACACCGCTTGCTCTTGCACAGGAAATTACACTACCAAGGGCCTATTCCAGGGAAGCTTGTAAGCACTTGTTTAATTTTAAGCACATGGACAGTCATGCTGATGTGACCTACTCAGTTCTGTAAAAACAACCATGAATTAAGACTTTGTAGGGAAAATCTTGAGCACATGCTTAACTTTAAGGGCCACTTACATGGTTTACTGGACAGAGGCCTTCATTCAGTTGTCTTTAAAGCACTTCTTAAAAACTGAAATGGCCTTGGTTTTTAAAGCAGCTCATAGACCAGCCAGGATGTAACAGGACCCAGAGACCCAAGTGGACTTTGTGCAGGGGTATCTTTCTTATTATAAATCTTTGTGAGATTGCGGCTTTTCTCACAGGAGAAGTGTTCAAATGGATTAAATATCCTTCAAGGAAATAGTTTATACAAATTTTCCTCAGGAAACCGTTATAGGCGATGACATGTCTGATGGCATCAGAAGTCCAGAAAAGATAGCTTATTTCCAAATGCTGAATGTGATCTTGCAGTGTTAATTGAAAATAACTTCACCAGGACCATTGGGAGCTAAGCTCGTGTAACAGTGGTGTAAGAAAGAGGAGATACAGATCTTCAACCATGTAGAAGAGCTCAGGGTGAGAATTTGACACGATTAGCACTCACAATCAAGGCCTGATATTCAGAAGAGCTCAGCTTCCATGAAGGTACCTAAATTAGGGTCAGATTTTCAAAACTGCTGAGAAACTGGCGGTGCCCACTATAACGTCAGTGGGTGGATTTTCATGATAGCCCCCAGCTTCCAACATGCGGAATTTTCTGTACCACATGTCCACTTACTTTAATTGTCTCAATGGAAACTAAGCTCTTTAGAAAGCTAGCTCTGAATCTCAGTGACTTATTCTTTTCTTTTTATACAAGTCCATTACAGTTATAAGTTCCTTTCCAGACTACTTATGCATTTCTCTTCTAGCAAGATCCTTTGATGAGCTGAGGAAATGAATGTCTGATTTATAATTCTTTTGTATTTTTGTCATCGTTATTTCACTTACTCTTCCATTGAACAAAAAAATATTATTAAGAATCTGTGAAAAGCTCCAAAAAAAAAAAAAGACACAGATCTCAACTAAGCAAAACAATAAGTTTGCTCCAAAATAAATCCAATATAACCATAATGGAATACAAGCATTGATCGTTCTCATTATCACAAGAGCTCTGTCAATACCAAGATTACCTTGTTTCAAATAAAATGTGCTGTTTTCAGGAATGTTAGTTCCAGTAAAATGTCTTTTTAGTGAAAATATTAATGGGGGCAGGAAACCATTCTACATTTCCCCATACACATGGATTGATTTTCCTAACACATATTACTTGCACCATGAGTCAGGCAACTGCAGGTTCAATTAGAACATGGTAGGGTTAACAGCTCTGCATCAGATTAGAATCTAAGGGCAAAATGTCATCTAGTAATTTCTCCAATGTTCTTAAGCAATTCAGGCTTCCTCCTCCTGGGTACCTGATTTTCTCTCCCTGCTATTCCCTTTCCAAATGATATTGCTTTGTTAGGGGATGGATAAACACCTCCAAAGATTCAAAGTGTGGATTCATTTCAACAGGATATGGGTACCTTGGACTTGAAAATGAGAGAGGCACAGACCAACCAAACAACAAATACCAGTAAATCTCACAGCCCTGTACCATCTCACATTTCAAGGAACTCAAAGCCCATTGCAGACCTTCATTAATGCAAATTTCCAAGACGCCCTTGAGGATGGTACTATTTAACAGTATGTCTCATTATTAAAAGTGAGGTAGGCACTTATCGGAAGATGGTCAAAAGCACCTAGCGTGCCTGAATCCCTTTGGAATTACTGGAAGTTAAGCACCCTACACATTTTGACAAGATCACTGATGGGAACTTAACACGCTGACTATCAATCAGACATAGGACTAGTCTTTATTGATGGCAACCTTCCTGATTGACTGATTGGGTCCCTTCTGGGGACTTCTGTTTCCCTTGCCACCATTGGTCTTGTCTATTTAGAGCGTGACCATTCTGGGGTGGGGCTATCTATGACCTTGTGTGTGTATAGGACATAGCAGACTAGGGCCTTGATCTTGGTTGAGGTCCCTTACGGGCTATCATAATAGAATGGATAACACTTATAGATGTTTATGAGCAAAGAAGTGTCAAATATCAAACACTATCTCATAGAACATGAAAGTGACAAATTATATTGTCTCCACAACTTTGTAAGCAGCAGTTCAGTGCTTTGAGAGTGCAGTTGGGCACTCTTCCTGAAGTGCCTGCTGTTGATGTTAGCAGCAAAACCAAACTGTTTCCTTGAGGCCGAATCAAGGATTAAATCCATAGGTCAAGTAGTGAGAGAAACCTAAAAGCAGGATTACTGAATAAGATTCAAATAGGTACATGATCTGCCTTTCTGCACTTCAGTACACATGGAGTGTGCAATTCAGCAAAATCTTTTGATAATGCAAAGATGATATACACAAGGTCCAACTACAACCTGATTGCGAGAGACGTCTCTTAAGGGGAAGTACAACACAAAACAGAAAACAGGATTAAGCACAGACTGGTGATAAACTGAATCTGCAAGACTGACTAAATAGTTTACTGGATGAGCCATGACAAACTTTGAATGAAGCAGTCAACACAGAAGTCCACCTCAACCCCAGTTGCCACTGAATGATTCTACAAACTGATCATGAGGAACGGTCAGCTCAGAAATACATTTCTCTTCTGCTTTGACAAAGCATTGTTCTCTCTAGGTGATATATTCTTTGTACTTTCTGGTTCAGTGACAACAGCATTGATTGAATCCTTCTGTGATGTTACCAGGACTGGATTCACTCCTTACACTCCCCTAGGTGCAGCATCTTCAGTGCCTTTTCCCCTGCCCCCCACTTGCAGCTGTTCTTTGTATTTTTCTGCACAGGGAGCAGAGCTGGGGGAAGAACAAGGCCAGCTCCACACAGGAACTTTGAGGGCACAAACGAGCTGAGGTGACTGGCTCGGCCAGCTCTTGGGATGGAATATGCTCAACCCCTAGGCTCCACCTTCTGGCACAACCAGGGGATGGGGCCCTAGGAAAAGGAGGAGGAATAAGGGGTAGAGCCAGAGTTTCAGGGCTTGTGCAGAGACTTAAATTGGCAGGGGTTGTAATTTGCCACTGTTCAGGCACTCCTAGAACACCAATGCCCCTAGGCACATGGGCTCTGCTTTTCTCCTCCTCTTCCTCCTGGCACCTCACCCTCTGGCTTCACAAAGACTGGGCATCTGAGAGGCTACACCCTGGGAAATCATCCATAAAACCAAGATAAATTTTATATAAATAAAATGAGTGCCCTACACCATGAGGCATGTTTATAGGGGGCAGCTAGTCAGTTTATTTTGCAGTTAGCTTTCCAAATAGGTGTCAGCTTTATTCTGACACTGATGATTTTGCATTTAAGGAACAGGAGTATTTGCCTGGCCTAAATGTGGCCATTGCAATGAATGAACAGAGTTTGGAAAAGCACCAGGATTCATGCAGGGTAGGGCACGAGTGATGCTCTATAAATAACACTTAAAGATGCAAACAGGACCTCTGGGTTGTTGGGGAAGTGGTTGGGTTTTTTAAAAGGCTTTTAGCAAATTTTCATATCTCTCATTTGACATCCTTTTTTTTTTAATTGCCAGTACAAATGGCTTCAACACACCACCACAGATCTATGCTCATCAGCTGTTAATTGCCATTCTGGTTAGGTCAGAAGAAAAGGCTGCTACCTGAGATTGAGCCTCCTGTCTGTCTTGGTACTTATTACCACTCTCAGTACATTGACATGCTACTTCAGCTCATCACTGCTTGGGTGTGACAAATCCAGAAGTGGCAAATCCAGCTGGGAGTGGATACTTTTCCTTAGGTCAGGATCAGAATGCATTAACGTTTACTGAGCTCTACTAACGCTTCTGCAAAGCAGAGATGTCTGGTTCCTCTCATGAGTGAAATGGAAGGATCTGTAAATAAAGCGTGACTGTGACCTTCAAGAAGATAACTCTGTGCACCACACCAAGATGTCTTCCTATAGCATTCAGGCCAGCCAAATGGTCAGCTCATTGGACTGCTGTTGGACAACATGCTGTTCAACTCAGCCCCTAACTCTGGGGAAAAACCTTCTCTCAGACCTTTGTGGTGGATTCTGAGTGATGTTTTGCTCTCCTAATGCATAGTCTCTCACCTGTAGCTGAACCTCCAAGCTGAGATCCCTTGTGGAGAAGATCTGGGCTCAGGGAGCATTCCCACAGCCCATCTCAGCATTGCATGCTATCCTGACAGAGCTGCATAAGGGATTGGAAATAAATCTGCCATCCCTCTTTCTTGCAGCAACTGCTTACCGGACCTTCCATAGTGCCATAAGCCCTTGCTAGCTTTGCAAGAGGATTCCTCATTTCCCCTCTATCCACCACCACTCCACCATAGTTGCAAAGGGGCAGTCATGTTAGTCTAGTCCAGCAAAAAAGCAAGGAGTCCTGTGGCACTTAAAGACTAAGAAATCTGTTAGCCTTCAAGTGCCACAGAACTCCTTGCTTTTTTCACTCCATCGTAGCACATAATTTATTTGTCAGTGTTCCCTGAGCTACTGCTTTGGCATGAGATCTTGACACCCTTCTCCCTGTCTCCTGAACAGCACGCCACTCAACAGGTGGGCTCACTGCACTCTTCAATGCTAGGAATGTGTCAGAAGTTGGTCCTTGGGGCTGGCACTGCAAAGCTGACACAGCCAGGGTAGATCAAGCGTCAGTCTGTTCTGTCTTACCCATCACTGGCTATGCTCTGGAGACCAGTCTTAATTGGGAGTGGTGCTAGGAGGCAGACAAACCTCAGAAGCACTAGCTGCTACTACAGCTTGTATACAGAACAAATCTGGCCCAGAAACAAGAGAGAAAATAAAATAAAGACTCACACAATCAGACTTGCTGAGCTCCTTTTCCAATTACAAAGTCACACATGTTTAGAAAGGCAGCACGTCCTAAAGGACAGAAGCAATGGACTTGGAAACACAGGTTCTGCTCCTGGCAGTGCCATTTATGTGACTTGGGCAGGTCACTACACCTCTCTAGGTCTCTATTTGCCCCCCACCCCATCACATGTGTATAGATGCAAGCTTTTCAGAGTAGGGACTCTTATGATCTCTCTGTACAATGGGATCTCAATCTCAATGGTACTAATACAAAATAAATATTAGTGCTACAACTGATTTCTTATCAAACGCGAGGTGGGAAAAGACAAAAAAAGAAGGGAAGGAAAGATTAATAGATTCAAATAGGTTACTGCGACTGATGGAATTTGTGTCCCAGCTCTTCATATTTTTAATAATACTGCCATCTACTGAAAGCATAGGGGGTTTCCTTTCAGAGCCAACACCGACACAGTGACTTCCTTGACAGCTCTTTCTCTCATCCAATTAACTGTTCTACTTGTTTTTCAGAAATTAATTACAGTAATTGTCATAATTTTAATAACTGCTGGCTTAGTTTGCTATGAATAGGTGAGAAACATCAGCAGTTAATTACACTTCCAAATTCCAGAAACACTGATGAGGAATCTGGTTTTATTCCAAACCTCCCGTTTACATGTTAGTTGAATCCAAGTATTTCAGAAAACGCAGCAGACATATGTTGGATAATTTGTTTGTTCAGTTAGAGTGGGTGCAGAGAGAGGCTGAGAAGAGACATTTCCCTCCATGCAATAAAGCTTCAATTTTCCGTTAGTTACTGCACCTGCCTGTAACTGCTAGGAAAAGTCCAGGACCTGATTCTCCTCTTACATACACCAGAATTATCCTACTATCAGCACTGTTGGCTTCAGCAATTGACACCAGTGTAACTGAAAGCAAACATGAGCCTCAGGATTGGAAATGGAAAAACATACCACGCACTGGTGGAGATACAGAGGGAAATGCAGATTGTTTGGAGCCAAACTGCAGCTGCTGTGTTACACATGGTTAAAATGCATTGCAGGACGAGTGAGGTCACTGAGGTGTTGGAAACCCATTCCCCCTTGTTTGGGCTCTTGGGTCCTCAAGATATATCTGGTCTCTGCTGTGTAGTGGCCAATGGGAGCTATGCAGGGTGGGGAAATCATAGCCCCACCCACAGGGAGGCGTTCACAGAAGTCACAACTGAGCATGCTGTCCTGAATCATTATGACCAAGTCTGGCCTTTGCAGACATGGGTGGGTGGTAGGTTACAGGAGGGAAGGATTTGGTGTTAGCACTGGGAAGTCAGTCTGTATGGACCTGGTTGGAATGGCACACTACATCACCTCTGTAAATATGGGTTTTAGTAAGAAGCCCACATAATTTATATGGAGCGGACTTGATACCTCCAGTACAGCCACCCTGATTTCCTTCTTCCAGCGCATTCCCAGGGGTGCTTGCAAAGGGATCCGCACACCATAGGCCCTTACTCAGCCACCCCAACCCATGAAATCAGTGGCAGAAGCAGCTGTCCACATATGCAATTTATTTGTTCAATCAACCCTTTAATAACTGCCTTTCATTGGTTCCTAATTGAATACACTGACCTGCTTTTAAAGCAGCAGCAATGACGACCTCCAAGATAGACTTTTCTTAGCAATTAATGACCAGCTGGAGAAGCATCCTAGACCTCCACTCCCTCCAACTCAACATTTACTATTATTATGTATTATTCATGTCATGATAGTGCAGCGGTCTCCAAAGTAAAAAAAACAAGAAGTCGTGCGGCACTTTAAGACTAACAGATTTATTTTTCGCATGAGCCTTCGTGGGAGAAAAATCACACTTTGTCAGATGCTTCAAAGATGGGTGAACTTACAGAATGGAATGAAAATAAATGCAAGGGGGTGTAAAACATAGGATCAGGTCATACAGTAACAGCAAATCAGAGCAGTTGGTAGGTTCAAAACATGGGAAGCCTGAAGTCAAATTACCTTTTGTAATGGGAAAAGAACCTGTATTTTCTCCCACGAAAGCTCATGCAGAAAATAAATCTGTTAGCCTTAAAGTGCCACACGACTCCTTGTTTTTTTTGCTGGACTAGATTAACACGGTCTCCAAAGTGCCTGCCCCTTTATATCAGGAAGAGACTCAGAAACATTCGGCACTCCAGTTGGAGCCAAGGTTTCCAGAAAACTAAGTTCATTAGGTTCTGAGCACCTGAAATCCAGGTCCCGAGCTCTTCAGACAATCTAGCCCTAAGTCTCAATCCAAGGCCACAACCAATCACATGTGCATGGAGAAAATTTATTCACCTTGAAATGAGGAAGAGTGGGGAAGTGACAGTGTGATACTTTGCTAGTTGAGCACAGTAAAGGTGTTTGTAGAAGGTAAGATTCAACATGAACCTTTACCCCCAGACTCAACTGAGTCCTTTCCTGTGCCAAGGAATGTTGCCCTTTCATTATTTTTTTTTTTTCTTTTTCTGTGTGATTCTGTACTCCCTGGGTCCTGGAAACAGGAATCCCAGACTTCTATGGGAGAGGCAGAGCTTGTTGGATTTCCCCTCCAAAAACACTGGTGGTTTGAGAATATCTTTGTAACGGTGCTGACTTCAGCTCCACAAAGAGGCAGGCACACATCCAATGCTCTAAAAATGTATCCAAATTTCTTGCTCATTTCTATTTCCCACTCTTTCTGTTAAACTTCCACATTGTGATCACAACAGCTCTGTAAACCAAACAGTCAGATGCAGTCAGCAATTAGATAGATGATGCAGAAAGAAAAGAAGGCAGGGCCAATGGTGAGAGCACTACCCTTGGATATGTGAGAAATGACTTCTAGTCATGCTCTGTCTCACACTTCAAGTGTGATCTATGGCCTTGTCACTTACTCCCAGTGACTCAGTTTCCCAATCTGTTAAATGGGTTTATCAGGACTTCCCTACCACACAGAGAATGTGAGGGATAATACATTAGCTACAGTGAGACTAAGACAGAGTAGGAGTATGGTCTATACAAGATAAGAAAGGATTGCGGTAATTCAGGAGCCGATGCTTGTGGAGGAAATGTGAAACTGAAGTCTAATGCAAATGTTGTGAGGGCTTTAGAGATTCAAGAACTATTCTTGAAGATGGGCCTAATGCAAAATCCAGGCCCTGAACTGGAAATGAATGTTTATAAAACACCTTGTTCTTATAAAGGGCTAAATAAAGAGCATGAATCCACACTCTACTGAACTGGGCTGTTCAAAATCAAAACTGGACAAGAGCTGGTCACGGATCATTGTCCATCTGACGGTAGTTAGAAACCCACGCGTCTCAAAAGTAGAGCTGTTACATCAGCTGTCCTGGACAAAGTGGGTGCCTTCCTCCATTTCCTGAATCTCCTCTCAGCCAGCAATGGAAATGATGTTCTTCTTGCATTGAACTGTTCTGTAAGCTGCTGCACCTCTCAAACTGCTGTTAGATGCAGCCCCAGATGTAGCTGTATATTAGTGCTGAGTGAAATGATCCTTAGCATAATCAGGCCTTGAGACAGAACCAGATCCATTTTTGACTAGCCCTGGGAGCCACTAGGGACAGAAAGGAGTCATACTGATGAAGTGAGATTTTATCCCATGAAAACTCATGTGATAAATAAATCTGTTAGTCTTTAAGTGCCACAGGACTCCTTGCTTTTTAGGGACAGAGAGGGACGCTGTCTCCCTTCTTGCTCAGGAAAGGAAATAAATTGCTGCAGACTTTCAGCATGTGTCGCTTATTCCCCCATTTCCTTGTGCCAGAAAAGATATTTTTGCCAGCTAGTATGGGGAAATGAAACAAAGGTTCCACCCACCTCTCACCCTCTTATTTGCTGCAGGGAGTATCCTAGGGAGCAGCAAGGCCTTTGTTCTGCACCAGATCATGACCCAAAGGCACAGTCTAGCTCAGTGTTTCCCAACCAGTGTTCCTCAGACATAGTTCAGACATTCCATAACCCAATCCAACCCCTTCCCAACCAGAGGGAGGAGGGGCTGAGTGGGGAGGGGGAATAAACAATTTAATGCCCCAGCCACAGCAAAGCATCCAGGCACATGGTGGAGGACATTGATGCACACCTGGAAGTTTTGTTCAATCTTCTTGATCACTCTATTAATCATTTGCTGATTGTGGTGCTCAGAAAGATGAATACCAGATCAAGGCTTCAAAGACAAGCTGCTGAGATCAAATTTTTTTGCAAATTCAGTTTCATTGCTTCAAGACTTAATAGGGACACTGGATTTTTCTCTCATTACAACAGGCGATTTGACCTCATCTTCCTCTACATGCTGTTCCCCAGTGTTTGAATCTTTACAACTGTTTTGATTTGCTCTTACAGTGTGACCTGATCCCATGACTTACTTTTCCCTGCATTAATCTTCTCCCATTCATCTTCAAAGTGTCTGACAAAGTGGGATTTTCTCCTGTGAAATCTCATACAATAAATAAATTTGTTAGTCTTTAAGTGCCACAGAACTCCTTGTTTGTTTTACCGAACTAGACTAACACGGCTGCCCCTTTGGAACTTTAAAACTCCTGCCACTGTTACCAGTTCTTTTGAGAATGTTTTTATCATCAGGTGTTCCATGTAAAATAATTTTTACTTTTAGGTATTCCCTGGTCCATCAAGGGTTGAGAAACACTGGTCTGGCCTATGTGCAACACTCTGTAGTGCGGGATCTCAAACACACGGCCCATGGGCTGCATGTAGTCCCTAAAGCTATCTCCTGCAGCCCGCAATGACACTATTGTTACCAATATTTGCAATATCATTGTATGAAAAGGTTTCAGTGGTGCGGCCCTCAGGCTAATGTACTAGTCCTCATGTGGCCCTCGTGGCAATCTGAGTTTGAGACCCCTGCTCTAGTGTGAAAGGTGCTACCAAAATGCTCGTTTTTAATCAATCCAGAGGGACACCTTTTCCTACGTATAACGCCCCATTAAAGGTTGTTCTGTGATTTCCCTGGAAGAAGAGCTCATTGAACCATCCTAGACGCCCTTCTGCTCTTCTGTGTGATGGAAATTGTTCTATTTCTCAGCTTGTTATTTGGACTGTTGAACAGTACATACAGCACGAGATGAGTCAAAGGGGTGATCAAAGCACCATCTAGATGGAGGCTTACCTGAGGATGCTCCTCCTTGTAGAGTTTTGGAAGCAGCCTCACCATGACACAGACAGCACCTGGGTGTACAATGGCACAGTCTCCCACTTCCAACCTGTAGGAAACAGATGAGGAGAAACTGTAACAGCAGTGCTGACAAAGTGACACAAGGTCAGCCAGTACCCCAGCAGATAACCACATTGCTTTTCGCTTGCATTGACTAATTTCAGGGCAAGAAACTAATCAATGGATCAGCAAACTGGGATGGCCAGAAACTGTTCTAGAAGAACTCCAAGACACACCCTGCTAGCAGCACTGAAAGGTACCCCCAAATCTCAAATCTGACCTTATACACCTAAAGATACCCAGCTGTGCTGTGCCATTTTCCAAATGAGCCCCACTTTTAAGAATCTGTGCCATAAAGAGTGAACAAAAAAGTCTCTGATGCCTTCAGACCCAATGACACATTCTCTGTTATTGAGATCACAAGACTACTGCCTAGATCTAGCCCTGAGCAAGATCTTTTGGCTTCCCCAATACAAGAGCAGAAAGCAGGAAGGTACCTGGTTGGATAAAATCGGAATGCCTTCCCCCACAGCTAAACCATTTCCCAATCCACAACAGAACTTGCCTAAAGGGGAAGGAAAAGTTTGTGATTATCTGTTTTTCCCCACCGTTTGTCATTTCTGCCATATGCTGCCACCCATTCAGGGAGAGGAAAATAAAGCATCAAAATACCACAGGAAAGTCTGCTCACACCATGTTAGTGGCTGAAAGCTGAACACAAGAATAATGTGATGAGAAAGCTGCTTTTTCAGGAGATGTCCATCTCTGGCTCTGCACGCTCAGGATGTTCAGAAAAACACCCACATTTCTGGGCGCATCTTTGAACACAAAGCACCAGCTTGCTGAAGGATGCAGGCTGTACAGGATTACATAGACACTGCTCTTTCCAAATCAGTCCCAGGGAAAGAAACACAGACAAGGTTCTCCACACGGATGGACGGAAAAGGTACCTGGCCTAGGCTGCAACCTCCATTATCAGGGGGACCATGTTACAAGTTTGTACTGGGTCCAAAAAAATAATGCTTGGGCCCTGATTCAGACAACACTAGTTAGATGAGGAAAATACAACAGCAAGTACCATCACAGCAGGTGAAACAGGAAGAATAAATAACAGAATTGGCACAAGAATGGTCTTTATAATCAAACCGAAAGAGCATAATGTCTTTAATATAAACACCTGTTTGCCATTTCCAGGAGCCACTGTTAGCAGATCAGTGCACTGATTAACATGTGGCACACTGCCCCACAGCGATGAAAGACTATTACTGCACCCTAAAAGCAAATACTGTCCTATTAAATAGTACTCGCAAAAACTAAACTTACTCATTTGTTAGTCTTTAAGCTTACTGAGTCAAATTCAGCACCAGTGTAAATGGTTGCAACTTTACTGATTTCACAGCTACCCCTGGGACGAATGAGGCTCTGACATTTAATTGCTAAACAAAGCAAGGAGGAACACTGTAAAAACAAAACAGAACTCCAAAATACACTAAAAAGTCACCACCATACAAACACTTGAGGTGAAATCCTTGCCCATTGATGTCCATGGCAAAATGTTCACTGAATTCAATGGGAACAAAATTACACTAATTGTAATTTACAGCCTATGGTTGTGCTTCTTGAGCCAAATTCATCTGCTGCATAAGGCTATTGAAATCAAAGGTCTTGGCTACACCAGGGAGAAAGATACCCCCTTGTGCTTGAAGACATTATGACACTCCACAGATCTGCAAAACCGCAGGGAGACAATGTCAAGCAGTGCTGCCAACTATCACCATTCTATCACATGTTTCATGATATGTGGTGATTTTCTTAAAGCCTCAGCTCCTGGAGTCCTGTAATTAGATGAGAAACTCAGCTTTCATATAAAAAAGAAAGATGGCTCTAGCCCTCATGGCTGCAGAGAAAAGCTGGAAAGATAGCCCTCAAGAAGCTTTAACACCAAAGGGCAAACAAAGAGTTTTAAATTTTTAAAAATTACATTTTTTTTAAAGCCCCTCTCTTGGTTTTTGGAGGATGACTTAAGATTTTCAAATGCTTTGGGTTGAAAGTGCTATCCAAGTACCTGTCCAGTGTTGTAATTATGATAGGATACAGCACAAAGGAAACCCAGCCTGAGTCTCTGGCAATTTTTGGACTGTATCTCCAAAGTCTCCTTCTCCATGATCTTTCAGTTGGTCCCTCCCCTTCTTTTCCCATGATCATCCAGGACACCTCTTTGTGGTTACTGGACTTGCAAAGTTACCCTTAGCTCAGTTGTAAAAAGTATTTGAACATTCATAAGATATTACAATAACCATGAAAAATAGGTCAAGTCGTTTTCAATAAATGACTTAAAACAGACAGAGAAATCACAAGTCCATTCAAAATGGCCGACTAATATAAGTCAAGGGCTTAGTAAAAAGAGAAAATGTGGGAACAAAGTTACAATGTCAGCAGAGCCTTATGGAGGTGGATTTAATTGGTGGGCAAAATAATGAGGATAAAACAGGCCTCAACAAAAGTGCCACGCCTCAAGGGGCCAGGCTAAAAGCTTAGGCACTTAGGTGTACGCCTCTCCCTGCACCATAAAGCTGCTACCACTTCCAACACTTTCAGCAGCAGTGTGGAGCAAAGAAGCCCCCTGCCTCTGTAAAACAGCTGCCACTACTTTCAGTGGTGGTGTTGTTGCAAATAAAAGGCCCCTGACACTGAAAAAAAGACCCTGCCACAGGTGTTTTGAGTGGTGGTGGGGGAAGAAGTGGCACTGAAAGTCTCGGCGTTGCTGCCTCTTTTTTTTAGGCACCAGGAGATATTCACCTCCCTGGGTACTGTGCTAGAGCTAGGCACCATTGCCTCCGCCCCAGGCCTCAGGCTCTTTCCCCAGCACTGAATTCTCTGAAGACAGAAATGGGAAATCTAGTCTGTAAAGCTTCAGCTTTCACCAGAGACCCAGCTTCCACCTATCAGTTTCTCTTTATTCACACTTCCCCCGAGAGAGGCTGCTGCAGCCTCTGGTGCTTTGCTAGGCCAGACCATTCTAATGTGGGAACCAATGTGCAATGACTGGGTGTGGTCTGTGAGGTCCTAGACTGCTAGCAAGTATTAAAAAGCATGAACTTCCATCCAAACAGGCACTGGTGACATTTCTGAATTACAAAAACAATTCCCAGTGCTTCTAATTCAATTTGGGCATATTTAGTTTCTGCTTTGCTCAAGGTGCGTGAGGAAAAAGCAATGGGTCTGTCCTCTCTGGAAGGCACAATGTGTGACATGTTATATGACTGCTCCCACTCCTTGAGATGAGGCATTGCAGGCCAAATATAGTGGTAAGGATGGATAAAAATGCATCAGAGCCTTTGAATTTAGCAGCATGCATTTAGCTTTCTTAAATGCAACGTCACAAACTTCAGTCCACTACCTTATTCTGGCCAAGGAGCTCATGTAATGGACTTAGTAGTGTTGCTAACTATGAAATAAGCTTGTCATAATAGTTCAATAGCCCTAAAAAAAAGAGCAAAGTTGGCTTACAGTTTGAGGAGCCAGAGCATCCACAATAACCTTAACTTTTGCAGGAGCCTTGTAAAGGCCAATAGCATCTATGCTATGTCCCAAATATTCATCAGAAGACTGGAAGAATTCACATTTGTTTTTGCATATTTGTAGGCCTCACACTTCCAGTCTTTATAGGGTAACCTCCAAAGTTCTTAAGGTGATCCTTCTCATTCTTGTCAGTCACCAGGATGTTGTCAAAATAGCACTGCACTCTTGGCAAGCCACTCAAGAACTGGGACGAAGCTGGAGCCTACATTATCCCAAAGGAAAAGCAACAGCATCAGTACAGTCCCTTCTGTGTCACAATAGTCAACAGCTCTTGGGACTTCTCATCGATATGCCTATGTAAATACACTTGACTAAAATCAACCCTGCTGAACTTTTGTCTGCCAGGCAACCTAGCGAAGAGGTCATTGATGGAGGAAAGAGAGTATTGCTCTGCAGGTAACACTGACCTTCAAATCTCTACAAATCCAAATGGAGCCATCTTTCCTCAATACTCAAATACTGGGGATTGCCGATACTAGGTAACTGATACTAGGACTCCATTTTTGACCAGGCACTCCAGGTGCACTTCACCTTTTGGTCTGATGGCATATGGCACAGTTCCAGCTTTCAGACATTTTTGTTGGCTATCAGGCTTAATGTTCAATTTCACAGTGATTCCCTTTATTCTTCCTATGTCCTCTCTGAAAACAGCAGTGTGTTTCTGTAAAACAGCTACCAGACTTGTTTGTTCATTAGTCATCCTGGGCATTTATGCCTGGTTCAGCTGGCTCTTCCTAAGCCATGACCTTCCCGTTAAGACTGGGTAATTGCCCTCCACTACAAATAGTGACAATTTAGCAGTCTATCCACTGAACTCCACCCTAACATCAGCAGTGCCCAACACAGGTACACCTTCTCCAGTGTCCTTCTTCAGAACAATTTTCATTGGCTTAAGCAGAAGATGCTTTAGCTTTTCCTTATAGACAGTGTCTGAGACCAGTGAAACTACGGCACCAGTGCCCTGTTCCACGCATACAGGCTTACCTTCCAACAGTGGGGTTACCCAGTGTTCATGTGAGCTAACTCCCATGGACAAGATGTGGAGTGGCACTTCTTCAGCTGACTGGGTGTCATGTTGATCATCCTGAGCCTGCTCTAATGCAAGCAGATTTTCCTTTTTGGTCTGCCAGACCACAGGCTTCTTCTTCTCTGATTTGCCTGTTCTGTTTGACTTCCCTTTCTTTTGTTTGCAGAATGCTCAGCATGTCCTCTTTGCCGCGTTGTTGACACACTAGGTCTTTACACCAGCATTCTGATGCGTGGTGACACAGCTTTCCACAACAGTATTATTCCCTACTGTTTTGTGGGTAGGCTCTTGTGACACCTTATGCACTCTAGTCGATGCACTGATTTGTTGTGCCTCTTGTGGCCAGTTCCATAAAGACTGCAATATCAGTGGCTTTCTGCAAGGTGAGCTGGGCTTCTATCAACAGGTACTTGCATATTGCTTCACCTTGCAGACCACACACCAACCTATCATATAGAGTGTCACTTAACATCTTATTCAATTCTTCAGAGCTGCTACAAATTGTACAACTGTTTCACTTTCTCCTTGATTCCTTTGGTGGCACCTATATCTCTGCAATTACCAGTGGTTTTCGACAAAAATATGCCCCCAGGAATTTTACAATGTCATTGGAAGATTTTGTCTCTGGATTACTAGGTTGCACTAAACTGCACAGTATGGTATAGATCAGGGGTGGCCAAACTTATGGAAGTCAAGAGACGCACAAGTCAATTATTAAACCTTTGAGAGCCACACTGAGGGATATAACAACATACTTTTACCTACTCCAAAATTAATAAGCTTAAAATTCACTGTGCACTTTAATTTTATTGTAAAAACAGGGCAAATATTGATCCTACTAATGTCAGATTCTAATAATTACTTAAAGTTACCATGAAAACTAGGCCCATACAGTAAAAACTTAGCTCTCACTGTATGTAGAATATTGCAGGCTAGTGGCAAGTTTTTTACAATTGAGGCAGTAAGTTGTCAATGCAGTACATAAAAGCTCTCACGGGTGCTGATCTCTAAGTATTGCACAATGTTTTGATTTAACAAATTTCATTGTGGAATACAATGCTTCACAGCAGTAAGCTGTGCCAACAATTGAAAGTCATCTACATTCAGTTTTAAACTCTTCTCCTTTGTATTTTTGTTTGATAGTATTCCATGTCATGTTTAGGACTTGTAAAACATGATTTTATTTTAACACGTAAACTGCATTAGGGCCTATGAGAAAATCTAAACATGATGCGGCTTCCCCGACCATGCTGTGCTCCCCCCCACCCCCCGCCACATCTCTGCTGTCTCTTACCATGCTGCTGGTTCTCTGCTGTCCCTGACCACTGTTCACTTCTCCTCCTGTCTCCCACCATGCTGCTTTTCCCTGCAATTTTTCCTCTAAGCTGATGATGCAGACGAGATGGACACCTCTGCTTAACATGCAGAAGGTCCTGAGTTCAATTCCCAGGGGGTTGGACTCGATGATCTCACGAGGTCCCTTCCAGCCCTATGATTTGATTTGATTTGATTTGATTTGATGCAGCTGAGCAAGTTCCCTCACCCAGTGCTGGGTCCCTGCTCATCAGCTCCCCAAGTGCATCCATAACTTGCTCAGCTGCATCATTAGAAGAAACATTGCTCCTGTCTCCCATGACAACTCAACTGTTCCGGGAAACACTTTCCTACTCCGTACATGGTCCAACACTTGTCTTTCAAAACAGGCTTGGTTTGTGGAATAGGATTCTGCATAAAATAATTCTGAAGGAGGAGGATGCTATGGAAAACAGCTCATCCCTACTCCCAATTCATCAGGGTCCCTGAAAAGCCTCAACTGTCCAGAGCTCCAAAGAGGCAGCTGTGTTAGTCTAGTTCAGCAAAACAAACACAGAGTCCTGTGGCACTTTTAAAGATTAACCCATTTATTTATCGCATGAGCTTTCATAGGAGAAATGTGATAAATAAATGGGTTACTCTTTAAAAGCGCCACAAAACTCCTTGTTTAACTGTCCAGAGCTCAATCTACAGGCTTCTGTAGAGTTGGCAAGAAGGAGTAGGGTTCTTCATTGGCTTATTCCTTCTCCCTCTGATACAGTGGAAGACTTTTTAACCTGTTTTCTTGATTACCATACTTGTAAAGGGAGTGCATGAGGTGCCCCTAAGTTTGTAAAGTGCTGTGGACAGGACTGAGGCTGCCATGGCAAGTGGTATAAGGTAAACACAAAACAAACAAATAAACAAACCCACCCAAACCACCCAGACCAAAAGAAAATAAAAAAATACAAAGTACACAAAAATAAATAAAGCAAAGCAAAATAAAATCCACACTGAAATCTATGAAACGGAAAATAACTAACAGTAATTTGTTAGTCTTTAAGTCCTTTACAGCTTGTCTCATCCCTGATCCCCTCAGTCCCTTCCCTCACTGCCTCCATTCCCTAAAGTTCCCTTCCGTCCTAAGACACTCCCAACTCCCCCCCATCATTTTCCTGAGCTGCCAGCTGCTCCTCCCCCATCTTTCCCCTGAACAGGAGCTGCTGCTCCCCCCTCCCCCATCACTTCCCGGAGCTACCAGGTGCTGCTCGCTGCTCCCTGCCCCCCACCCCTCCTCTGAGCTGCTGGCTACTGCTCCCTGCTCCCTCCTCCCCTGCCCCCAACCCTCCTCTGAGCTCTCTGCTGCCAGCTCACTCGTCCTCTTCCTCGCCCCTCCTCTGAGCTGCTGACTGCAGAGCTACTTGACAGGCCAGGGATTTTAACTCCCCCAGGCTGAAGCAGCTCCGTGCCAGCAAGCCACACTTTTTCTTTGAAGAGACACATGCGAGCCGCAGTTTGGCCATGCCTGGTAGAGATTTTAGCTCCTATAACACTTAGGAAGATCGGCACTTCCTTGCTTCTGTAATTTCATTTACAATGACAAAAAACTGATGACGGTCGATATATGCATGCCAGTGATCCAAAAGGTTTCTGGTGGCCTGTAAGTTTAGCCATTGCTGTCCCCCTCTTTTTTCTTCTTTTCTCTTGTCTTTCAGTCTCTTTATTTCATGTGCTTTGGGCTTGTTCACACACAATTGCTGGCAATTTTCCCTCACTAGCACCTTTTTTCTTTACCCAATATGTCTGCTTCACTCTGGCTCGAACAAAACAGAGCCTGTTTTAGTTTCAGCTTGAACAATCAGTATAAACAACCCAGCCCCACTCCAAACAGCAAAAAGGTTTTTCTTACATTGACTTCTACTTTGCTTTTGTTGCCAATGAAGTAAGTACAGGTCGATTCCGCCCTCGTTGCCACTTTAGTTATGCTGAATCTTTTGAAACTACTTTTATTGAAGGAGAAACTGGCATAGACTCAGAAAGAAGGTGAACACAAGAAGAGTACTTTATTCAACTAACATTAAAAATAGCAAGGACTGGCAGAACTATCCCCTAATAGTCTAACTCTATTGCTATGGCAACAGGTCAGCTTGGTTGCTATAGCAACTCAGGCAAGACACCAAAATACACAACACTGAAAATCAGGGGCCATTTGTATTGGACCAACCCAGTCAACAAGCCTGCAGCTCCCAACTCAGTCCCTGGAGGGCAGGAATGGGGGACTTCGCCCCATAGCACTTCACAGACCTCCTATCTTGAAGCGACTTTTCTAGACCTCCCCTCTCATAAGGCCTCACTGCAGGCTAGTGGCTCTCACTGGGCAACATTTCTCACCTGTGATCTAAGAGAGGGGGCTGCCCATTGTCCTGTCATCCAGCTATAGCAGTTGCCTCTTGCTGGTCACTCCACCTGTCACTTGCTGCTGCTGCTGCCGCTAAGTCCTTGCTTGTCTCTCTACTTCTGCCCCAGCTCAACCTGACCGAATCCCCTGCCTGCTGATCCACCTCTTCCAAGTCTGTCCTGAGCACCATTCAGCATATTCACTGCAGCATTTTACCTCAGCTTGCTGGCCCAGGCCAGCACCTGTAGTACAAATAAATAATCTCACCTTCACTACAAATCAGGGAGATGCAGAGCATTCCAGAAACATTTCTTGTGATCTGCTTCAAAATTATCCTGACAGCTGGCTGAGGAAAACTACGGCACAGATAAATCATGGAGGGCCAAGTGCTGAGGTGCTAACTCAGTTACTTTCTCAACTAAGATTCCTATTAACTTCAACATGCAATTTCTATGAACTAGAAACACAGGGGAATAGTATGGAAGAGGACAAGGAGGTCTGAGCTGCACCCAGTGACAAAGGAAACTGCCAGTGATTTGCCCCATCTCTTAAGGGAAAAAATATAACTGTTGCAGGAATGAACAAAGGAAGTCCAGAAACACAGAAGTAACTTTCAGAGTGCTGCGGAAATCTCCTGACTTTCCCTCAACCTCTGGCTGCAACCCTGACCTTGCTGCCTTGATATAGCTACTTCCTTCTTTATTTTGTCAAATTGCAATTGATATAGGCCTATTTACATGGCACTCGGTGACTGAAAGTAGTTATCTATTCCAGGGCAGGTATCAGTATTGATTTCAGTGGTCTTGAGCAACCTTGAAAAGAATAAGTTCCCAAGGGGCAGCCATGTTAGTCTAGTTCAGCAGAACAAACAAAGAGTCCTGTGGCACTTAAAAGACTAACAAATTTATTTATTGCATAAGCTTTCGTGGGAGAAAATCCCACTTCATCAGTCACTTCGAAAAGCATTTGACAAAGTGGGATTTTCTCCCACAAAAGCTCATGCGATAAATAAATTTGTTAATCTTTAAGTGCCACAAGACTCCTCATTTTTCTAAAAAAAATAGTTTTCAAATATCAATTATCAATAGTCTTTCTTTGGTCTTTGATCAAAGAAACAGGATGACTCTGAAAGGTCACAAGGTATACTTGGGGTCCAGACTATTCTATAAGCTTGATAGCTCTCATAGCTCCTTATGTCACTGAACCAAACCATTGCTTCCACTGCTGAAGCAGTGTGAGTCCAGTAGGTACAGAGACGTGGTTTATGAGGGCATATCTTTTATTGGACAATTTCTATTAATGGAAGAAAGCGGCCTGTACTACACCTATTTTGTCCTACTGAGGCAAACACATATATTTAGGTCACAACGTTTGCAGTCATTCACCTTTTATAAAGTAACATTGTCTGCCAACAAGAGCACAGGCCTGGAGGCACGGTGGCACAGCTTAATTCTTGACTGTCTCACTGACTCACAGCATGACCTGGAGTACTAAGTGACACCCCGTCATGGCCTCCCTTTATGACTAATCTCCTTATAAATGAAGCTAATGCTATCAGGGTGCAGCTCAAGGGCTTTGCAAGGTTTATTTCTCTACTCTCTGTAAAATGACATGGTGTCCTCTGTGAAAGGCACTAGAGAACACTCATGCTTTACTGCTGATGGATGTTGGGTCTTTCTGTAATAAAGAATCCAAGACCTACCTGTCTTCAGGATCTCTCCATGTCTTGTCGTCGAAGGAAGGTAATTTATTCTCTGTTTGTTTAAAACTGGCACCATGCTCCTCCTGTTGAACTTGTGGTCCCTCCTGAACATCCCACAGTGGTTCTTCCACTGCTGGCTTTATGTTCTTGATGCAGGCCTCCAAATGCAAGGTCCCTTTGATCATACTGTCAAGGAAACTTAGAATCCGCATGCAGCTCTTGAGCCACAATGGGAAAGATTTGGATGAGCAGAAGGCTATGTTCAAGAGCTCTGCAAATGTTCTTCCCTTCTCAAGCTGTACGTGGACTTGCTGCCCCTCCTGTGTCCAGAAGCAGCCAAGAGATGCAAGATCTTCTGCCAGCTTCTCAAAGAGGCCATGCCTTTGGAAGAAGTCACTGTTGACGGGGTCCAGGTGCAGAGCCGCTGATATCCCCTGAAGCATGTACATAATAAGGTCCAGAATGGGGTCATGCCCAATTGCTGCCCACGGCCCAGACGGTGGGTCCTGTAATGCACCTTCAAAGTCTGAGAGAAGGGACAGGAGCCCATTGAATCCACTGCAGGTTCTGAAAGCCGAATGACACTTGGGGTTCTCCAGGATCCTCAGGAGAGACTGCAGCATCATAGAGAAGAGGGACAAAGTAAACAATTAGTCCCGTGTCACATATGGTCCCACATGAGGCTGGGCAGTGCTTTCAGAATTCCAATTTCATCTGAAATTTCAATTGTTGATTAAAAATGCAATGGGGGGGTGAGGAATGAATTTTTTGCAAACCTCTCTTGTCTGTTTTTCAACCATCTCAAACCTCTGGGATTTTCACTGGCTCTTGGCAGTCATTGATACAGCCAATCCACAATTCAGGATGTCGCTTAAAAGTCTCCAAGCCAGAACATGAAGTTCCAGTCCTGAAAGGTAGCCTGTCACTATCACGGTTGGCCAGAGTGGAGACCATGCATAGCCAGCTACCAAGGGAAGGGAGACTTCACGCTGCTCTTATATGGAAACCTAGGTCTGAGGCACCAGAAGAGGTGTCCCCACTCCTTTCCCCAGCAACCAAAGAATATTTGCTTTATTTGGGGGGCAGCTCCACCCAACTCCTTCTACCTCACAAAGAGCCTTTTGCTGAGGTGGAGTGGGTTTGCGAGAAGACCAAGAGCTGTGAGTCTTAGAGTGAATGCCCCCTTACTGAGCTATCCTTTCAGGTTGCTTGCAGGTACAGGCAGAGGTCACCACAGCAGAAATACTGCTCATGGTTATGATCTTTTCTTCACACCCAAGAGGGCCAGAAGCCTACTTCTGCCTCAAAATGAAAGCTGAGTTCCCAGCAGAATCTCCTCAGTCCAGGAGCCAGGACTATGGACCTTGGCCCATAGGCCACAAACTAGCCCTGAGCATTACAAGTACCTTAGAACAATGTTCCCTCTAAGCTGCGCTGGTGCGCTGCAGTGCAGCCCGCCACAGCCGCCAGCGCAGCGAAAGCTGCCGGCAGCACACTGCCGGCAGCCGGAGTCCCTCCACAGAACTCCTCTGGGGCTGGGAGTTTTGAAAACTCCCGCCCAGAGAAGCTCCAACGG